>JADLZL010001653.1:0-109278 GCA_015844335.1 Chrysopogon serrulatus | reverse complement strand
GACACGAGAAAGGCTGTGCTTCTTGATTTAAAAGGAAATATTTACAATAGACAGTTCAGGAAAAAAAAAGTCTCCGACTGTGATAAAGGTTCTTGAACTGTCACACTAGGTTTAGTTGTGCCAAGATTGCCCCTGTATATGAGGGTTGATATAGAGCCAAACAAATAAACCTTAGGCTCAGGGCAAGTTTAGTAGGGATCCGACAATCCGACTCCTTTTACAATAGTCTTGGCTCTGGTTCCTTGATGAATTTGAAACACTTCTATAAAAAATGTGTTCGGCGAAATGGCTATGGATAGCATTTTTGAGAGAATGAGTCTGTGGAAAGTTTTTTTTTTTGCTCTAGCTCTTTAGTGGATTTAGGGGAGAAACCATTTTTTTATATTCCTTTTGTAGGATTTTTTTTGAGAAGCCAAAGCTAAAGCCTTTTTAAGAACCCTGCAAAATTGTCCTTTGTGCTTACACTAGTTTTTTAGATAACAGAATAACTTTCTGCTTCAAACCTCATTATAGAAGAGGGGATCAAATCACAACTATTACAAATATATCCCAGGTTCCAAGCAAAACTAGAGTTTCATATTACTGACCAATCCAACAACCAAAGGCTATCCAGTAGAAGGAAATGAATCCATAGGTTTCAGATCCAGTGTAACACCCCAAAATTTATTATTTTGGTTTATCAATATAAATCGCTAACAAGTTAAAATGCTCTAATATTGCTATAAATTTTTCAAACCATTCTTTATTTGGTTGTCAATTTAGACCGTGAAAAGTATGAGTTTAGAAACAATTTTATTTATTAAATTTATTTATTTCATGCTTCAACGCTACTTTTATTGTTTAGAACATGAATAATAAATTCATTATATCCTCGAGTAGGTTTTGTTGTGTTTTCAAAAGTTATATATTTAAAATTTTAGTTTCAACATTGAAGATCTTATGTGACCAATTTCGAACAATACCTCTGAGTGGATGAGGTTACCTTGAGTTCATATAGGAGTAATATTGAAAACATTCAAACATCATCCATAATCCGTTTCGCAGGTTCTTAAAAGACCAGCCGGTTCAACTAGTTTGTACCGTTCGATTGGATGAGTGGTCTTTTAAGTGAATCAGACTGGTTTATGGTCTGGTTCAGTCTTTTAGTGGTTCGATCGTCGGTCCAGTCTGATCCGAATAACTATGTAGGCAAGTA
Source organism: Chrysopogon serrulatus (assembly GCA_015844335.1). Taxonomy (NCBI): domain Eukaryota; kingdom Viridiplantae; phylum Streptophyta; class Magnoliopsida; order Poales; family Poaceae; genus Chrysopogon; species Chrysopogon serrulatus. The sequence goes on along the minus strand of JADLZL010001653.1, from coordinate 108,083 downwards.
CAGCCAAATTACAGGCTGCTCCGCTCTCCACACAAAGAAAATTACCGAACAATCTTGCTCAACCACAATTAGGCCGGAGTTATTTTGCCTTGCTACCCTAATAATAAAGCATAGCAAAAACATGTCATGTGCGGATGCGCCCATGCCACAAAGCACCGGTGTTGTTGCTATCTCCACCAGCCCAGCCGTGTGGAGGGTTCGAGGCCTTCCTCGCGATTTTCGGCTTGTGTGAGGCCCAATATTGATTTTCGGCTTCCGTTTCTGTCCGCCAGTAGGCCTGAACCCTGAAGGCGCGTGTGAACGGGGCGTGCTAGGGTCCGACCCGGTCGGCACCCTACACCTCACCGACCCGTTCCACGCTCGGCCTTCTGCACAGAACCATTGTCGCACGCGGCCCACTCCTTTCCGTCCTGTTCTACGTCCGGCCCACTTCCCGTCTAATCCCGCTAGTCAATACCTGATGGCGCGTGACATGCACAGCCCACCAGCATGCATGCGGTGCGATTTTTTATTCGCTTGATTTGCATCTAACGTCATATGTCGTTATCACAAACTAAAAAGTTATAATTGTTAATCCAAACATCTAAATTAAATTTAGATTATATTATTAGGTTTATTGCAACAAATCCTTCAAAACAAGACCCCACAAAGATATATTTAAACAAAAATTTATTAACAAATAATTATTTTACTAAGAGAGAACATCTTTCTTTTATTGAAAGCAGAGATGATGTTCTAGGTTTACGAGAACAAGGTTCCGTCTCACGCAAAACAAATGTTCTCGGTTTAGAACAAAAAATATTCTTAGTTTAGAAGAACAATACTATAGTTTTAAATTCATAAAATTAGTATTAAAAAACATAAAAATAAATAAATATTTAACATAAATAAAAATGATAAAATCTAGAGCAAAGCATAGGGAAAAAAAATAAAAACATGTAATAGAAAACTTTTTAAAAAATATTAAAAGGATACTTCTCAATCATCTTAAAATATACTATAGAACATCACATGTTTACTAAGTGAATGTCAATAAACACATTATAGAACATCACATATATATTATGAGAATATAACTAGATATGTCATAGAACATTGCATGTGTACTAGGCGAACATTATAAAATACATCATAGAACATTACTAAATACATTATAAAGCATCGTATATGTATATTATGTGAACCTTATTAAATACATCATAGAACATCATATATATACTAAGTGAACATCACATATATACTACGAGAACATTGTATGTATATTACATGAATATCACGTAATACACTATGAAATAATGCATGCATACCACATGAACATAAAAATATCCTAGAATGTATAACACATGAACATAAAAACAACACGAAACTTCATAAAAACATTAAGAAAAAAGAAAAAATAAAAAATAAATAAATGTAAAGTAAAAATATAAATAATAAAAATAATAATAAGGATATAAAACATACAAAGAAAATAAAAAATAATGTTAGAAATTCTACATAAATACTTAAAAATAATATAAAATATGAATAGAACATCTCATGACTACTACTAAATAATATAAAATACAAATAGAACATCTCAAGAATTTAATATAAATACTTAAAAATAATCATAAAGCATCACATTTATACTATGTGAACATCACATATATACTATATTGACATCACATCAAGACATATATAGAAACAAAAGTAATAAAACCAAATAACATAAAAGAGAAAAATAAAAAAAGATCACATGAATATTACTTAAACATACTAAAATATATTTATCACAAAACATCTCAAAGGTACTATATAAATACTTAAACATAATTATAATATATCTCACTTATAGAATAATCATACCATAGAATAAATATAGAAACAACAGAGTAAATGATAACTGAGAAAAATGCAGGAAGATAGTTGGAGAACAACTCATTTATAATGCTTAACAATAAAAATATAATAATATATTATAGAACATCATGTATGTACTATCTAAACAAATAATTTAAGATTATCCATTTTACCGTAAGAGAACATCAAAGAATACATAAATAGCATAGAATATTATATGTATATTACACGAACATCGCATATATAATAAAATATAAAAAATAATAAGTAAAATTAGTGAAGTAATTAATTTTAGACAAATAAAAAAGAAAAAAGCTACCTAAAATCGCAAATACATCGTAGAACATCACATTAAGACTACACGAACATTACATTAACACTACACGAACATTGCAAAAACGGTATAGAACCCCATATGTATACTACATGAACATCATATATATCATAGATTGTAAAAAATAAAATTAATTACAGTCAAATAGAGAGAAGAAAAAAAAATACGACCAAACATCGTAAAATGTATTGTAGAACATCACATTAACACTACACGAACATCGAAAAATATAGCATGTAACATCATTTGTATATTACATGAACCTCACAAAAATAATAAAATGCATAGAATAATTAAATTATTAAAAACTATTGAACATCAAAAAAATCCTAGAACATCAATATATGCATACTTGAACATCATAAAATACATACGCCGTAGAACATCATATTTCTACTCACAAACATAAAAACACATCATAGAACATCATATACATACTACGTGAATATCACATGTGTTATAAAATATAAAAAATAAAACTAATTAGTTAGAGTCAAATAAAATATGTGAAAATGAAAAATCTATAGGAAATATAAAATAAAAAAAAGATAAAGCAAATAGAAGAAAGGAAATAGAAGAAGAAAATAGAATACAAATAATTAATTAGATACAAATGAAAAATATGAATAAAATAGAAATAAGAATAAGAAAAATGACAAGACATATCAAGACCACATCATAAAAAATGAAAATAATTGAATGGACGGAAAAAAAAAAAAAAGAAACCACACAAATAAAAAATGAAAAGAAGTAGAAAAGAATAATTAAACAACATAAAAAAAGATAAAAAGAAAAGGAAAAGAAATAGAAAAAATAAAAAAAGAAGAGAAAAAAAAAGTAAAAGAGAAACTCGCATACCTCATTTGGACGTAATGTAAGAAAGAATAAGAAAAAGAACTAAAAACTGAGTTAGAAATAATATAATGGAAAAAAAAAAGTTAAAAAGGAATTAAAAATAAAAGAGAAAGAAAACTATAAAATAGAATAGAAAAAGGAAACATGACATAAAAAATAAAATATACAACAGAATAATGTTGAATACAACAAAGAATGAAAAAGATAAATAAAAAATAAATACAAGAAAGAAAGAAAAGAAAAAAAAAAAAAAAAAAAGGAAAAAAAAAACCACACATGTACGTACGTACCTGAGTCATGCCGCGTGAGTCGTCCAAACGTCACAAGGCGGGCTCGCTTGTTGCTTCAAAGTGGGCCATGCACGCTTGACCAAAATAATTAAATCACCACAGGACTGCCGGGGGGTCGGACAGCTGCTGCTGTTCGACTGGTCGGCAGGGAAGATTCCCGCGTGTGAACTCCATCGGCCAGCAGCCCACCAGCCAGGAAAAACGGCCGAATAATCTGTCCAACGCCATTTAGGGATCCCCATGAGCGACATAAGCCCAACCAATGGACTCGATCCATGTTCACTGAGCAGACTGAGTTTTGATAGAAAAGCCCAGCCATCTTTGTATAACATGTTTCATGTTAGGAAAAAGTCTACTTTTCCTCCCTCAATTTTTAGTGAAAGTCTATTTTTCCTCTCTCGAACTCTAAAATCGGATAAATAGTCTCCCTTAACTTTTCAAACTATACGCTTTACCTCCCTAGAGTGGTTTTGATGGTGGTTTTGCTATAGTGACAGTGGTTTTGTCTTTTTCTTTTTTATTTATGTTGGCTAAATTTTTAAAGAATTATAGTAAATCATAAAAAAATTATAAAATAGAAAATCTAATTTTATTGGACTCCACATGAGTAGATCTACGTAGTGAATATATAATATAGTATGTTTTAATAAAAGTTTTTTGTTAGTATTTCTCTTTTTTATTTATTTTGGTTGAATATTGAAAAATTATAGTAAATCATTAAAAAATCATAAAATAGAAAATCCAATTTTGTTGGACTCCACATGAATATGTCTACAAATTGAATATATAATATGGTATGCTTTAGTTCAACAAAATAATTATAGAAGCTACAATTATGAATTATTTTAATTAATTATAGAAAAGTATAGATCAAAAGTTATAACAAGAATTCTATACTAAAGTATATCATATTATATGTTTATTTGTAGATCTACTCATGTGGAGTCTAAAAAAAAAATTAGATTTTCTATTTTTTTAATTTTTTTTTCTCGTGAATCACTATAATTTTTTAAAGGTTCAAATTTCAAATAAATAAAAAAAAGAAAAAAGACTAGCAAAAACTTTATACTAAAGCATATCATATTATATATTTATTATGTATATCTACTCATGTAGAGTCTAAAAAAAATTAGAATTTTATTTTATAATTTTTTATGATTTATCAAAAATTCATTCGAAATAAATAAAAAGTAAAACTATCATTCTTTGTAGCAAAACCACCATCAAAACCACTCCGGGGAGGTAAAAGCGCATGGTTTACAAAGTTGAGGGAGGTTGTTTGTCTGATTTTAAAGTTCAATGAGAAAAAATAGACTTTTGCGAAAATTGAGGGAGGAAATATAGACTTTTTCCTTCATGTTAAACAAAAGGAAAAGTCTACGTTTCTTCCCTTAAACTTTTAAAAAGTCCCTTTTTCTCACTAAATGCTAAAACCGAATAAATTACCTCCTTTCACTTTTTTAAACCATGCGTTTTAATTCTCTAGAGCGATTTTGAAGGTGGTTTTGTTACATTAACAATGGTTTGTCTTTTTTATTTATTTTGGCTGAATCTTAAAAAAAAACATAGTAAAATGATAGAAACTGTGGCAGAACCTTCTAAATCATATGGCCCACAAATACCTGACATTGTCTCTAAGACCTCTGTCGGCTATGCTTGTACACCATATAACTTAGAATGTTCCGTCGGGTGAAACCCCGATAAACCATGATTCCTTCAGGATCGATACTTACAGAGACATCACAGTATTACAACAGCTTTTAATACAAAATACCAGAGTAGCGGAAGACTTACAATAACTTAATTTACAAGCCTTTTGTAAAACTTATACAAACCAGTAGTAGCATTATTACAAGGCAAATGGAAATATCATTATATAACTTTATTACAAACCACTCAACAAAAGTGCCCTGCCTGAAGGCCACACAATCTATTCCTCATCAGTTTCTTCTTCGATAACCGTCATGCAACAAGGGCCGTAGCACACTTGTTCACACGGTTCACCTGCAACGGGGATTTAACAAACCCTGAGTACAAAAGTACTCCGCAAGACTTACCCGACCAAAAATTAGGGAGAAGACTCAGGAATGCTGGCTAATGGGAATCAAGGTGAGGCTTTAGCAAGAATCAAAGACACATTTGCCAAAAGCAACTAAAGTTGATCCTTACTTTTCATATTGATTATCCTATTCTAGAACAAACACTTATCATCCATGTAAGAATTTCAAAACTTTCCAGTCTCACAACTTTCATCATTACTACGATGCTGACGCTTGGTCAAGTCTCCCATATCGTGGAGCAACGACGATTCGAATCGCTTTATATACCCAGCTGGGGCTTCCTAGCCACACGATGTATGCACGACCGAACATCTTACATACATCAACTCACGCTTGCATTTCTCCCTGACAGAACGGGTCCTAGCCACGAGAGTACAGCACACCATCTCCCTACGCCGTCAGTCTGACCGTCGACGGTGCGCTCGTAGTGTGGGTACACGCTACTTCTCGTCCCGGTTGTCCGTTCTCGCATGGATCATACAAGGGAGCTTACCGCCATTAGCATGCGACTAGTACTATCCAATAACCCTCTTGACCACAGGATCACCATAACGAACGGTCCTTAACCGACACAAGTGGACGACACTACACCAGGGCACTAGCCCATCCTGATGCAAGTCACTCTACCGGCGTCTCGATTTACTCATCATGTTCTTGTGCGTACCCCTGACCTGGCCAAGGTGAAAGGTAGGCGACAAGCAACATCAAGTTTTAGATACTTTCTCAGAGATGATATGGTTATCAACTTTTAAAACATTTCATAAAGCCTATGCTAGTAGCAGGACTAAGCATGTACTAAACATTTTCGAAATCAAAACAGGTATCCAGGATAGTATCACAAGGTACGGTAAATGCATCAAATAGGATATCACGCAACTCCTACACCTAATGCATCATATCATAAACATAGAATCATAAAGACTTTCGAAATTCAAGGCAGGGTTTGAATGCATCCGGGGCTTGCCTTGGGGCTCGACGAAGTGAGGTTCGGTGTTAGCACTGCTGGGATTGGAACCAACCTCCTCGTACTGGACACCCTCTTGAGAAAACGGAGTCGGATCAATTTCCTCCTCGGACGGCACAACTACACGATTGAAATGCATGATCACAGTGCAAGAACAAAGACATGTGGTGATAATGATGCAACGACAACTAGTCTATCTTGAGTACAACTTTCTTTCACGGTAATGTTGTATTACGGAAGTATAGCTAGCGTCAACGACGACGGACTAACGATACGCAATCAACATGAAATGCCGAAGGTCATTAGGGTTAATGACCTAGGGTCATCACTCAATCTCAAAATCAAGCAACCCTAATAGTGATTTAGATTAATTACTAATTTATTAACCATTTTTATAGTTGTTCAAAGCCACTAATTAACTTGCTAATTGGGGATTAATTAAACCCTAATTAATCAAATGATTAACTAATTAAACATTAATTAATTAAGGTATTAATTAAGCATAATACAAAAATTAATTAAAACAGGATCAAACTTCATAATTGATATCATTATCCTCTAATTAGCACACAAAACAATTCTCATGATTTTTGGACTTATATTTTAATTATTAAAAATTATGGAAGTGGCATTTATTAATTAAAAAGAGCAATTTTAACTATAGCTAAAATTTACTGAAAACCCCAAGTTAGTATTTTTCCTACATAGACCAATTCGCAAGGATCACATGCATATTTTTCTCACATTTTTAACTGTCCAAAATAAATTGTAGCAAAAAGATGAAAACTAGCTTTTGGAAATTAAATTGGAAAAAAACAACATTTTCACTCCTCCCCGGGCTCACTTTGTGCGGCTCGTTGGCCTGCTCGGCCCGCTCGGACGCTTGCCCCCATGCCCCCGCCAAGCACGCCCGTGTCTCTCCCTCTCTCTCTCTCTCACGCCGGCCGGGGGGTCCCGCTGTCGGCTTCACCTCTCTCCTTCTCCTTTCTCGACCGGACAGAGACGGCGGCCTTGGTCGGCGGCTGCTCTCGTCGGCGATGATCCCTCCGATGAAGTCAACCGCAAAAACGGACTCCTCTCACCATGCCGCACCCGGCGAACTACTACACGGACCTGTTTAACCACTGGAACGCGCAGGGCAGCGACCATGGCGGCTCGTCACGGCGGAGCTCGTCGGACAGGCGTTGTTCCGCCCAGAGCACTGCTACAACGACGCAACCAACACCCTAAAGAATACCAGGAGCTCACCGAGAGTTTAAAACATGGTGATGGCGAGGCTGGAACGAACGGAAAGAAGAAAGTCGACGGTGACGGCGGTTGCGGCGGCGTGAACCGAAAAGTTCACCGGTGTTCTGACTCACTCGCTCGTGCGCCGTGGAATCAATCAAGCCTACATAGATTAGCGAACTCAGGGGAAGCTAAGACGAGCAACGGATTGACTTGCAATAGGTCAAGGTGCTCGGACCAGAGAACAAGACCTTACGGCGGCTCAACGGCCGGAGCGGAAGAAGACAACGGCGCACGGCCAACTCCGGTGGTGTCAGGCTCTAGGATTTGATGCTATGGAGTCGCAGCAAGGTTGCGGAGCTGTGGACAAGAGCAATTGGAGCGAGACAGCTTGGTGACCGTGAATTTCGACGGGGATGTTGAAACGGCCGGCGGGGAGCAATGAGGGAAAAAGAGAAAAAATCGACGGCCGTCACTGGGTTTTATAGGGCAAGCACGGTGCGGTGAGGTGGCAGGAGGTTTCGCGACGAGGTTTAGGTGGACGGCGACGCGTGAAACCCACGGAAGGCGCGGGAACGGCCACGACGGCCGGCGGTGAGTCAGCCGGCATGGGCACCCCCTGTTCATGCAATCGTAGCGAGTGCCACCTTTTTGCTTTTATTTTCAAAATTATTTTCAAAAATTGAACTATACACAAAAAATATCCCAAAATACAGATTGCTCAAAATTTTGTGCTCTACAACTTTCATTAAGGAAGTTTGGTCAGATTCAAACTGGTTTTTGAATTTGAATTTCAAATTTGGAAATAGAGTAAAACCCTAATCTGAAGAAATTCAAAATTACCTTTAAATTTTGAATAAAAGATGAAAATCCCCAAAAAATAAAAGTTGTTCCATTTCTCAAGATCTACAACTTTCATTGAGAAAGTTTTTCATGAAACCAAATAGATTTGAATTGGAGTTTAAAATGCAAAAGGGGACAATTCCCAATTTAGAGAACTTTTGAAATTACTTCAAATTTTATTCAAAAACTTGAAAAAACTTTATATACCAAAGTTATAGAGCTCAAAGAGATGTACAAACTATATTTTTAGAGTTTTTCCAAATTTTGAATATTTTGAGATGAAATTGAAAAGGGGGGGTTTCACTTTGAATTTCAAGCTTTTGAAAAGGATTTTCAAATTGAAACTTTGGGCAATTAATTCATGATGTTGCGACACTCTTCAAACCCAACCAATAACATATTTTCAAAGTACAAAGTTCATACTTTGAAATGGTGCCAATGGTTAGCAACTTTTATTTAGAAAATTAATTATGGTTAGCTCATCAAAATTGAAAATGAAATTCCATTTCCAACACTTAGCCACTTGAGCTAGTGTTTAGGGTTTAATTCCAAATTCAAATTTAATTCTTCCTTGCACCTCATTTGATTTGTAAAACATGTTTGATGTGTAAGTCAAGGTTAGCCAAACACTTGCAAACATAAAGGTTGATTTTAATTGGTTGCTTTTATAAACAAAAAAGTAAACATGTGAATGGAATTTAAATGGTAAACACATGCACATGTGATATAAAAAGAGCTCAAATAACCCTAGAATTAAATAAACTCATTTTAGTTGTATTCACTAGGGTTCTCTAATCATGAATGCTTATGCAATGATGATGATGACATGGCAGGTTTAGTTTAACGTAACACCAGAGGTGTTACAGAAACAAATCATAAAATAGCAAATCTAGTTTTGTTGGACTCACATGAGTAGATCATAAAAAATCATGCCGATTATATATTCACTATGTAGATCTACTCATTTGGAGTCCAACAAAAGACAAGAGAGATCCGTTCCAGTCATATTAGTACCATTAGATTTATCATATAATATATTTTTATAAGATACTCATTTTATGTCATAGATATTGATACGTTTTTCTATAAAATTGGTCAAACTTAAAAGGTTTAACTGCACGGATTCTATGAGTTAAAGTTTTCGAGGGATAGAGAGAGTATTATTTAAACCGTTGGACGATCTTTTCCCACCGGATAAGTTTTTTTAAGTATATATAGGTTCGTCCACCTAAAGAACATAGGTTCTTCTGTAATCAATTATTATAATAAATCCTGATGAGTTATATGAATCTGAAAAAGATAAAGAACATTAATTACATACTACCGAATAAACCTAGTAATCGCTAACGTTAAATGGATAATGATCAAACAAATAGGATTATAATAAAGAAAAAAAGGAAAGGAAAATGAAAAGAATATGGAATGAAAAAAAATAGTTAAAAAGGTGCATATATAATAATAATAAAAGGGAGGGGAAAAAGGCTAGCGCGCGAGAATCAGAGGCCTGCCGATTGCGCACTTCCACGGGCCCATGGAGATATCGAAATTGCATATGGGCCGGGCTGCCCGTGCTCATCTTTTTTCCCTTGTCCCTCGCGTTTTTTTTTTTTTTTTTTTGGCTAATGATCGAAAGTTGCAACCCAACGATCTCTCGTCAACCTAATCATCTTGTTCTCTCTCAAAAAAAATCATCTTGTCCAGCTACTACACGAGACTGAGCAAGCGGTCTTCGTGGTGCATTTCTTCTCCGTCTTTTCTCTGCTTCATGTGCGACGCAGCCCATTGCTTCTGCTGGAGCGTACGTTTGCACGGACGCAAAATTGATTAACCAACCCCATATGATTCTGACGTGTCCGCCGTCCAGCTACACACAGGACCCCTGCTTCACCAAAGGCGACATGTACGTAGCGAATCAGGCGCCAGATCTGACGTACAGGCCCAGCAGCACGCACAATCACCATGCATCGATCGATCCACTCATCATGCACGTACGACGAAACAACTACCGTGTCCTACCTGGCAGGGGGATTAGTACTTTTCCTGTTCACACTGTTCGGCCAACGTGCGACATGTCTCTCTTCTGTGTAGCCCGGTGTGAGCTAGCAGCTACAATGGAATAATACAATATACTCCCGATTGTATGGATCTTTACACCATTTGCTTATAGGCTGTGCTTGGTAGGGTTTCAACACCCGCTTCTCCAACAGCTTCAACACTACGCCAACCAAACGAGTGTGGCGATGTGTGGCGCGGGACCCCCGGCGGGTGGAGCGGCGACGGGTAGGGGGGAGCGGCGGCAAGTATAGGTCTCCTAATAGGAAGGACGGTGGCCGGATGGCATGAGGGACTGAGATGGAGGTGGCGGATCTCGTTGTGTGTGTATACGGGCGTGTGGTGGAGTCGTGAGAGGAAGGATATGACGGAGAGAGAAAACAGAAATAGTAGAGGAAAAAAAGAAAAGGAAGTAAAAGATAAAGGAAAACAAAAAAAATAAGGACATTATAGACTTTTTAACCTTTTCAACAACGAGTAGAAGTTTTTCCAACCAGTAAAAATTTAGTCAGAGAAAATTGTTACATCAAAAAGCCACAACTAGAAGCAGTTTTAACAGAAGGTAGAGCTCTACAATATGGCTCTTAGGCAACCCATATAGTGGTTTTGTTTTTGACTGTTAATACATAGTTCACTTATTTCTCTCACAAGATTTGTTGATTGTTGTGTTTAAGCCATCTGTAAAACTTACAATCCGCATTTTTTCCTTTACTCTCCTCTCTCTTCCACCTTAGCATCTCCAGCTTACTTGTAGCCCCACCGACACCGGCCGTGGGACTCGAGTTATTGACTCATGGGACTGCTGGTGATCAACTGATCATGGGCGCACGCGTCGATCGTTCTTGAAGGTTTCCATTGAATGCCGACACTGCCGTGCTTATATTCCACTCCACATGTTCTGGCCGTGCGCGCCCCCAGATCAGTTCATATATACTCAACACACTGTCACGCACATATATATACTCTCCTATACCACACAAGACACAACACAACATCTTCTTTCTTGCCCATGCCTCTATGGGACCTTTTTTTAGTTTACTCATACTATATAATTTCCTGTCATTTCGTATCATGAAGCAGATGTTCATGCTTCCAGCACATTTGCAACATACTATGCTGGTCACATGCAATATCATGACTACTGGCCAAGAACGAACAGGCTCCGGCCGGCACATGTGTGGACTATTGTCCTAGCTGCTACGACGAGTATATTTCTTTCCCCCCTCCAATCACGCGCAGTAGTAGTGATCGATCGGGAGGGAAGTACCGGAAATTGAAGGGCAAAAGTTTCCAGTTCAGTACCTTCCCCATATTGACCACCACCAGCTCCACGCCGCCCAATCATCCGCAGCACATACACAGGGATATAGAACAGTGAGTCCAGAAGAAATTGGAAGAGGGAGCAAAACTGTGCGTGCAAGCACCAAGCAAGCATACTGTTCCCGTCCATGAGGGGCACAGTAACCCTGGTACCTAGGGTTCAATTCAGTGGTTACACCAAACCACACCTAGCTAGCTAGTATGTAGTAGGACATGGATCTCACAATGTGTGGTTAGGTGCAAAAACATGCATGCATGCAGCAGATTGTCAAGACATGTCGCCCCCTTCCTGAAGAATCTTTGCCAGCCAGGAAACCTTTGGTGCCTTGCGTCATGCAATGCAAACGCATGGCATGGACCGATCGAGATCGAGAGTGGCCGTGGATGGATGGGAATCGGAATCAATCGCCTGTCATGCTTGAAGCAATCTCTTGACGTAAACCCCTCTTGAGATATACGTATACTTGGAACAATCCAACGCCGCTACTGTTCGTCTCCATGCGCACCCTTCATGTCTGAATAATGGCAGTGGAGCCCTCCTCGCGCCCTCTCGAGTTTGGGCCGTGCGTATCTTGTCCCGACGTGTGTCGATCGCCTTCGAGATCGCCCGCATTGCGTGGCCTTGATGGCAAGCCGGCCCTAGCCTCTGCACTCTGCAGCATTGTCGTCTGCTCGATGAGTCCATGCATGCTGCTAGTGAAGTTTGTTGTTCAGAATTCAGAAGATTTGTATTTTTTTTTTTTTTTTTTGGTATGCGTCAGATAAATGTTGAGTGCAAGCCAGTGGAAGCTGATCGAAGAGATATAGGCACCGTGCTTGCAGTGGTATATACACTGTTGTTTTGGAACTTGGACAGTAAAATTGACCGATCAGTAACGTTCTTGCGTCTCGCATTGGGTTGCCAATGTGCTAAACCTTGACTTTCTCAATCCAGAAAGTCCATACTGCGCTTATTAGGTCATGAGAAAAGAATAGTACGTAATCTGACTGCACATATGCATGCACCGGTTATTAGTGCGGTACAGAGACAGAGAAGCACTACAACAAGTGGATGGACAAGTTAGTCTTTGAAAAGTCCACTACAAGTAGAGTTCAAGATGCCAGATTCCCCGGCCTGGCCTGACTCGCTGTATAATGATGCTTACCTGTATCGGCCGCGCCCATGCCATGCATGCATGGATGTTATTTTACATCCGCGACCATTTCTACTTGCACAAAGCACACGATGTTTCAACAAAACTAGTTGTTAACACTAGTACACAGATGGTTTTCTCCTATTACATTTTTACCGACGGTTCTATAAAACATACAGTGATAATATTTCATCATCGGTTTGTAATAGAACTACTGGCAGTGTGCAAAACATTTTCACCATCAATCAGTTTTCAAGCCGACGACGATGATGAGAGCTGTGGGGTAGCCAAAGACGGATACACAATGGGAGGTTCAAGTGTGTCCACGAACGGTGCATAAATCGATAGACGGTGTAACACCATAATTAATCGATAAATCATTGAATTTATTTTCGTAATAAAGATATTTGAGATACAAATGTTGCTAATATTTTTTTACAAACATAGACAAACGTGTAAGACAGGCAGCCCCAGGAAAGCAGCAGCATAGCATGATCAGCATTGCAGCATGGGCGGGCGCGCCGCATTTGCTGATGATCCATACCGGATGCGTATCAGGTTGCAGGAGTATGTACGTACGTATATCGCAGCTTGGCCGGCGAGACCACGCTATACAAAACGTGCGATTCAATTCCCTGCGGCGGCGACAGCGACAGCGACAGCGACGGCCGGACGGCGGCGGCATGCACGCCGCAGCCGCGCGAGCGCAGTTATTATGGCCAGGGACAAAGATTCGTGTGTCGTGGCGCAGCGGCCTCCAAGTCTCCTCGGAGGCGATATCGATCAGGTTGGCCGGCGCGGCCTTCTGGCACCTCCCCGCTCCTCCCCGGCCGCATGCATGCAGCGCAGCTGGCATTCCGCTGCAGAGCGCCAGCTCCAAAGCACGCCCGGCCAAGATCCGATCAATGGCACGGTCCTAGCAGAGGAATGAGTGAATGAATGAAATGAAAGGTGTGTGTATCCTATCCATCCAGCCGATTCTTAATTCCAAATGATTTTTTTTTTGGTCAGCAAGTTTGGATAACGCATAGTATGCCATATGGTGCATGAGATGTGTCAAAAGGTTTTATCCTATTTGCATGCGAAATGCGGCGCCCCCGGCCCAGCACTCCAGCAGCCAACGTGCCGCTGCGCGGAGGAGGCGCCGAGGAAACATTATCCCTCGGAAAAGGAAATGGGAATAATGGATTTTTATGCGCCGCTGGGCTGACTGGATGGATGCTTCCTCCTTTGTTGTTCCGTTCGGTAGGTAGGTGTGCAGCGGCCGGACACGAGCACGGGCGCGACGTCAGATCATCAGATGGATCAGAGACCTTGGCGTCGGCGACCAACCTGTGCCTGGCCGACCGGCGACCGATCGAGGCCGGCCGAACGCCGCCGCCCATGCATGCATCATGCGTCGCCCCCGCCCCGGCCCGGCATGCTCGTCGTGAAGAAATCAACGACGACGACCGATCGAAAGGCAACAATAATGCCTACTGTATGCGCGGTGCGGCCATTCCAATTCCATTCATGACGTTTAGTTTAGGTGCGGGCGGAGCGATCGATCGAGCAGGAAATCGCGGCGACGACGAGCGAGATCAGGCCGGCCGGCCGTGGGAGTGGGAGTGGGACTCTGAAGTGACGCGCGCCCACATGCCTGGCCGCCGCCCGCTGCCTTTTTCTTCGTTCGCTTTTTCTCCGTGCGAATCAATGCACGGTGGCTGGCTGGCTGGCCTCTCGTCGTCTCCTCACCCATCGATCCGATCTGATAAAATTCTGATGGATCTCAACGTCGTCATACCATACGCCATGCATAATTGGCTCGGCCGCCGCCGCCGCACCGGCCGCCGCTTGTGTGGCTGGCCGGCCGGCCGGAGCCAGTACTAAGCGGGAGCAGCGCTCGGCCGCGTCAGGCAGCCAGATAGGCATTCTTGGACGACGGCGGCCGCCCATGGATTTTTTTTTGGGGGGAGGTGGGGGGGTGGGGCGGTGCCGGCTGCCGGTGCATGCATGCACCACGCCCATGCATGCGGCAGCAACCGTGGCCTCAGACATTGGCGTCACGGTGGTTGCGACGGTGGACCGGACCACCGCACGCGGCACAGTAGCGAGCTAGTAGTATTCCACTGGTAGCCGCTAGGCGCTAGGCGCTAGCCTTTTGTCCCCTTCCGAGCCCGGCGGGACGGGTCGATTTCCATGGGCAGGCATGCACACACACGCAATTGACACTTGCGACCCAGCCAGCCCCGCCCTATGCATGCATGCATGACTGCATCTATCTTGTACTGTCTCACTTCAAGTGGGCTGCTGCGCCTGGGCACGACAGCCCGATCTCTGGTCCTGCCTGCTACACACACGCATTTGACCTTTCTTCCTTCGGTCCTCCTCGATCTCCATGGCTGGCCTATTCCACTACTATTCCTTCACCTCTAGTCTATCATGGAAAAAGACCGCTCTACTTTTAATGTGTCTATTACTGATTGGGCCGTTACATATTACCTAATTTGGACCCTTACATATTACTAATTTGGACCGTTACATATTCTTCTAACTTATACTAATTTCAATACATAGGAAAAAAAAGACTGATTCAAGGTATAAAAGTAAACCCCTGAGTTTGTATATAGATCGCGCACCTCTGTACCATTTAAAAAAAAATAAACTCAAGTGTAACTCCTAAATAAATTACAAACACATATATCATTATATACTACAAACAACCTAAAAGTTTTCACATATACTTCTAAATTACTTATGTGTCTCATTATTGTTAATTAACATATAAAAAACTAACTCATAACACATAAGAAGCATGCTGTGTATCGCTAAGCAGACCATGTACATACATGAAAGCTGCAGAGACGAACATATCGATTTCCAAAGCAAATACATGTCTAAAAACCTATTATTTCAACTAAATGCGGTGTCAAGCGCACACGTAGATGCTATCCAAAAAGGGAAATACAAATAGGGATAAACTTATATAAAATAATTTGTAACCAGAGTCAACCACAATTGGATATAGACAGAAGTCCTATGTAACCCATTAATGAGCTTTAACTGAATGAATACACATCAAACACATTTGGAGTGGCATTGTGGTAACGAGAATGGAAAAAAAAAGATGAATGAATTTGAAAAGGTAGATGAAGTAATTGTAAATGAGAGCATATCCAATAAATCAAGATATTGGGGACGAGTCTATTTTAGAAGATCCCCTTTTCACTCCTATTTTCTCCAATAATCACCGAGAATCACCAAAAACCCACAAATTGCAATGCCTAACCACTTCATCACCGCGTCTAGCACTTGTCGCTTGTCGGTCCACCTCTTACAAACCCTCCAGCTATGGACGCCACCTACTACTCAAGATCAAGGGGTGCCAATCTAAGCCTTGACATCTATGAAAACATTGTCGTTGTTGTAGCCTACGTCCAACATCCGTAGCCCTCCTATGGTGGAGGAGGATCCCCCATAGTGAAGTTAGGGTGGTCCCATTCCATCTTTATTGTTTCCCGCATGAGGCGCTATTAGTTGCCTGCCAGCTCGTTAGGGTCCCCACCCCTAACGATACCATTATTGTTGTGCTTGAGTGCAAAACCATAGGTCTGTATAGCGCACAATCTGACTATGTGCAAGCCCTAAGTGGCCTAACCGTAGTGGAAGGGAGGTGTTTTTTGTGTGGGGGAGGGAGAGAGAGAGAGAGAGAGAGAGAGAGAGAGAGAGAGAGAGAGAGAGAGAGAGAGAGAGTTTCAATTAAGCACATGTTAAAATACATGGATGTGCCATAACAAAAGAGAGAGTGGTAGGGTGGAAAAATATATAGAATAATCGTTAAGTAAATTCTACCATAATAGAATATAGTTAACAAAATATTTACATGCATGTATTGTGTCAAAACACAAGCAAATGAGAGGCAATAAAGATAAACAATTTTCATTAGTCGTGCACCACCCAATCATATGTTTCTATTACTTTTATCTATTAAAATTACTAGAACTACCACGATAACACAAGTTGATGGACTAGCTAGAACTCACAAAAATGAACTAGAAACCTATTATCTATGAATCTACCTAATAAAATGAGGCTCCACATTAATTTTCATTCCTACACCAATCAAAGGAAATAAAATAAAAGTGCCACACATATGTTAATAAATTACCCACCACTGCTATTATACAAAAAAATTGAACCTAAAATACATTTATGTATATTTATCTATTACATATACATGATCATGTTAAATAATTACCTGCTACTACCAATACATAAATTTGGATGTGCTTAAACACCTATTATATATATTACCTATATATACCATATGAAGCCAAACTATCTTTTGATGTGCCATCATGCATTTAAGCGTATAATAGGAAGTTGTCTTAGAAAGGATTCATAGTTGTAGTTTAGATTTTTTTTTTTTCATATAGTGCACAAATAAAAACTAGTTCAAAGGGTAATTTAAAAATATACATATGAAAAATTAGCTCCTTGATGTTGGCTAAGTAATTGAATCTTTGCTGAGAATAAAAGGAGATTTGAATTTCAATTCAAATTATCTTTTGATGTAAATAACCCAATAGAAAGAAGGAACATAGTTCAATATATACACTAGAGTTTTAAAATAGTCATAATATAAAAACATAAAAAAAGGTGAAATTCGATAAAGTAGACTGATAAATCCTCATCATAACTAGAAAAATATATACAAGTCAAAAAAAAAGCATGAGTGTAATAAGTTATTATCTCTCCCTCGTTGAGTCATTGCAAGTTGTTAGTTTGATGTCCCACTATGCAACAGTGGAAAGGATGACTCAACATCAGACGAGAGTACGTATATATCCAGCAGGGAAAACCAAGACTGAGATGGAGCACAAAAAAAGAGAAGCAAATAGACCCAAGACACATGTTTGTAAAAACGAACTACTACTGTGTAGAAGGAAAAGAAAAATTGCTTGCGGCGCTGCGTGAAGAGATTAGATTTAGCACTACACTACAGTGTTGCCATGTTGCTTGGTAGGTTGGCATGCAGGACCGGCCGGGACAGGAGGCGGTGGGCGAAGCCTAGTGAGGCTATGCGTGAATGTCCTGTACTGCGTCGCCGATAGGCTGCACGAGCGCCATGATTGTCGTCCCCCAGCCCAACCCCAAGCTTTACAGAGGTCCTAATTGACAAGACCAAGGAGCCGAAATAATTCCACTACTAGCAAGCATATTCATGCGTGTAAATCATTGGGTTAGAGGAGGAGCAGGCTTGATTGGGGCCTTGTTCAGATCGAAAGTTTCTGCAATCTGAGCAACTGTAGCACTTTTGTTTGTATTTGACAAATATTGTCCAATCGTGGTCTAACTAAGCTCAAAAGATTCGTCTCGTGATTTACAACGAAACTATGTAATTAGTTATTTTTTACTAACATTTAATGCTCCATATATACGGGTAGAAATTGATGTGATGGAGAGAGAGTGGAAAAACTTACAACTTGCAAGGGAACTAAACAAGACCTGGGTTTGGCCCCCAGCTAGCCAGACACTAGTGGCCAGGCCTATTCTTATCCTACGTTCCTAACAGATGGACGGCAAAATTTTGCTGCAGCCGTGGGTGCCACACTAACACCGCCGGCACCAGGAGGGTAGATCTGAACATCGCTGTTGCGAGGAACAGCACCAGGAGCGCAGTGTGCTCGGTCGATCTATCTGCCATGCCACCAATCACCAAGTATTTTTTTTTCCCTGCGGAGATAGTAGCAGGGAATAGGGATCGCTGATCCAAAATCGTCCATTGGTTGGCAAGGATTGCACGTACGAGTAGCGGCATTGTTTCAGAAAGTTAGCGATCGGTTTAAGTTCAGAAAACGCATGCCATGGTTACTTGTGATTTCAGGCTGCAGGATTGTGCACCGGCGAACTGAAAATCCAGTGATAGCAGTTCTGACACGCAAATCGGGCATCCACTTATTTCAAGACTGCCGCAGACGTGTCAATTTGGTTAGGCGATGCGCAGCTCGATCTCCATATGATTCAGGCGCATTTGGAGCAGCTCCACTGGTAAAAGTTAATTAAAAGCTGTTTCAAACAAGTTAGACAAAAAAGCTTCTCTTGATAGCTCATGAGGGTATGTTTCAAACAAGTTAATTAAAAGCTGTCCCAAACAAGTTTCTCAAGTTCTTACTTTATGCCTCTGGGTTCATTGACTAAACCATGTAACTGGTGCTTGGCCCCCTTCATTCCCGGCTTCATCGGCATAACGGAAAATTTATTCATGTGAGAACTATCATCTCTCCCGGTGTTCTCAAAGAAAAAAACTGACATCTAGAATTGTAGATGCATAGCGGAAGCTATATATCTAGAACCAAAAGCGACTTGTAGTTTAGAATGGCGAAAGTAGAAGATTTTTTAGCGCAAAGAGACACAAAGTCACTAAACTACACTACACAAGGTTCAAGATGAGGCGGCAGGGAGCAAAACACTTGCCCAGCCCTTTTGGACATTTGCCTTTCTTTCCTTGGATGTTCCTTTGAGGATTCGATCAGTTTTTCAATTTGCAAAGTGTTGTGTACCATGCCAATATGCTATTCTAGGTTTCCTTATTTTTTTAATGCAAAACAGGTAGCTCTCTTGGGGGTTTTGTTTTCTTTTGGAGGAAAAAAAACAATCCAGTGGGAGTGTGAACTGCACTGACTCTTGAGTTGTCGACAACTGGCAGCTTCCAGCTTTTACTCAATGCACAGGCTGGAGCAAGTACTACTACTAGTAATTAACATGGCACTGCATCCTGCAAAGTTACAGGTGTGAAAACGAAGGCCCATCGTCGTCCTCCGGGGCTTCCAAGCTCCCGGGAGGCGAGCTGTCTCCCCATCCCCAATCTGTTCCGTTGTATATATGGCGCAGCTCGAATGCGCACTTATCCAGTCTCCTGGTCACACAAATCCTATCCTCTTGCTCGCTCGCGTCAGCGCAGTTCTTGCAACTCCCATACGACAAACAAAGCTAGCTTCTCTCTCTCCAATTATCCAGCCAGCCAGCCAGAAAGAATTCTGAATTCCAGATCCCGCCGGCAAGCAATTCGACACGCGCACAACAACAACAATTCAAGACCACAGATAAATCTCATCTCCCGGCCTGCTGCTATATATAGATAGATGTATATCCACTTGGTGCCCCCGCACGGCCACTGTAATGCAATAGTATGATGCTCTTGTCGCTGCATGCGGGCGGGTTACTGGCACACACATGTACTTGGAGCCTGCTGTAACTCGATGGAAGCGGCTGGGGTGGGAGGAGAGGAACGGCCAGTGCCGACGATCGATGATGATTGCAGGATCCACTGCTCATCTCACTCCTCACCAAAGGCTGGAGCCTGGACCTGGTGCTGGAGCCCCTGGATTGGACCCTCAGCTCTGAGAAATTCATTTGCACCTGCTGCTGCTTGGAAGCATTTGGGCATTCAATCCGCGCCCATGTTCTGTGGGTGCCAGGCCTCCTGACCTGACCATGACAACTGACAATAAGCTGCCTCGCGATCGCAGCCCATGCAACCAGCATGTCATCATCCTTATCAACAACCGCAGCTGCGCCGCTGTCCGGCTAAAAGGGGCCATGCAGTGCCAGTCCCAGTCCCAGTCCCAGTCCAGTCCATCCAGATTCTTTGCAAGCGCATGGAGAAGGAAGGAGATGGAGGAAACCACCTGCCAAATCTGCTGCCTGCACCCGTCCTGGAGGCACATCGCGATGAATGCCATTCATGCCTCAGGCCTCCCTTGGTTCATGCTCATGGGTGAATCATTTCATGATGGCCTGCACTTTTCGTTTTCGATCGGGGCCGCCTGCCTGACTGGCACTTGAGCAGCTATTATGATGGCCGATTTAGTCGCACGCAGGGGATCTGTAATCGTTGTCATCGAGTAGACTTCACTGTCAGTGGTTGTTGCATTGCGTGCATCACTGCACTGGCTGTATAAAGGAAAACAGCAGCCATGGATGGGAGGAGGACGCTAACGTGGCGGCCACCTATTGGCCACGCCGGCCAAGTTGGAGGACAGAAATCACTAGATCTAGACCTCACTTATGGCACAACGGAACGGAAACAGACAAATTCTGCAAAATGCTTGTCCGATGTTGAATATGCAACTTGAGTCCTGGGATACTCTGAACTTTGCCAATGCAGCAGACCTGCATAATTCTACTCATACATGTACATATGCTGCACCCTAATCAGTAGGAATAGGATATACCAAAGGATTGCTCTTTGCCGACGCAGATAACATATACAAACATGTCAACTCACGAGTAGTGAGTGATTCAATTGACAAGGTGGTCCAGGTCATCTGGCATGTATGCATATATATACAATATGATCAACCAAATCCTTGATAGATTATATCAATTCTTTCAAGGTGGTAGAAAGAGACCTAAGCTAGGCTAGGCTTGCAAGAAGACAAGCATGGCCGAATACTGTCACTTGTGGTAGCTATATATAGCTCCTTCCGGCTTCCACTGAGATAAAAAAACACACAAACAAAGATACAAACACAGTGCTTTCTTCCAGAGTGCACGTACGAGGCGATTACAAGCAGCCCGGGTTTGTTACGTGGGATGTTTCGATCCAGTGATAAAAGTTTTATCTGTGTTATATCGGATTTTTAGACAACTGTTTGTTCAGTTGTCAGGAGAAAAGTATGATCAGATCGTTATCGATCTTCAAATATGCATGTCAACCCCTTAATTTCTTAAACAAAATAGAAATATATATGCTTGTCAACCGAATCATCACTACATTTTAAATAACTAAAGTGACAGGGAAACAGCGAACTCGTGGTGCTGGTGCGGACACCAAACACAGACAGGCATCGGCATCTCCGTCCAGTACGAGGTCACTGAGATGCATGGCTTGAAATCAGACCACCTGATCGAATCGCACCCGCGATCTTGAGCTCAGGGACTCCCACATGCTCACCTGATCGCCAGCGACGTCATGTTGTTCTTCCTCTTGGCAACCACCACCCACCCCTCCTCCGGCCGTCCATAGCTGGCGAAAGCAAGCATTTGACCCCGAGTAAGTAAATCGCCTCCACGATCCGGGTCGCCGCTGACCTACACACTGTAGAGCTCTATCTCTTAAAACGTGAGCAGAAATGAGGGCAAGGCCAAGGTCAGACACCCAGGCGCCCAAACAAAAAGACGACGGTGATGTGGACGGAGCTGGGGCTGGACACAGGCATGCAGGCTGACTAGGATACGTACTATATATACAGTGGCATTTGGCAAACGGCCGGGAGGTGCTGCATGCATGCGCGCGTACTTGGCATTTAAGGGGATCGTGTCAGTGTTTGTCAGAGCTCCATGGCTGGAGATCTTCTGTGATCTTGCCAGTTTAGCAGATCTTCAGAGTATTATCTAGGCCTTGTTTAGTTCCACGTGAATTTTTTAGGAGAGAGATTGTAAAGTCCTGTAGCACTTCGTTTTTATTTGGTAAATATTGTCCAATTGTGGCCCAACTAGGTTCAAAAGATTCGTCTCGTGATTTACAACAAAACTATATAATTAGTTATTTTTTTATTTATATTTAATACTCTTTACATGCGGCAACAAATTTGTGAGAGGAGAGAGATTGTAAAGTCCTGTAGCATTTCGTTTGTTTGTGGTAAATATTGTCCAATCGTGGCCCAACTAGGCTCAAAAGATTCGTCTCGTGATTTACAACCAAACTGTGCAATTAGTTATTTTTTTTATTTATATTTAATACTATTTACATGTGGGAAATAATTGATGTGATGGAGAGAGAGTGGAAAAACTTGGAAGTTGGAGGGAAAGTTGGGTGGAACTAAACAAGGCCCTAGATTAAGAAACGAAGCATAAACAATAAAGTCCAACCTTAACATAGTACATACTATAACGAGGAAGCAGTGGGAACTGCACGAAGCAGCCGTTAAAGACTCGAGAAGTGATCAAGATGCAATCTTCACAGCTCTATATTTTTTTTCAGAAATGGGAGAGACCCAAGACCCTTCTGCATCTGCAAATAATCCTACCTGAATATTCTACCAAGTCTGACTTTCTAGACTGGTGACTCATAAGAGTGTCACAATATCGGATAGACAATAGTATGTTTTGACGGAATCTCTATATATGATATTCATATCATGCTTGCAGCTGGCGGCGCATAATGTTATGTTATATATAATATATATACTCTCCTATACTTCGTATATATTAAAATCGATGACTTCTCAGCCTCGTGGAAGGCCAGAATGAACTTGTATATATTATATTTGTAATAACATATATGCATATTATATTTCTGAGTCGCGCCAATAATTTTAAGGGACTCATCACATGCATGCGTGGGGTTTTTAATTCATGGCCGAGAAAATTCTGGGAAGGTATTTGTCGTGAACGAAACTCTCTGTCCCCATAAGGATCGATGACACAGGCAGCGAAGTTGGATACACCTGCATTTGGAGGAAATGTGAGTGGTCGTGGCGAGCATTTGGAGGAAATCCGCATGTGTGGGATATCGACGGAGCCGGCGACGTCGACAGCGATGCGAGCAGCAGCTCACGGAGCGCAGGAAAGCTGTCTGAAAGAGTGCCCGCTTCGGAGGGGGTAAGCAGCGAAAGCTGTTCGGCATCGCTCCATCGTAAGCTCTGCGTCCGCAGATGGCTCCGTCGCCGTCACCTGTCACCACAACTTACAAGTAAGTTACGAAAATCACTCATGACACGGGCGTCGCCACCGTGTTTTCACTTCCCTTCAGCGCTCGTCCCTCAGCGCCCTCGAAAGAGTTCCTGCCGAACTTGCCAATTATACGTGTGGATATGCGTAATCCCTCTGTCTCAAAAGCAAGGACGAAGCTAGAAATGACGTTAGCAAGGGCTGGCTTTCTCTTCTTATTTCTCCAGCCCCTCCTTTCCTTCTTCTTCCTTCTCATGGTGGTAGGAGGGGCTTAGCCCGGCTCCATGGGAACCATGGCCGTAGGGGGTTGGGGGGGGCTGGAGCCCGGGTTGCCCCCCCAATCGTTCGTCCCTGCTCAAAAGTAACTGTATACATTTCGCTTTCCGATCAGACAATTTTTTTCCATTAAATTTATAGAGAAAGTTACCAATATTTATATTTTTCTAATCCATTTATTGTGGAAATATATTCTACTATTAATTTATTTTTCAAAAAAATATTATTAATGGTATTTAATGTGAGTGATAAATATTAATTTCAAAAATTTAAAGTCGTCGAAAAGATGTGCAGTTATTTTGAAACGGAGGCAGTTCTGTAGAAATAAAACCTCAATTATTTCCATCTAGCTTAAACCCTGGCCATTAATTAGACTCGAGGTTATTAACATCGCTACACTAGAACACCCTTAAATGTACAGTACAACCAATTGTGTATACTCGAGCACAACTAAAAGTTAGCTGGTTTGTGATCCGTTGGACGGATGTTCATCAATAATAATAACGCAGACGATTAGATGTCTCTCCTTCCTCACGCCTTTTTTTCCCCTTTTCCACTTCCATCCTCTTCCTGTATCATGCGGCTCATGCCAGCAAGGTTTGATTCTTGGATTAGGGGCTAGGGTTTAGATCAGAGGCTCACCAAAATCTCGTACCTAGGATTCGGTCTATCTGTTATGATAGAAATGCTGGAAGGAATCGATAGGAACAAAGGGCCGAAAATCGATCTGAATTTCAAACAAGATTTCAAGAATTTGTGAATACTAGTCCATCAACCCGTGCTCTCGCACGGGCTAGAACTTTAGGAAACATAAATATAAGTTATTGAAATACATATGATTAATGAAGAATTACACATATTAAATTATATATTTTTATCTTTGTTTTTTATATAATAGACAATAGATCCAATCTATATCCAATTATCATAAGCTTTTTAATATCTTTTAACAGACTGATCTATATAATTTTTAAATAATATTTCCATTTTTGCTTTGGCACCTTTATATACTTTAAATATGCAATTACTTACTATGATGGCTCTTATTGCATCATATATCCTACAAAATCATTAGTCAATTTTAATTCAAATTTTATTATTATGGAGTGCTACAAAAAAAATTTTGTCCTCAAGTTAAGTTAAAACTCTTCTTCTTATTGTTTGTAGAATGAGGATTTTAGGTCATAGAGTATATTCTTAAATACTACAATATCATAATAAGCAATCATTTTAAACCTACACCATCTTGCTTAGTATAAGTGATAGGGCTTGATAAAAGATTTTGGATAGGGGTCTTAATAGTGCTAACCTCAATAGAATTTTAACACTTATGTCTTATAATGATTGACTTTTTACCCTAAAATAATTTTAAAAGACCAGAAAAGATATAGCCACCAATGATCTCCCACACTTCTCAATGTGATTGAATTTTGCTATCAAGGACTTATATGTGCAGTTATAGTTATACTATCAATATACATATATGTCAAGCATAAAGGGCTACAAAGATACTTCTCAATGTGACTAATTTTTTCTATAAAGGAATTATATATGCAATTATAATTATACTGTAAATTTAGACCTATCAAACATTTTAGTTATAATCTAAAGCGATAACTTATATAAATTGTATGTTATATATATATATAGACTTGTCAATCATAAAGGGTCAGAAAAGATATAGCCACCGTTGTTCAATTTTTTCTATTAAGGAATTATATGTGCAATTATAGTTATACTGTCAATATAGACGTGCCAAACATTTTAGTTATAATCTAAAGTAAGAACCTATGCAAATTGTATGACACAATTACTAATATGGTTTTAAACAATTTGTTAATATCATTATTATATGGTTTCTAAGGAAATATTTTTTATGTGATAAAACAAAACATATATATTTATTGCTCATATATGTTGCCACAATGCTTATGCTTACTGTAATCAAATCTTAATATATTAATGCTGATAGAGGTGGGTAATATAGAAACACATGTATATATGCTTATTGAAAGAATCTTTTTAATAGAAGATATTGACAATTTAGATATAGATTAAAGGGGCTTTTTAAATATTTCTAATATTGAGATGAAAATTGGGTTACGTAAATATCTACTTTAATAGGAGGACATAGGCAATTAATAGTCTAGTTTAGGTCATATTTCTTAATGGTATAGGTGGACAATTTCAAGATAGATCCATTAATTACTTTATATTATTTTACACAATAGTAAATGTTGGTAATTAGTTTAAAAAGTAAAATAATTCCAATAGCTATTTTATATCAATGGTGATTAGGTTATACATGCTCAGATGTTTATAATCTTTATGAGATTCTCTAGGATCATGTTTGTAAAAAAAAATAGTAAATACAGATCAAAGGTTGAGAGTTGAAAAGTTGAAGAATATAAATGTATTGTGTGAAAGTTGGTTACTTTTCCCCCACTAATATGTTTTTCTCCTTGCCTGACTGACTCTAGCAATCTCACTGATTTTCCATATTTTTTATATTGATGTTGAGGGATATGATTAATTATGTGGAAAAAAACTCTGAAGTAGAATATGGACCTCAATTCATTGGGCTAGAAATTCAAGACTATAATCATATGGAAATAGATATATTCTCGTGTTGGCTTTTGAATTTAGAACGTTGAAATAGTACTTGACACTAATCTAATCATAGATCTCTTTTCTAGCGTTGATTCATATATAGTTGTAGTAAGAGATAAACGTGCTTATCATGCGTTGTTTGGGGTCACAATTCGACGGCGGCAAAAGCGCTGTTTGGGGCATTCCTAGCTGACCTTTGTTATTCTAATTGCGAACATAGTTTGGGGCACTCCTAGTGGCAAGTGCACCTTTGCTGTTTCAATCGCGAACGGTGTCTTCTGCATGTGGAGTTGACTATATTATCCACCTTTTTCTTGGTACATGTACTCCCTTTGTCCTAAAATATAAAGCATGTACCTATTTTAAATTCAAAATTGCTTATGTTCGATGAACAATTAGCCTAATAATATGAAAAGTTTATAATACAAAAGTAGTTATATTAGATTTGTACTTAGAAATACGTTCGAATAATGATTAACCTTTTGTATTTATAAATTATATATAAAGACCACACCAAGTTAAATTGCGCCTTATGATTAACCTTTTGAATAGTAGTCAAAATAAT
Source organism: Chrysopogon serrulatus (assembly GCA_015844335.1). Taxonomy (NCBI): domain Eukaryota; kingdom Viridiplantae; phylum Streptophyta; class Magnoliopsida; order Poales; family Poaceae; genus Chrysopogon; species Chrysopogon serrulatus. Next base: position 81,056 of record JADLZL010001653.1, on the reverse strand, counting down.
ATATTTTCTTCTTTACAAAAATAATAATGGCAGAGGCATGTAATTTTGTAGAAAATAAATTGATTCAATGGTTATGGATGGCTAGAGTCTTTTGATTTGGTGGCTTGATGTTTCGATTTATATGAGATTTTTTGTATTTATCTTTTTTTTAGTGTGTTAGGTATAGAAAAAACATGGAGGGTATTAGGGCCTCCAATTAGTAATAGTAAGAAAATAGTAATATAAGATAACATGACCACCATCGGCATAATGAAGTCGTTATTTTGAACTCCTTAACATGTTGCCATTAATTACATCTTTGAAATTATTTTGTTGATGGCCATCATCAATGTAATTAAATTGTTCTAAACTCTTGACATATGTCCACTATATCTTTAAAATAATTTTATGTGTATTTGTTGGGCCTTCGAAGAGGAGGTGGTAACATTTGAATCACCGTGGCACCGGCCTAGATAGGAAACAGACCTTCCTATATCCTCCAACGCCTAAATGATCGGTTCTGTGATTTGAGTCACGTGGGTGGTGATGCCAAAGGCATCTCCTTTTATTTACTGACGTGTCGTAGGCCAAGTGAGCGAACCCTAGATGTCTAAGGTTGTCACTGATCATGATAGGTTTCTTTTTTCACAAATGAGTGTCTAATGTAATGGTAGAGAGGTGCTCGATTTCTCGATGTCACAATTTTTATTTTTATTTTTTACCATTTTGAGACAATTAATAGAGACAGACATATTAATATACCTGCCTCTATAAACAATACATATCTTGAAATTGACACTATAAACAAAATTGAAGCATCTTTGTTAGGTGCCGTTTGCTCACCTAGGTCGTTCCATTTTATTGATACATCAACCTCTAGTAGCATTGATGCATAAGCGTATTAAGTCGTTGGCCTTATTCATGGGCATGGCAAAAAAGTAACGACGTGTTCACGTATTTTGAACGGGGCAAAATTGTGGCAACATTTTATACGTCTTGTTAATATGTTAGCTTTTTGTTAATATAGATTGACCAACCAAAATATGATCCGTATGCTGTTCAAGATTTCCTACGTGCGGCTGATTTTTTTATTCTCCCAAACAATAAGATTTTACACTATTTTTAATCTATAATGGCAGAGTGGGTAATTTCTTTAAAAACCAAAATAGATCCAATGGTTGTTATACATAATGGCAATAGAAAATAGATCCAATGGTTCTGGATGGTTAATCATTAGATTAGATGGCCAGATGTTTCTAATTAACGTGAGAATTTCTAACATTTATCTTTTTTCCTAGCGCATCTGGTGAGGATTAACGTAGAGCCTTCGTTGGGGTCTCTAATTAGTAATAGTAAGATTTTCATTGAGATTTGAAAGAAAAACAAAATTACCAATATACATATTCAAAGGAGGTCACTTGTAAAACCCAAAATCATCAAAATTCAGCCAAAATTTGGACCCTTCCTAGAGCTAAAGCATATACTTCAATGGTGGCGACAACTTATAGGTCGGGCACCGATCAGTCGGTGGCAATGTGTATGGTTAGGGAAGGAGGACGAAGTGGGGCTTTGTTGGTGACAGCTGGAGAGGAAGTTGACTAGGATCGCTGGTGTGTGTCTTGCCCGCCCAAGTTTGAAGCCTGGTTTTGACGCCGGTGTCCCAACCGAGAACAATAGTTCCCTGAATAATTTTCGTTGCCCCACACTGATGTGCTACTACAACCGTCGGATCTCTCAAATGCGTCTCATATTCTAAGGTATAAGTTGTAGGTCTAACTTGCGTATTAAAAAGTGTGAGTGAGTGGGTTGCATACGTGTGGTTTGTATTGATGCATAAATTTCAAATACTACAGCTTGTAATGGAAGGTTGAGACAATAAAAAAGGGATGATGCTCGAGAGACATCACCCTACTAGTTGACTATGTTGACACATGGGGTGCTTATAGAGGCAAGTGAGGGCAAAAAGAAGAAGTAACGATAGGACAATACTATTCATTCTGTCCAAACGGTGATTTGTTCTGGTTGCTTATTTTGTCCCGCACGCCACAGTGTAAACATGGAGTGCGGAAATGCTACTAGTTGACTATGTTGACACGTGGGGTGCTTATAGAGGCAAGTGAGGGCAAGAGAAGAAGTAACCGATAAGAATACTATTCATTTTGTCCAAATGGTGCTTTGTTCTAGTCGCTTGTTTTGTCCCGCACATCACAATGCCAACATTGAGTGCGGAACCTCATTTCTGACATCAGCTAACTAGTGTGTGATAGGAAAAAAAAACTTATTCCACACGTGTCCGCTGTCCCTCGTTAGGCCGCAAGCTATGTATGGGGACGTGTTAAGAACTGAGTTGTGGGAAACCACGTCGTTGTCTTCGAATGGAGAAAGCCAATGATGACGATCTAGAGGCTAGCGTTTGGGATTAGGCTTCAATGTCTTTTGGCCTTAGAAGAATGGTTGACCCGACAATGGAGGCAATCTATGGACGACAAGGCAAGGCAAGAGGTAGGCGGTGAGGTTGTTGGCGTGATCGCTAGTGGCTAGGGTGACGGTAGTAGGACAAGGGGTCACCGTTGAAGTAGTTGCTTGGGACTAGGGAAGAGCGGACTGGGGGCGGCAAAGGTGGCGGTGGAGATCAGAGGCAGGCGGGGCGTTAGGGAGAAAAGGAGAAGTTGTAGAAAATAATAAAAAAATGTTTAAAGATGGAGAGAAATCCACACATCATAATTGGAAATATCCCGTGTTTGTTGGTTTATGTCCCTATGTGATAGCCCATTGTAACAATACTCTTGAGTTTGAAGCTTCGGGATCAGGGGAATGGGGATGCAGTACACCGCCAACAGTTTTTGTTGCTATCGTCACAAAATCCTCCTTTTTTGCACGTACGACATCAAGTCGCGCTGATGAATTGGTTGAGATAATGCTTTGGTGTATTGGAGCAGAGTACGTGCACGGCGTTTTTTTTGGTTCTACTAGTCCTAGTCGCTACAAATCTCTTCTTTTTTTTGACACGTTATGACTAGTAGCAACAAGTTTAGAGTTTGTCGTGTCCATTTTGCGTCCTAGCTGGATCTCTCTGCCCTGTGGGCAATCTGGCCGATTTTACAATGACAATGAAGCATGCATTTTCCCGTTGGGCCCATGGAAAATCCAGACGATAGAATGTTGTCATGCGCGGCAAGCGTCTATATATACACTGCAGTGCCAGCTCTCGTCCGTCCCTGCCACCACACCACCACACAGACGTGGCCCCTCCAAAGAAACCAGAGGCCGCGCCAGGCACGGACACTTCCCTCACGCAGGCCGCGCACTAGTGCCATGGCGACGTGCCAGTGTCCGGAGCCGGCGCAATGCCACCACCGGCCGCTCCTCCCGACGGCCAAGAGCGGCGGCTACCCTAGGCTGCACGACCGCCCGAGGCCGGCGCAGGGCCCCGGCAGCGTGCTCCCCGAGGTGGCCGCCATCCTCTGCCTCACCGGGCCAATGGTCGGCGCGGGGATCCTCTTCTACATGCGCTCGCTGGTGTCCATGGTGTTCCTCGGCCGCCTCGGCCAGCTGCCCCCTCGCCGGCGGCTCCCTGGCGCTCGGCTTCGCGAACATCACCGGCTACTCCGTCCTCTCCGGCCTCGCCGGCGGGATGGACCCCGTCTGCGGCCAGGCGTTCGGCGCGGGGCGGACGGACCTCCTCCGCACCGCGCTCCGGCGCACCGTGCTGCTGCTCCTGGCCGCGTCCGTGCCCATCGCCATGCTCTGGGTGGCCATGCACCGCGTCCTCGTCTCCACGGGGCAGGACCCTGACATCGCCGCCACGGCGTACGCCTACATCCTCTGCTGCCTCCCCGACCTGCTGCTGCAGTGCTTCCTCCACCCGATCCGCATCTACCTCCGCGCGCAGTCCGTCACGCTGCCGCTCACCTACGGCGCCGCCGCGGCGCTGCTCCTCCACGTGCCCATCAACTTCCTCCTCGTGAGCGTCCTCGGCCTCGGCGTCCATGGCGTCGCGCTCGGCGGGGTCTGGACCAACCTCAACTTCTTGCTGTTCCTCGTGGCGTACGTCTACTTCAGCGGAATGTACGGCGCCCACGACGATGACGGCGGCGCCAAGACCGTGGCGGCGCCAGCAGCCGAGGAGGAGGAGGCGGAGGAGGGGGCCCAGGGAGTGGTGGAGCCTGGTGAGGCTGTGCGTGCACAGCTGCATGTCCGTCTGCCTGGAGTGGTGGTGGTACGAGATCATGGTGCTCCTCTGCGGCGTGCTCATCGACCCCAAGGCTGCGGTGGCGGCCATGGGCGTGCTCATACAGACCACCTCGCTGATCTACATCTTCCCGCATTCGCTCGGCTGCGCCGTGTCCACGCGCGTCGGGCACGAGCTGGGCGCCCGGAGGCCGGAGCGCGCGCGCCTCGTCGCGCGCGTCGGGCTCGGCCTGGGCGCCGCGCTCGGCGTCGTGGCCTGCGCATTCGCCGTTTCCGTGAGGGGCGTCTGGGCGCGCATGTTCACCACGGACGAGGCCATCCTGAAGCTGGCGGCGGCGGCGCTCCCCGCTGCTCGGCATGGCCGAGCTCGGGAACTGCCCGCAGACGGCCGGCTGCGGCGTGCTGCGCGGCAGCGCGCGGCCCGAGAAGGCGGCGAGGATCAACGTCTCGGCGTTCTACGGCGTGGGCATGCCCGTGGCGCTGGCGCTGGCGTTCTGGCCCGTCGGGCTGGACTTCCGCGGCATGTGGGGCGGCATGCTCGCCGCGCAGCTCGTGTGCGCCGCGCTGATGCTGCGCGCCGTGCTGGGCACCGACTGGGCGGTGCAGACGGAGCGCGCCCGCCAGCTCACCGGCGGGCGCGGCGACGGCTATGACGTCGTCGGCATTGTCGACGAGGACAAAACAAGCCATGCAGAAGCGGCCAAAGCAGAGGCCGAGAAGAACACATTGTTCATGGTGGCGGTGGCGGATTGCGTCTAGCGGCGACGCAAGTTCATGGATGATTTGCATCCTCGATTCATTAGCTATAGGTTTTCTTTTTTCCTTTTCTTTTCTGTAATTTTACCCGACCTTTTTGGGAGGATTTGTAGCAATACAAAGCTTCGAACCTCCCTCCGTTGTTTAGCTTCTTTCTCCCTCTTGGAAACGAGAGAGAGAGTGAAGGCTGCAGGGAGAGGTTTACAGTAAAAAAGAAGAGGGAGTGTCCCGCTGTACAAATTAAAGCTAGCCAGCATTTCCAACTAGATTCCAGAGCAATTGCCAAACAAAATTTTGCTACTCAGAGTGACCAATGGACTCCGGGGCCTGAATGTTTCGTTCCGATCTAATAGTGGAAATGACATTTGTTTAATCCTTTTGGATTTCATTATTAATGCTGCATGATTTAACTGTCATTATCTTTGCCATGTGCGAACAAGAATATTTTGGCCGTGAGTGGGGTACTGCCCCTGTCTCAGCTTATTTGTTTCCCTGGCGCCCATTGTGTCCCAGACAGAAGAAACAAACTTACACTGCCTCTCTGTTACGGGTACCATCTTCTTTTAGAACGCCTTTATTTTTCCCATTAGTTTATTTTGTACTAAAAGGGTTCTTTTTTATTTTTGCACACCGTACGTTTACTGTGTCTCCTCCTGAGGTTGATGGTGCTAGCGTATAGGATAATTGCACAAATGCAATTCCAAATGTGAATTCTGTCCACGCGCCCACGGATTACAATGAGATTCGGTAAGTGGGTATGCTAGTTTTCAGTGTGTGGTTTTCAGGGATTCTGGGAACTGGCAGTATCAAACTATGAATATAATACAGCCAATGGATCTACAGTGATCTATAGTAACACTAGTCTAGAGATGGCATCTTATTCGCTTGTATTATCAGTACTATATTTTTCTCTCAGAACAAATTAGCCGACTTCTTTTTTTTAGATAATGGATAATATATCCGGCTTCATCTATCAACTGATAGAATCAGGTCAATTATATCAGCCGGCTTATGTGACCAACCGAACAGCCCGATATCCTTGAAAGAAAATGAATTGTTCGATCCAAGGTGAATTCATCAATCGGTACAGTAGCCATGTTTAAATTTATTCTCTTTCTTAAATGCTCCTAAAATATCAAATCTATACCGTCACTATTTTCCCTTTGTTCTATGAAATAGCCGAATATGTCGTGTCGCTATGTTATAATTTATTGGTAGAACCTTAGAAATAGACCAATCTAGGAGAGGCAATAATGATAAAAAAATAGGCACCTGCGTTCTGGTGGACGAGGCCACTAGTACACAGAGCATTTGCACGTAGTTCCGCACGCCTCTTCATAGACGTTACAGTACCGCTGTGCGGGAGGCCGTGGAAATGGAGAATTTCCACTGGCGTCCCCCCCCGTCAACCGCCAAGAGATCTATTTTCACGGGCGGTTGACATAACCAACCGCCTTTGTGCAAATACTATTTCCACCGGGCGGTTAATGTAACAAACCGCCCGGTGGAAATACTATTTGCACAAAGCGGTTGATTATGTACAAATATTTTTTCCGCCAGTTATAAATTTGAATTTGTAAATGTAAAACGCCCTCCTTCCCTCCCTGTCCCTCTCCCTCTCCCTTTGTCTCTCCCTATATCTTATGTCAATGATCTTTACATGCAATGATAGGAATACAAAAGGCTATTAAATTATGCTACAAAGGACTAATATAATTATATACATGTACACACCATTAACAATTTAATTTAATTACAACATTTATATATACATCAATATTCATCACAGTTGTTTTGCGGCCACGACAACAAAGTTTTTCATCGCAAATGATATGATGATTCTAATAATCATCTCGACTTAGTTTGAGAGCGCTAATCTCTCTTAGCGCTCTAAACTCTGGCTTCGCTAAGACGCTATCCGGTTCGTGGTATTTCCCCTCGCTTGGAATGATTTCCTTCATGATGAAGGAGCACAGATCCTCGACTAGTTCATATAGATTTTTTTCCGTGAGGTGTTTGGCTCAAATCTGGACCTTCAAAGCTCCAGCCATGGCACTGTGCTCGGGCTACAGTTCTGTTGGAGCTGGAGAGGAGGAAGAAGGGGGTATATATAGGAGAATATCAGCACAGGCGGTTGATATAAGGCAACCGCCTATGAAAATGGCCCCTGTTTTCACAGGCGGCTGATGTAAGAAACCGCCAGTGATAATGGTCAATATCACTGGCGGTTCCTTATGCAAACCGCCTGTGTAAATGTCACCATTTACACTGGCGGTTGGCATAATAAACCGCCAGTGATATTACTTTTCCACTGGCGGTTCTAAGGCTGGGAAACGATGGTCGATTTGCAGAGACGTGTGTCAACTAAAACCGCCTGTACAAATGAAACCCCACCGTCAACACAAATGCTCTGTGTACTAGTGGGCCTTGAACCTTCTACCAATTGAGTTATGCCCACTTAACAAACCTAAAGTTTAGATTGGCAAAATTTTGTTTGAATTTCTGGAGACGGATTATTTCTTCTTTCTTATCTATAATGTTTTGTGGTAGTTTGTTTAATATTTTAGTAACAGAACAAAAATAACCTTCACATCCTTCGCTCTCCCACAGCGCAGCATGGCATCCCCATGGCACCTCTCGACCTCTAGCGACAGCACTCGCCACCCCACGTCATAAATCAGCCTCCCATTACGGCACTGGGTAGCTCACGACACCCCATTACTTCAAGCTATGGATCGATGAAAATTATGATTTGGTGTCCCTTGCTCTCCCATGCATTCGTTGCTCTACCGCAACGTGGTTGCACGTCTACACAATGTCTACTTAGTGTCTCACGGCATCACTCGGTATCCCACACCTATCACTAGAGCAATGTTGCCGGACTCAACCTGAATCCGTCATATCTCAAATAAGCTAAGTTACTTTTATAATTGTTTTCTTTATTATATGTATATTTTTCTCTCACTTTCTACTAATTTTGGACTCTAGCTTAGCAAAAATTTGTGGGATATACGCCTATACCTAACAAGAGAAATCTAGAGCATATCTGCTCTTTGCTGTGCGAGTTAAGTATTTGCGTGGCACGATTGAGTGTGCAACTTTGTTTGTGATAACGGCTTACGCCACTAATGCAACACTACATGAGTCACGCCACCGATGTCTAACACCATATGCATAGGGGCTTTGTCTAGGTAGCAAAGTGTACCACATAGCGATCAACTTATAACTGGGAAACAACATCAAGGCCAATGGAAAAAAAGCAACAAGCTTAAAAACCATTTAAGTATATTTTTATGACGCATGTTTTGCATTATAAGTTCTGTCCTCAACAACTATATATGACATAACCTGAGACAAAATAGGTCATCAGCTAACACTCTATGAAGAGGGTTACGATCTAGCCGCCAAAATGCATAACACAACGAACTACTCATAAAGGAAATATAGCATCGCTTTGTTACACGCACACGGTATTCTAACTATAGAATAAGTACCTGCTCATCATTTTGTCCTCACATTTCAGGATGTACATCGATAATCTAAGTCAATCACGCCACCTCCAGCAACATCGCCAAACCAAGACTATTTGGGCACACCAACAATGTCATCGGCCACAACCACTTTGGCACACCACTATTGGCTCACCCCAAGTCGATCATTACCGTCGTTGGCAAGGTTGCCTGGTACACCGCCACTTGGGCATGCCGCCGTTGTGCTCATCTAAGTTGGTCACACCAACATGCCCAGTAGGCACCCTCAACACGTGCTCAGGGATCAAAAGAAGACAACTTCAGGCTTACTCTCTGACCGATTTTTCTGATTACTTGGAGGATCAGTGTCTACAGTTGAACAAAGGCCCACTCTCCATATGATGACTAGATTCTTCGATACCACTTATATCAGGCACAGTAGAAACATATATAAGCTTAATTTAAACATTTTTACAATACCAAATAGTTGTATTTAGATGTATATATTTAATTTATTACCGATAATGGTAGAAGCGGCAATTTAGATGTAAATTTAAGGGCTATTTATATTGCATGCCTATCATAATGGGCGGGTACTTTTTTAATCAAAATTTAGTAGGTTACTTCATGATGTGTTTCATAATGACACTGATGAGATCATTCAGATGAACATTGATGAGTTATTTTACATATTCCTTTCATAATGACATAGGTGCGTAAGTTTCTAAAAATAAATAGATCAATTGGCTAGCAAAACTGATGATTAAGATCTTTCTTTTTTGTGATTTTAAAATTTTATATTTTCTCTATCATGAATTGTAAAAATTAATGTGGAGATTTTACTGGGCTCTCTAGTTAATAGTAGTAAGGTACATTTCAAGACACATGCCCGCTTTGTTCAACATATCTGTACTGAAAGATATGTACTCTCAACATTCTAAATTATAGTATCACAAGACATATTTCATAGACAATTCGATGAAACTGGTTGACGTGAACATGCATGATGCACATATTTTTAGTTGTTCACTTTGTCATATTGGCATTTGGCGGACTATGCTGAGGAACAAATACCTACGATCAAAAACCCTTACATAGGTGACAGCCAAACCTAATGATTCTCACTTTTGGAGGGGCCTCATTCGTATCAAAGATGAGGTGCTGGCTAATGGTTCCTTTCAAATTAAAGATGGGACAAAAACAAGGTTCTGGGATGATATTTGGGTAGCTGATAGACCTCTAAAAGTTTTATACCCGGCCTTATATAGTATAGTTCGTGACCCTCACGCGACGGTTGCGAAAGTGATGGCCAGGAGCCCTCTGAACATCTCTTTTATAAGGGCTCTGGTGGATAACAAACTTATAGAGTGGCATAATTTAGTAGCTCGGATCTCGAATGTGGAACTGGTGGAGGGTGATGATTATTTTAGATGGAACTTAACCAGATCTGGGCTTTTTTCTGTTCGCTAAATGTATCTTCACCTTATTGATATAGACCCACCTTTTCTACATAAGCGAATCTGGAAGTTAAAAATTCCTCTAAAGATAAAAATATTTCTTTGGTTCCTACAACGGGGTGTCGTTCTTACCAAAGACAACCTAGCTAGAAAAAACTGGAAATGGAGTCAGAAATGCATCTCATGTAACATGAATGAGTCTATCCAACACTTATTTATTGACTGCCCCCATGCCAAAATGATTTGGAGGATTATCTGGTTTGCTACTAGTTTGAACCAACCGAGGTCGATCAGCCATATGTTTAATACGTGGCTTAGTGGTCACGATCAAAAGACCAAGGGACTGATCTGGGTGGGAATTGCTGCTTTATGCTGGGCTATCGGAGATGCCATAATGATGTTATTTTCAACAAATTGAAAACTAATTCGATGATGCAGGTTATTTTCAGGGGAGCGTTTTGGATGCGCTCACGGGCTCGATTGCAACATGATGATCAATCCAAGGGGATCCTCTCTTTCATGAGCAAGAGATTAGAGTTAATTGCTTTAGAGATTTCAAATAGAGGGTGGAAGCAGCTGTATCGCCTGCTTTAGTGTCCGAGTCTATGTCAAGACTGTTGCCTTTTTCTTTTCATTGAAACTTTTTGTAATAATTGGCTGTGTACACTCATGGGTGTAGAGGCCGGATGTTCTATCCATTATCTAAAAAATATTGTTATTAGGGAAAGTTCTTAGAGTGTTTAATAATTTTAACTTAAAATTTTTTGTTCTTAAAGTTCTTTTTATAAATTATATCTTTGTTTGTCACATTTTATATTCCAGTTTTTAATAAAATTGATAGAAATATTTCTTTTGATAGAGCTATTTGCTTGTGATACTCAATGACGCTGACTATGTAACGCTTATTAGATCATTGATCGATGCACTATGAAATATTGTGTGGGGAATATTAATGAGTATAAAATATTGTTACCTATTCATTGATCATTTTTTTCATGAACACTAACAAGTATTAATGTACAACTTGATGCATGATAGAGTTTTCATTGTTTGTTACAGAAATAACCAAAGAAGATTGTAGACATTAAAATCTAATTTCTCAATAGCATGTCCACACAGTCTTGACAAGCTTGGTTATTACAAGTGACATGGCCTATCTAGGCACATAGCAATGAGCAAACCATTTATGTATTCATCTTTGTATTAATAGGTCCATCATACTTGTCAGCTAGCCTATGAATGTGGGTTAAGTGTGCAACTTTTGAACTCCAAATGCATGTAGAAATCTAACTCCGCATCACGGAGAAAAAAAAACATTTAAGATGGGCATAGGGCAAGTAGACGCCAATGTGCCATAATTAAGCCAACAAGCGGGAAGCCCGATTCGTACTGGGCATCTGCTTCGGCCAGCCAGGAGTTACTCTGTTCTGTGTACTAAGATGGTTATGTACGAGACTGCCGTGTGGGCCAAAAGGCTGGCTGACACACAACACAGCTCGCACTCATTGTACGAGTCCGCCTCCAAACTTTTGTCGGTGTGGTGTGGAGTGGTCGAGTGGAGCACTGGAGAGCTGGAGCTGGAGCTCGATCGATCTCATCTCTCGCCGGTCGCCGCCCTGCCTGTCCGGTGCCCGCCCGCCCGGCCGGCCAGACGCCCGGCCCACATGCCCCGCACTCGCCGCTGGCGGCTGGCCTGGCCGCATCAACGCCTGCGCCGGCAAGTACAACACAGTGCAGCGCTGCGACGCCATTTCCGAGGTGAAAAGTAACATGTCCCCGTGCATTCTCGCCAGCCGAACCCGTACTAGATGGGCAGGGCTGCTAGGCTTGGCCCAGGATCCACGTGCATGCGCTCCCGGCCCCGATAGCTTTCTTCGTCCCCCTAGCTCTCTCATCATTGCTGATTCCGCGTCCGCACGTGTTGCCCCCACGTGCGCGCCAGGTCAGGCACTGCGCCACACTTTCCCCCCGCTCCGGCGACAGCTCGTCGGGCTGCGGGCTGCCACGCACGCAGTGACGCCGTTCTCGCCGTCTCCTCCGTTTGCATGCCGAAGGAGAGAGAGCCTGCCAGCCTGACGTGATGGACCAACCAAAGCTGTTCCCGGCCCGTCATTTCCGTTCCGTGGAACCAACCCTGGCATGGCCATGGAGTTGGAGGTCTAGGTGAGCCATCGTATTCCCGCATCGAAGCATGTCACGTTTCGGCGGACACCGAAAGATACAGGACCGTCGCAGCCCATGTGTTCTGGCACGGGCACGCGGTGTAAGACATGCAAGTGGCAAGTACAATTGGCAAGCAGGTGCAGCGGCCAGCGGCACACGTACCTGAGCACGAGCAGCGACTTGCGTTGGGACGCTCGAAAGCGAACGAATCAGGCGTGTCTTTAAGGATTTTGGAGTTGAAATTAACTTGGTAATCATCAACCGTATACTGTACACCCTCAAGTCAATCCTGAGAGAGCTGATGACAGGGCACCACAATCTTTTTCTTTCTTAAATACGCGAAAGATTTGTACATCTTTGTATTAAGATCGAGAAACAGTGAACGAAACAACAACGCGCCACGAACATGGCACAACGGGGGGGATTAGTATACAATCGGTTTTACCCTCCTAGCTAGCACAAGATCATGGATATTACTTGCAAATCATGCTATCTAACCAACGTCGGCAATTAGGCGCGTTGGCTTGTGCCGCGCCTTGCCCGCTATCCTCGCCCTTCTTGTCAGTCAGGGAAGAGTTGTCGCATTGCCCCAGCATGCATGCGAGGGGTTGAGGTGGTCGACGAAGATACTATCGTAGGTGTCCCTCGAGCAGCCCCATCCACTTCATCTCCAGCACCTCTCCCTGTTTAGAACCTAGGACGCGTGAAAGCGCCTGGGCGGCGATCCTCTCGATCCTATTATGGGTTGGCAAATTTGGTTGTTCGAATCCTGATTTGAATCATGAAGCAATTGTGAGCCCCGTAGACGATAGCTGATGCACCACCAAGGAACTGAGTGTAGCTCAGCTGGTTAGGTTCCTTGTGGTGGAACCTGCTCACCCGGATTCAAGTCCCAGACTTGATACAGGTGTTCACATTTTTCTAGATTTATTCCAGGATTTAACGACACTATTCTTTTGACGTGCCCGTGGATAGCGAGGCGCCTGTGGTGATCTCGTCAATCTTCAGATTTGTCAGTCCAACTTAGTTCTTCGAAAGTGCTCATAGGGGTAGGGTGTGCGTGCGTGCGTTTATAGGGTGAGTGTGTCCTCGTGTATATCAGTGTCTGCATCTATAACTGGGTCTCGCAAAAAAAGATTTGAAATCACTAAAACCCTACTAGTACTAACCATATAAGAGCATCTCCAAGAATTTGCCAAAATTCACGTGGCAAATGTATGGCAAGTGAAAAAAAAGAGTTTCTCTCCAATAGTTTAGCATAATTCACTTAATTCACTTGCCAAACCCATATCAAACTTACATTATGAACCCTGAGACAGAAACAAAATTATGTTTATGCCCTTCTACCTCTTGAAAACTTACATCAGGAACCTGAGACAGAAACAAAATTATTTTTTACACCCTTCCACCTCTTCTAATATTGTCGGATGCGCGCGTGGAGTCGGGCGCGCATATATCTGTGGCGGAGGCTCTTTTTTCCAATTTGGGATAAATGGTAACCTGAGATGGAAAACTGTTGGAGAAAGTTTTTTCTATTTTTGCCAAAAAAAATAAGAATGACAACCTAAAATAGGAACTGTTGAAAAAGCTCTAAGAACCTAGAACTATAACCACGAATCAAGAGACCCCTTTATTATGCTTAAGCTAATGGGTAAGCCAAGTGTAGTAATAAATTTTGATCGAGCTAGTGAATACGAATATTGAGAATAATTCCAAAATTCGGCATTATATTCGATATCTTAAGATTTCCCATCCCTTTTTTACGCAAGGTTCTCAGCGTATTTTTTGGTGTTCTACGTGACGCCCTATCGTCTCTACAACAACCCTAGCGCCCCCGCCCCCCCCCGCCCCCCCGGCTTATTCTCGAGAGGTGTTTATTTTTTTAGGTGACCAACAAACAAAATTCATTATCATGGGACCATAACTGCCGCGAATGCAAAACAGCAAAAGGTTTGCTTGATTTCAACATGAGGCATCTGCGAACATGGACGTCGTAATCAGGCTTCTGCTCCCACTTGTATATATTCTCCTACGTGAGGCAACTATTTTTAAACCCTTTGATCGGAGCACGTACGTACGGGGATGTCTATCTTCTTCTTTTCAAGTGTCTGATGTCTAGTATGTGATGATGAAGTTGAAGCAATTTCAGTCTCATGATTAAAGAAAAAAACATAGGAGCATCTGATTAGCCAGCCCCTAGTATAGCTAGCTTTTTGCTGCTAGTTGTCAGGCAGCACCATATGAGGGATGAGGCTACCAGTAGTAGTGTTCTTGTGCTACCTGGCCTTTCTAGTCTTCGACAGTCCCAAAGGGCCATTTCTATATATCCAACGCAGAAATTCCCTTACATGTATGCATATGGCATATAAAATCCATGGATCGTACGACGGCCAGCGTTGCCTGTAAAGACCAACGGAATAAAGATGGGAGCGGATTGATTATTTGCTAATCTTTTGATCGTTCCAAAAGCTCACACATGACACGTTGCCACGTTGGCATCGAACTGGCAGTCAAAAATAACACTAAATATAGCCTTCTGCCTCCAAAAACATGAGTTCTCTTGTCCACCATCAATCATCCAGCTAGTAACAATAATAATTAATTATATCGGGAATCACATCTCAGTGTGACGCTGGAAACAAGAATTAAGTTATGACTCCATGTCCCCGTCATCATTGGCTCATTGCTCGGATTCTTTTTCTCCTTGTTGGAAAAGATAGCTGTAGAAGAAAGCACGCAAGTAGGGATAAAATGGATGGAAACGGGCAGGAAAACCTTTTTGTCCGATTTTCCTTTGTCTTTTTGAAATAGAATTGGGTTCACAAAAGCTAGGATCAGAAACAGAATCGAGAGCTGAGCACGTATGAAAACGGATAAGCATGGAACAAAAGCCATAATTAGAATCACATGATCATTTTTCATATTTTCAAACTCAACCTAAAAAGAATTTATTTATAGTCAAAGTTTAAGATATTTGATTTAAGACAATCTGAAAATGACTTCTTTTAGAAACATGGAGAGAGTAATAAGTAATGATTCCCACTCATCCTCACTTCTAAGTCCTCATTTAAAATTAATCAACGTGATTAGTTATTTTTTTGTTTGTCCTTACTCATAGTTTTTGGATTTATTTCCAAACAAAATAATACATGCACTTTTAGACTGTACTAGTCCATCAACCCGTGCTCCGCACGGGCTAAAATTTTGAGAGATATACCGTTAATATATCTAACAAGAAAATAATTTTCATACTAAATTATATATTTTCTTTGCCTTTATTTTCTATAAAATAGATGTAATAGATACTTCATAGTTTATACCAATTATCATAAACTTATTAATTACCTTTTTGTAAGGTATTGATTTATATGTTTTCATCCTTTTGTATTTTTATTTTCGATTAGATTGAGACCTTGCAATTAACTATAACGGCCCTTTTTGATTAAAAAAACCTATAATGGTCCTTATCCCATTACATATCTTATGAAGCCTTGAATCTAAATTATAATTTTCTAAAATTTTGTCTTATTAGTTATTATATTTTTTATCTTCAAGTTAAAACTCTTGTACTTAATGCATATTTTATTAACTCTCCTATTTGCACTTTTTAAAATAAATACTTTAGGTTATAGAGCATGTTTACTAAATAGCATAAGCAATCATTTAAATATTGCATTATGACACTTGAGGTAAGTGATAGAGCTTGAATCTCCTATGTGTGTAGCAGTACTAATCTCAAAAGAATTTTAATAGTTAAGTCATATAACATTCTACTTTTTAAGCTAAAATAATTTAAAAGGGTTAGAGAAACATATATACCCAGTAGTAGTATCTCCCATACTTTTAAGTTTGTTGAATTTTTTATCAAAAATTATATGTTCAGTCTGGTTATACTATAAATATAAAGGTGTCAAATATTTAGTTAAAATATATCAATATATCTAAAGAAGCAACCTAAATAAATTATATTTCATAATTACTAATATGATTTTAAATAATTTGTTAGTATTATTACTATAGATATGAGTTTTTAAGGAAATATTTTTTACTAAACCATAACACATATATTTATCACTGATGCATACCGGCATATCATATATGCTTACTTCAATCAAATATTAATATTAATAAAACAAACATGCTCTATGATTATTTAAAAAATTAAATCTAAGTTGTTGATAATTTTTAGATATAGATTTGTAAGAATATTTAAACTTTTAAATAATAAGATAAAATTGGGTTACATAGATTATCTATCATAATAAGAGTATATAAATAATTAAATGTGTTTTTACCTTATCTTATTTTATTACAAATAGCCAAGTTTGGTAATTATTTAGGAATTAGAATAGATCCAATAGCTATTGTTATTAAAGGTGGTTTTGAAGGAAATTATTAATAGTGATTAGGTTAAACAGAATTGATGATAAAAATGTTTTGAATTTTTGCGAGAAATTTTAGGTTCTATATTTTGTTTTCTTATCGTATCTCGCGAGGACTAATGTGAAGGTTATAAACCTAGTTGCATCCTATTTAACTAAAAAGAGTTTAGGTCTTAGTAGTATTAGTTCGTATATCATTTAAGTTGAAGCTCATATTGTAGTTTAGCATTACACTTGTTAAATTTGTTGCAGTAATTATATTATCAATAGTGAAATAATATAATGTTTCACTTAAAATATATAAAATTATTTAAAATAACAAACTATAAAATTAATTATCATGTAGCATTAACATACTTTAAAGAGCATTGTCAATGTCATGTTATTACTATGTAGTTTGTGAATTAAATATTTTTATTTTTTATAAGAAATTAAAAATATTTATCCTATCATACACACACACACACACACACACACACACACACACACACACACACACACACACACACTCAGTATGCATGATCAAACATGGCATATGGTTATTTTATAACCATAGAACTTTAAGATTTATAAATTAATAAATATGTATGTCTATAGATATTGATTTATTTTTTTTAATAAAAATATATTAGTGGTTACCTATAGATTTGAGTGATATTTTTGTTTATCTTTTATTATGGCTTATAGATACAAATGTAAAGGTAATACTTAATATTCTCTTTCATAACAACATGCATAGATAAGTTTGATGTAAATAGGTTGCTTTTTTGTATTAACTTTCATAATTATAAAGGTGGATAATATATAAAATTAATACCATGTATTTAAAATTATCTTTCATAATAATAGATCGGGAATCTAAATACAAAGTTAGAGGGTTGTTTTAAATTATTATTTGTAATAGCAAAAGGTGAGTAATCTAGATATAGTGTGAGGGGTTTATTTTGATTTATTTATTATAATAGCAACGTGGGTAACTTATATATAAATCTAGGGCTATTTTGATTTACTTTTTATAATGATAGATGTATGTGGGGAATTTGTATATAAATTTAGGGGTTGTCTTGAATTATTCTTCATAATGGTAGTGGTGGGTAATTTAAGTATAAAATTAGGGGGTTACTTTATGTATTTTTCATAATGGCAGGTGGGTATTTTTTTTTTATAAATTGCAAATGAATCCGATGGCTATTATCAACTATGATGATTAGTGTCTACCAAATTAAAGGCCGGATGTTTCGATTATTGTGGGAATTTCTAGGATTTATCTTTTTTCTTAGCGTGTCTGTTGACACTCGTTAGCGTCAACTTTTACTAGGGCTTTTTACCCGAATGAAAACAAGAAAACACACTAGTCTAGGGCTTTATCCGACAAATTCCACGAGTTTTGCATATTCTGTATTTTCCGGGGGTGATTTTCGAGAAAAAGCTGAAAAAGAGGGATTCTAGTGCAAAATAAGCACGAAAACTTATCCGCTACGGAAATATCACGATTGGGCTCGGGGAACCATCTAGAAGACACCCGAAGCAACGGGACTCAGAGAGGGAGGAAAAGTGGGGGCCGGCCGGCCCCCACCTTGGGGCCGCCCGGCCCCCCCCTAGGGTTTTCGGCCCCTCTTCCGGAAGCTTCCTCCACCGCCTCGAGGAGTCATCTTGGCCCTTGGTTACGTCGGTTTGATCCTGCGGCACACGCCGATCCCACTGGGCTATAAATAAAGGGGTAGACCCCCCCCTAAAGGCATCAAGTCATTTGGAGATCCACCATCAAGAGCCTTCTCTAGTTCATCGAGCCTCTCTAGTTCATAGCTTTAGCCTAGTTAGATTAGAAGTAGAAGAGTTCTAGTTCTTCGGCGGGATCCGGAGCCCCCGGTGTCCATGCGGAGCGCGGAGTTCGGTATAGTTCTAGTACTTTGCTCTTATTGTATTCATTATGATTCAGGCAACATTGTTCTTAATCTTTTATATATTCTTAATTACAATAGTCATTGTCTACTTTGATTATATGTCTAGGATAGTTGGTTTGATCTTATTGAATTCATGTAATTGCTCGTATAGCGTTTACCCAAGCGGCCGCTGGGTAGATGGTAGACAATATGTAGACGTGGTGTCTAGATATCTTGTTTATCTGCGAGTGCACCCTGACGTGCTTGGGGACGTGTGGTAGTCCGCGCAGTGACAAATTGCGTTGGTTCCTCGTAGTCCCACCCTCCGTGCGTAGGACTAGCATGGGCACGCGGTCGCGAAGGAGGTGACCTTTGTGTCTTAATACCCTCATTAGTTGATGCCTCTTTACATGTGATAATGATATAGGGTTAACTTAACAATGATTATTAGATGTAGTTGCACTAATTAGAGTTATTCATTGATGTAGTTATAGAATTACCTTAGTATTTATTCCTGAGTTTATCCATTGGCTAGCTATTGTTATGACTAGAAGAGCTCTGATGTTTATCTATTTATGATGACTGATCATTATTATTTATCATATATATCTTTTATCACGTGACTTATCCCTGTTATGAGTAGGATTCTAGTTATGGTTTGCCTTTCACATCAATAGTATAAGTTATAGTTTATAAGTCCTACATATAGACCTTCCCAGTGGTATAAATATAAATCGACAACCCGGTAGACTTCCCTAGGTAAAATGCTACAATGGTATAATTATTCGTCCGCTTGCGTAACCGATCTTAGTTTATATTCTTATCTTTATATTCATATCTTTTATTTCTGCCTAGTCATATTGAATACATATAAATCTATAGTTATTTCTTAAGCAATATGATTAAGGATGACAACTTAATTCATGCTTAGGAATGATAGTGATAAATAGGTGGCTAGTTGCTAATGACAAGTTAATTATATACCGACCATTTCGGCGTTGTTGTTGCTAGAGGTAGGATTTATCTACGCTTTTTAGTAGTGACGTTAGAAATGCCAACAAACGTCTGGTGAGAATCAACGTGGTACCTCCGTTGGGGCCTCTAATTAGTAACAATAAGATTAGAAAAGTAGACAGTTATATTTACTATATTTTAATTTTGCTTTGGCGATGGCAAGGATTTTTTAAAATTTTATTTTAGGAGAGGCACGTTCTGCTAGCTACTGCATGTGCGCACAAGTCTGTGTGCATTGTGTACACCACTACATTTTGAGCATATGCATGCATGCATCCATGTCGACGCGCAGAGGATGCGCACATCACCAACCCTGCACACACACATCACTGCTCTCTAGTGCTCTGGGTTAGTTAGTTAGTCAGTTATTAGTTAGTTGGTTTGGTTTGTCTGTGCTGGATTCCGCCATGGATTATTAGCGCCATGATTAGCTAAGCCTGCCTGGACACGTACGTACAGGCTATGCACCCGATGAATTTATTTTATTCGTTATACAAGCTGGACACCAATCAATGACCAATACAACTAGACGATCGTCATGGCCAAAATTAAAGCTAGGTTGGCTACCCCGTCCCCGTCGTACGTATGTATTCGCCGGCCCGCCCTGGCGTGTCATGTGCCAGCGCATGCAGCTTCCTGCCGCCGTCGTCCCGGCCGGCGTCCCGGCGCGCGGGGCATTGGGACTTACGCGTGCATGTCGCTGAAGCCAAGCCAACCGTTCGGGTCTTGGCGGCGCACGAGCAGCATGCATGGACCAGCAGCTGGCGGTGCGGTTGTGGCCGGCGCCGAAAGCTAGGCAAGCCAGCAGCATTTGCAGGCGCGGGCGCGGGGAGTCCGTGCCGTGCTTGCATGCAGCCACACATGAGATGAGATAGACGCGCGCGGACGTCGCGTGCAACTCCCGCCTCTGCCTACCTGGCTTGATTGGCTCGGCAGATCGTCGAGGCCTTGCTTGCCCTTGCATGCATGGTGGGGTGGTGGGGGCGACGCGCGCCAACAGCTCAAAGTCACAGACGCACGGGCGGTGCTACACGCCGGACGGACGGGCCGGCGGGGCGGGGGCGCAGGAGGACCA
Organism: Chrysopogon serrulatus; assembly: GCA_015844335.1. NCBI lineage: Eukaryota > Viridiplantae > Streptophyta > Magnoliopsida > Poales > Poaceae > Chrysopogon > Chrysopogon serrulatus. The sequence goes on along the minus strand of JADLZL010001653.1, from coordinate 60,686 downwards.
TCGATATGATACGACGATCCCCCCGTGCGTGCGTGCAGGCAATGCCGATTGATCGATCCATCGATGACCCCGCGCGCGTGCGGGTGTTCTGGGCCAATCCTGCGTCGACAGGCGCGGGGCGTGTGCCGACCCACCGACCGATGTGGATGGGGCTGCTCTGATCGATGGATGGACGCACGCGCGAACGATCGATCGAGGACGACGGCCCCTGGGCGCACGCACGGCCTTGTCGAGATTCGGCGAGCCAGTGCCAGGCGAGGGGAGGGATCCGCTGCAGCGGCACAGCACATGCACCCAGAAAAGACTGACGACTCTGGGTGTCAGTGGCGTGTATAGGGGCTCACTCGACTGGACTCGACTCGACTTGATCCGCCCACCCACCCACCCACAGGGGCAGGGCTTCCCCAGCCTAGCAACTGGAACGCGAGAGCGACGTGGCATCTAACACATGCGCGCGCACTAGTCTCTCGACACCCTGGAATAGTACGTACTCTACTACTCATGCATGCCTGCCTCCCCAGTTCGCAACGCATTGGACCCCCTGCATTGCATGCGTGCATGTACTAGCTAGGCAGCAGATCGACGGTCAGAACTGGACAAGGCAGGCAATCCCACGCTGCCTTCTGCATCGACTTCACCAAGTTCAGTACTACTGCTAGTACTACGCACCAGTAGGAGGAGTGTGTTTGCCAAGCAGAGCCCCAGCCCCAAACGTACGGTGCGATCTGTGTGCGATACAGCAGCATGCATGCATCTTGATCATGCAATGCAAGGCACTGCACGGGGTTCCCCTTGCATTGCTTCCCCCACCTTTTTCATCTACTATGGCACCCGCACGAGCGCCGCAGACGGATCGATCTATCCCTCCAGCTAGCTAGGCCTCTACGCACGACGGTCGGCGCGGCGCCACCAACCAGCAGCTAGCGCGCGACGACGACGAGCGGCCTTAACTTCTTGGGCTCGCCTCCACGCATCCGTGGTCATGCTCATGCTCATGGACCGCGGCCGGCCGGCCGGCCGGCTTCCTCGATCCAGCCAGGGGCCATATCATGCATGGCGGTGGTTGATTAAGGGCCCGGCCGCTCCGATTTGGAGTTAAACGGACTGTTCACTAAAAGCAAAGCTAGCTAGCCATGTCTTGCCGGCGAGGAGCACAGCAGGGGCGCGGCTGATTATTTGACCGGGAACGTGTCACCTGCCGCCCCGGCTGCATGCAATGCAACAATAATAAAACTTGTTTACTACCGTACTATCTATAAGAAGTACTTGAGCATCTCCAACAGTTTTGCATTTGAGTTTGACATCCTTATTTTTTTGGCAAAAAGCTCTAAAACTTGTCTCCAACAGTTTGGCAATTTACTTTGGCATTTTAGGAGAGTTGGCAAAAAGAGAGGCAGGACGCGGATATATGCGCACCTCTGCGAGGCGCGATCCGCGACTCCTTCCCCGCGCGATTTCCAACTCCCGCGAGGCCGCCATCAGGTTCCGCGCGCGACTGCTAGTGGCGCGAAGGCAACGACGGCCGCCATCTTCTTCATCGTTGGACTGCCCTAGGGTTTCAGGTACGTCGTTGTTGCTGCCGGCTTGTGGGTTTCCATGGCAGAGGCGGAACCAGGGGGGCCAGCAGGGGCCGCTGCGTGTTAGATAAATTGATGCATATCATGTGTAATCTTTTGTTCAGTTAGATGTTAGATAGAGTCAGTAAGGGACCGGCCGTGATTGGAGTCGTGCCTGACCACGACACGGTCTGAACCAGAGTTGGTCGTCCTCACGCCGTCGCGCGCCGAGCGCATGGGATGGACATCGCGGTGCAACGGTGTCCATACTCGATACGGCACGGCGTGGGTTGGGATTGTAATCCCAGGTGTCTTATATAAAGATGAATAAAGACCGTAAGGGTGCAGTTGTTGGTCGTGCGCGAAATCAATCTTATTCTCGCGAATTCTTTTTTTGTTTTCATTCTAGCTTTTCGCCGCGATCACCACGCCGTCGCCACCGGCCCACGGTCAGGCCGTCGAGTTGTGTTTCGTTCCAACAAGTGGTACCAGAGCGTTAGGTCGCCGGTGGAGCGACGTCCGGCGGAGAGTAGAAGGAGGAAAGGAAGCCTGGTGGTCTGCACCATCGTATCCGAGAAGATCTAGGCGAGAACGGCCGACGCCATGGGCGCCAGGCGACAAGAAGGAAGAGCCGATGGAGAGGGCGTGGAATCGGGCCGCAGCAATCCGGTATGGCCGATGCTAACTCGATCCAACTACCAAGAGTGGTCAGCTCATGTGCAATGCAATCTCGAAGCCATGTATCTATGGGACGCAGTTGAATCGGACAAGATCGAGCGACGGCGAGATCAGCTCGCTCTGGGTGCCATGATGCGTGGCGTCCCTCCTGAATTGCACTCGTTGTTGCTGAATAAGAAGTCAGCCAAGAAGGCTTGGGAAGCGATCAAGTCTATGCGTCTAGGTGCAGAGAGGGTGAAGGAGGTGAATGCACAGAAGCTTCTCGCCGAATTCGAAGCAATCTTGTTCAAGTCGGGTGAGACAATTGAAGATTTTGCTGTGAGAATTGGGAAACTTGCAACCGATCTGAAAGGCTTAGGTGAGACAAGCATCGATGATGCTTGGGTCGTCAAGAAATTCCTCAGAGTCGTGCCACCGAGATATAATCAAGTGGCAGTCACAATTGAGATCTTCTGCGATCTCAAAACCTTGTCCGTGGAAGAGTTGGTTGGGCGGCTTCGTCTTTGCGTAAGACCGCTTCGAGCCCGCGACGAAGAGGTGACGAACAAGCAGGGACAACTCATGATGACGGAGGAAGATTGGGCGACGAAGCACAAGGCAAAGATGATGACAGATTCGTCATCAGGGGGCAAGGGTGGGGGTTATCCCAAGAAGAACAAAACCGGGGCATGAGCTGGTGGCGGTGGTAGCAACCGCGGTGCTCGTGACTCTGGTGGAAAGGAGGGTGCCAATGCTCGGACACCGCAGTGAAACGGCCGTTGTAACAAGTGCAAGGTATATGGTCATTGGGCCAGAGAGTGCAAGAACAAGGGGAAAGAGACGACAGAAGCAGCTCACCATGCCGTCGACGTCGAAGCCCAGCCGGCTCTCCTTGTGGCACAAGTGTGTAACCTGGTGCGAACCACAGGTGTTGCAGCTCCGAAGGTGTTCCTGAATCAGGAGCAGGTCAACCCGCCGAGATATGAAGCAGGCTCCTGGGTGTTAGACACTGGTGCAACCAACCATATGACAGGTTGTAGATCGGCCTTGGCCACGCTTGATGAATCGGTGAAGAGAGCAGTGAGATTCGGGGATGGATCCACGGTGGAAATTTGTGGAATTAGGGCTGTCACGATCGCTGACAGGAACCAAGACCATCGTGTGCTCTCAGAGGTTTACTACATTCCGTCCTTGAAGTGCAACATTGTCAGTCTCGGTCAACTAGAGGAAGGAGGATGCCGGGTTGAGATCGATAAGGGTGTACTGAAGGTTCTTGAGCGTGAACAGGCAGGCAGGCAGAATCGCAGAGTTTTGATCAGGGCGGAACGAAAGAACTGCCTGTACGTCATGAAGGTGAAGCTGACACCACCGGTATGCCTGTTGTCGAAGATGGATGACATGGCGTGGCTCTGGCACGCACGCTATGGACATCTGAATTTCAGATCCCTACGCGATCTTGGTGCCAAGAACATGGTGGAAGGCATGCCCGTAATAAGGTGCGTCGAACAAGTGTGTGATGGCTGCGCACTTGGCAAGTAGCACAGGACACCCTTCCCAAGGGCATCAGCATACCGAGCATCCAAAGGCCTGGAGATGGTGCACGCTGATCTCTGCGGACATGTCACGCCACCAACACCAGGTGGTAAGCTGTACTTTCTCTTGATTGTTGATGACTTCAGTCGTTTCATGTGGCTCGAGTTGATGGCTACAAAGGACGAGGCACTGCTGCAGTTCAAAAGGTTCCGGGCAGCAGTAGAGCTGGAATCAGGGTACAAGCTGAAGGCGTTCAGATCCGATCGCGGAGGAGAATTTAACTCTGGTGCGTTTGTGTCGTTCTGTCAGGAGCATGGCATAAAACACAACACCACCACGTCTTACACACCGCAGCAGAACGGAGTTGTGGAGAGACGCAACCAGACGGTTGTGGAGATGGCAAGATGCTTGCTCAAGAGCATGAGTGTTCCTGCTCGGTTCTGGGGAGAAGCAGTCAGGGCGGCAGTTTATCTCTTGAATCGGTCGCTAACTAAGAGTCTCAATGACAAGACACCTTATGAAGCTTGGTTTGGAAGGAAGCCAGGAGTAAAACATCTTCGCACATTTGGTTGTAAAGCTTATGTTAAGAGAGTTGGTCCCGGCATCAGTAAACTCTCTGACAGATCGGTGCCAGGAGTGTTTCTCGGCTATGAGCCGGTACAAAAAGGGTACCGCATATATGATCCAGATTAAAGACAAGTTGATGGTGAGCCGTGATGTGATATTTGATGAGAAGACAGCATGGAATTGGGAGGCGAAGGGAAGCAGGCCGAGCGGTGGTGGCGAAATAGAGCCTGAAACTTTCTCGATTCAGGATTTCGACACTGTTCCTAGTCCGACAATACCCATTGCTGATGATGGGGCAATTTCAGATCCAGAAGATGCAGAACCAGCGACGCCTGCTGCCTCAATTCCATCAGTTGGAGGCGCGACACCTCCACTCACGCCACCACATCAACCTATCCAGTGGGCTACTCCACCTACTGGTGGATCAGATTTTGAAGGAGTGCCGCTGCGTGCAGAACTTTGCCCCGACCTTCTTGATGCCACGGAGGAGATGCAGGGAGTTTGAGTACAGCGGCCCGTGCCTTGTAGCCGCAGAAGAACCGAAGACAAGAGGAGGCATTTTCGAGAAGATTGTTGGAGGAAAGCAATGGAGCTGGAGATGAAAGCCATTGAGGACAACAAGACGTGGGTTGTCAGTGATCTTCCTCCGAAGCAGAAAGCCATAGGGCTCAAATGGGTCTTTAAAGTCAAGAAAGACCCAGATGGCAATATTGTCAAGCATAAAGCACGTTTGGTTGCAAAGGGATATGCTCAGCGTCATGGAGTAGATTTTGATGAAGTATAGGCTCCGGTGGCCTAAATTGAAACTGTAAGAGTGTTGCTAGCACTTGCTTTGCACATGGTGGCTGGGAAGTCCATCATATGGATGTCAAATCAGCATTCTTGAATGGAGATCCGATGTAAAACAAATGTTTGTGAAGCAACCCCGTGATTCATCATCGGTAAAGATACCCAGTGTGCTGAAGTTAAAGAAGGCCTTGTATGGTCTTAGGCGGGCACCTCGAGCATGGAATGCAAATCTTGACAGGGAATTGATTGCTCTCGGTTTTGTGAGAAGCAAGTTGGAACATGCATTATACGTAAGAGCAACAGAAAAGTCTTTTCTTCTAGTTGGAGTATATGTTGATGATTTGATCATCTCAGGGACCGAATGTTGTAGATATCGGAAGGTTCAAGTCGGAGATGAAAGAAAAATTCAGCATGAGTGACTTGGGACTCTGAAGTTACTATTTGGGGATAGAAGTGAAACAAGGTGATAATCGATCACATTGAGCCGAGTGCTTATGCATTGAAGATTCTTCAAAAATGCGAGGGATGAGCAATTGTAATCCTTGTGACACCCCAATGGAGTGCAGGTTGAAGCTTAGCAAGAAGAAAGGAGAAGAAGGTGTTGCGGATCCAACCGCATATAGAAGCTTGATTGGTAGCCTGAGGTACATTGTCAACTCAAGACCTGATTTGGCATATCTTTGTCGGGATGGTCGGCCAGTACATGGAGGCGCCGGGCAAGGAACATTGGCTAGGCTGTGAAACGAATTCTAAGGTATCTGAAAGGTACTGTCGGTTATGGCTGCAAGTACATCGGAGGAGGGGAGCTACAACCAATGTTGCCGGGTTACGATGGATGCGATTATGCTTTGGTGACATCGAGGACGGGAAGAGCACTTCGGGTGCAGCTTATTTTCTTGGGAAAAGCTTAGTTACTTGGTCGTCACGTATGTAAGATCGCCGCTCTCTCGTCCCCGTGAAGCGGAGTACGTGGCAACAGCTGGAGCAGCATGTCAACGCATATGGTTAAGTCGACTCATCGGAGCCATGATGGGAACAAAAGAAGTGACAATAAAGCTACTCATGGACAACATGTCCGCAATAGCTCTCAGCAGAAACCCTGTGCATCACGAAAGAAGTAAGCACATCGACACGAAGTATCACTTCCTTCGTGAGTGCATTGAGAAGGGGCAGGTGGAGGTAGATCATATTGGGACTGCAGAACAGTTGGCCGATATCTTCACCAAAGCACTGGGACGAATCAAGTTTGTGGAACTTCGGGAGTGTTTTAGGAGTTCTGAGTAGTGCATCAAGTTTAGGTGGTGATTTGTTAGATAAATTGATGCATATCATGTGTAATCTTTTGTTCAGTTAGATGTTAGATAGAGTCGAGTAAGGGACCGCCATGATTGGAATCGTGCGACCACGACACGGTCTGAACCAGAGTTGGTCGTCCTCACGCCGTGGCACGCCGAGCGCACGGGATGGACATCGCGGTGCAACGGTGTCCATGCTCGATACGGCACGGCGTGGGTTGGGATTGTCACTACTGGAAACCGGCTCAATGCCGAGTGTCATAAGGTTTGCCGAGTATTTTTTGTCGGGCACTCGGCAAACCTCAATTTGCCGAGTGTAACACTCGGCATCAAAAATACACTCGGCAAACCGGGGGGTTTGCCGAGTGTCCGACACTCGCAAACGACCGCACTCGGCATAACCCGGGGGTTTGCCGAGTGTCGACACTCGACAAACTATAGCACTCGGCAAACATGGACGGGGTCGACGGCGTTAAAGGTTTGCCGAGTGTCAAGGGAGACACTCGGCAAACACAGGTAGTTTGCCGAAAGTGTATTTCCTTGACACTCGGCAAACTTTTTTTTTTTGATTTTGGCTTCCAAAATTTTTCTGTTGTACTTGTATAGTATTGTGGGCACTATATTCGATTTTGGTCCTTTTTTAAACTATTTCATATATATTGTTCATTTTTTCATTAATTTGAATTATTTCCTAAAAAAGAAGTTTGCACTCTAGGTGGATCCGATAATTGAATTTAATGGATGCAAAAATGGTATTCATATTATTGAGTCCAATTTACTGGCTGTATCGAGAGATACACCCAAAATTTCAAACTTCTTATTCACGTAACACATGCGGGGGCAACGTTCATGCAACGGCTTTTAAAATTTTGTAAAATGCAAATAAAGTCTAAAAATCATAAAACTTGGCGAGATGTCTTCATTTCGTAGGCGAGAGGCTATGAAAAAAAAAGTTGAAAGGATTTTGAATACGTGTGCACGCTATCACCTAGAAACCCTACACATGCGTCACATGAAATCATGAAACATCATCGTTGTTTCTTGGATTTCCAAACATCTTCCTCGAGCCAATGTTCACGAAAAGCTTCCTAATTTTTTTGCATAGCCTCTGCATATGATATGAAGAGCTCTCGCCAAGTTTCATGATTTCCGGACTTTATTTGCAATTTATACAATTTTAAAAACCATTTGACGACATTGCTCGCACGTGTTACATGAATAAGATGTTTGAAATTTTGGCTCTTTCTCCGGATACGGCCGTAAATTAGACTTAGTAATATGAATACCATTTTTGCATCGTTTAAATTCAATTATCGGATGCACCTGTAGTGCAAACTACTTTTACCAGAAATAATTCTAATTAATAAAATAAAGGAACATTATATATTAAATAGTTTCAAAAAGGACCAAAATCAAATATAGTCCCCACAATACTATACAAGTTCCCCAAAAAATTTGATAGCAAAACACGCAAAAAAATATAGTTTGCCGAAAGTGTCTCTGAAAAAAACACTCGACAGCAAAATACCTAGATTTGCCGAGTGTCTTCCCGACACTCGGCAAACGCTAAAAATGAAAAAATGGTTTGCCGAGTGCCGGCATCACGGCACAAAAGAAACCGCGCACCTTATCCTCCCCTCCAATTTCGGTCCAGCCGCACACACACACCACACTCTCTCACACACACACACACCGGCTGACCACCACACCCCCGGCCACACCGGCGGGCGCCCGCCACCCGATCGGGGCGCCCCGGCCGCCGCTCCCGGCCGCCCCGCGCCCGGCCGCCCCATGGGGCCCCCCCGCCGGGCGCCTTTCCACGGCCGGGGGGCCAAGCCCGGTCGGCCGCGCCCCCGGCCGCTCGCGCTCGGCCGGCCAACCAGGGCCTCGCGGGCGCTTTCCCCGGCCAAGCCTCCCCCCGCTTCCCCTCAAGGCCGGCCCGGCCGGCCAAGAGCCCTCATTGGCGCCTCCCGGCCGACCAGCGTCTCCCCCTGAGGCCCGGCCCCGGGCCCCCCTCCGCAGCCGCTCGCCCGCCCGGCCGCCGCCGCCGCCGCCGGGCCGGGCAAAGACGGCCCGCCCCGCTGCCCCCGCCGGCCCGGCCCCTCCGGCCAGTGCAGCACCGGGCAGGGCCCACCGCCCACCGGGAGGAGGTGCAGGGGAGGGGGAGGACAGGGAGGGGGAGAAGAAGGGGAGGAGAAGGAGAAAGAGAATAGGAGGCGCCACCGCCGTTTCTCCCCCTCACAACGCCGCCGTCACGGTCATCATTGGCGTGGTAAGATTGCTATTTTTCATGATTTCAGGCTAATTAGTGGTAGTACTAGAAATAGTAGTATTAGTGGTAGTACTAGAAGTAGTAGTATTAGTGGTAGTACTAGAAGTAGTAGTATTAGTCGTAGTGCAAGTGTAGTAGTAGTAGAAGTTGTGTGGCCATGAAGTAGTAGTAGTACAAGTAGTACTAGTTGTAGAAGTTGTGCTCGGTATTTTGGATCTCCGTCCTTGGCGTGTCGATGTGTCTTCCATTGCTAAGTGGTTATCGGCCATCGCGCCATTGTTTCTTGCAGGTTTTGAATAGGGGAGGTGCTGCCGAAATTTTTAATTGATTGTCTCTTGTTTTTTCAGAGAAGATCCCGTCAGAGGCTAGTCGGTGATTCTTGGCGACCCCGATCGTCTTCCTCAGCGTTGCGGGTCTGCCGGCACCGCGTCGCCTCGCCACTGCAGCGACTCGCCACGGCCCCGCTAGCCTGACTCCACCGCCACCCAAGGTATAGCCTCTCTTTCCGTAGCATGGTCATGCGTCACGTAAACCAATTAGGCGTCTCCCGTTCGAAAGAGATAGGGTTTGAGATATGCTATGCAGGTCATCGCATATCTCTAGCCCTATCTGTTTCGGATTGTCCACGTTTTCTGGACAGCTCGAGAATGTGTAGATGGTGTTAGTTTCCATGTTCTGCTCCGTCCGGAGATTTGAGTTTCGGCACCTCCCCCTATGTTCTCCGGATACACACACTCCCTACCGGGGACGTGTATTTGGAGAACAAATGGGAGGTGGCTTTGCCAAACTCCGTCTCCGATCGGAGCAGAACATGGAAACTAACACCATCTACACATCCTCAGGTGGGAATAGGACTTATCCTCACCTATTAGATGGTAGGAACCACCTTGCATATACTGGCTTGTTACATTACTCAATGATACATATGCTAGAGGATGGAAGATCGACAGTGGATGTACACGGAATGGCAACTAGGACAGGTCCCCACCGATGAGTGGTGCCCGAAGACCGATGCTTTCATAGAACGGGCATTTGGCCTTGCTGAAGGAGCGAATGCAGTTTGGTGTCCTTGCAGTAAGTGTGCAAATAGAAAAAGACAATATAAGGGGGCTCTGGGGCACCATCTGTGGAAGTATGGATATATGGCGAACTATACCCGGTGGTACATGCATGGTGAAGCCGATCGGGTGAGAGAGGAGGTGGTCCGACCCCGCCTAGATGACTATGATGATGATGCGAGGGTAGGAGACATGTTAAATGACTATCATGAAGCACACTTCAATAAAAAACGTCTGGAGGAGGAGCCAGAGGCAAGTGCGAAAGCATTCTACGATATGTTAGACGCCGCACAGAAACCCCTTCATGGCCACACAACGGTGTCTCAACTAGATGCCATTGGCCGCTTGATGGCGTTCAAGTCCCAATATAGCTTGGGTCGAGACGCATTCGATACTCTACTGACAGTTGTTGGTACCATACTTCCAGAGGGTCACATTATGCCCAAGAACATATACGAGTCACAGAAGCTACTTCGTGCACTAAAGATACCGTATGACCAGATAGATGCTTGTCCGAATGGGTGTGTCCTGTTTAGGAAAGAACACGCGGACGTAAAATACTATCCGAAGTGTAAGTCTTCAAGGTTCTTAGAGGCAGAAACTAGTGAAGGATAGAAGAGGCAGCTTGCGATCCCCGTAACTCAGGTGAGGCACCTTCCTTTCATGCCGCGGATCCAACGGCTATAAATGACCGAGGAGTCTGCTAAACAGATGACATGGCACAAAAACGGCAAACGATACAATCCTGACAAGATGGTACATGCATCCGATGGTGAGGCATGGATCCACTTTGATGGCAAGCATAAAGAGAAAGCAAAAGAGGCTCAAAATGTACGTGTTGCGTTGGCAACGGATGGGTTCAATCCTTTTGGAATGATGGCTGCTCCATACTCATGTTGGCCCGTTTTTGTTATCCCCCTGAATCTTCCCCCTGGCGTATGCTTCCAAAGCAAGTACGTATTCTTGTCCTTGATAATTCCAGGGCATCCGGGGAATAATATGGGTGTGCTCATGGAGCCTCTGATTGATGAATTGATCGATGCTTGGGTGCATGGCGTATAGACATACGACCGAGCTACGAAAAGAAACTTTAAAATATATGTGTGGTACCAGTACTCCCTACATGACTTCATGGCGTATGGGATGTTTGCAGCCTGGTGTGTTCATGGGAAGTACCCATGTCCGATATGCAAGGAGGCTGTGAGGTTCATTTGGTTGCAAAAGGGCGGCAAGTTCTCGTCGTTCGACAAGCATCGGCAATTCCTACCTCCTTTCCATCCATTCAGACAAGACATCAAAAATTTTATGAAAGGTGTCGTAGTGACAGAGGAAGCACCGCCAATGAGGACTAGTGCCGAGGTTCATGCTTAGATAGATGCTCTCGTGGTCAATGACGGCAAAGGTCCACATCGATTTGTGGGATATGATGAGCAACATATGTGGACTCATAAGTCTGGCTTGACTCGGCTCCCCTATTATGATGATCTGCTCCTTCCACACAACCTTGATGTAATGCACACTGAGAAGAATATTGCCGAGGCATTTTGAGCAACACTGATGGAAACTGATAAGACAAAGGACAACATTAAGGCTAGAGTAGATCTAGCAACGTTATGCGATAGACCAAAGCAAGAAATGAGACCTCCTAGACGTGGCAAGAACTGGACAAAGCCAGATGTCGATTTCATCCTGAAGAAGCCCCAGAGGAGGGAAGTGCTAGAATGGATCCAGTCATTGACGTTCCCTGATGTCTATGCAGCAAATCTGAGGAGAGGGGTCAAATTAGATACTCTAAAAGTCTTAGGGATGAAGAGTCATGACTACCACATATGGATTGAGCGGCTTCTTCCGGCCATGGTTCGAGGCTATGTCCCTGAGCATGTGTGGTTAGTGCTGGCAGAGTTGAGCTATTTCTTCTGACAGCTCTGTGCAAAGGAGTTATCTCGTAAGGTGGTTGAAGACTTGGAACAAATGGCCCCTGTGTTGCTCTGTAAGTTGGAGAAGATCTTTCCCCTGGCTTCTTCAATCCGATGCAGCACTTGATTGTGCACCTTCCTACCGAGGCACGATTAGGGGGGCCCGTGCAGTTCCGTTGGTGCTTTCCAGTGGAGAGATGTTTAAAGGTTCTCCGAAAGAAATGTAGAAAAAAATCAAATCGAGGCGTCCATGGCGGAGGCATACGTTCTTGAGGAGGTATCGAACTTCACAACGACATACTATGGTGACAAGCTCCCTAGCGTGCATAATCCACCCAGTCGTTACAATGCTGACGAGAATGAGTCGAACCTTAGCCTTTTCAAAGGGCAACTCGGAAGCGCAAGTGCATCGACCAACAAGTCCTTGAGATCTGACGAGTGGCGCAATATCATGCTGTATCTGTTGACCAACCTTGATGAAGTGGAGCCGTATTTGCGGTAAGTTCTCACCGAACTAGTTCCATACTCATGAATTTTCATCATGCTATATGTGTTGACAAACCCTGTTGTTTCTCGTTAGCATAGGGAATTTCTTGATCAATTCAGAAATGAATCAATGGGTGAACCTACCCCGCAGGAGTGTGATGCCATTCTTCGAAATGGGGCAGGAGGTGGAATATCTGATTTCATTTCTTGGTTCCAAAACAAGGTACCCTTCTTAGGTATTTTCACATTGCAAGTTGCACGCATGTTCGAATAATAGAACGATCTAACCTACTCCATTCTGCAGGCCCAAAGTGATGTGACAATGAGTGCCGAGTTGAGACAGGTTGCTAATGGCTTTGAATATAGGGTCGGGTCATTTACCGGTTATGACGTGAATGGTTACCGCTTTCGTACATCAAGCTATGACAAGGAGAATCGAAGAACCACATGTTCCGGAGTTTTTACACCCGGCCTTGATAATGTCGAGTATTATGAAAGAATTGAAGAGATATATGAACTCAATTTTAGAGGTTGCAAACCTCTAACTCCTGTCGTATTCAAGTGTCATTGGTTTGATCCTGCAGTAACTAGACAGACACATGCTAATCTTGGGCTAGTCGAAATTCGACAGGATTCCGTTTTACCCGAAGACGATGTCTATATTGTGGCCCAACAGGCTACGTAAGTTTATTATCTCTCATATGCATGCAAAACCAAAGAGCATCTTAAGGGGTGGGATATTGTGCACAAGATATCACCGCCGCGGTAGAATACTGGGTCCCCAACGATAAAGACTACAACTTAATTAACCCAATCACATACGATGGAGAGTTCTATCAAGAAGAGGGGCTAGAAGGAAGGTTCGAGATAGACTTAACTGGAGCGATCGAGATGGAGGTAGACAACGAGTGGGTTGCGGACGAGAATGGAGGAGAGGAGGTGGTTAATGCGAAGGACTTACAAATGCTAGAACGATTGCATTTAGAAAATGAAGACAACATTCCTCCACCGGACTTAGACTTTCTTAACCAACAATTCGACTTGTTGGATAGTGATGATGAGAGTTATGATCCAGCTAACCCCGATCAAGAAGAATATTTCTAATATACATGTAATATTTCTATTATTATTATTATATTTTTTTTTATTATGCATCTATTTCAAAGTACTTGTTCATTTGTTCTAATTGGTCTACTTTAATTATTTGCAGGGGATTGAGTGAAGATGGTGGGCGGTATGAGGAACGTGCGGTCGCTCTACGAAGAAGTAACTGGAGGGTCGAGCAGCAGGAGCAAGAGCAGGAGGAGTAGGAGGAGGAGAGAGCCCTCGCCTGTCACCGTGTCGCCGCACGACTAGCAGGAGAGGGACGAGGATGAGGAGCAGCAGGTGCAGGAGGAGCAGCAGGTGCAGGAGGAGGAGAGGGACGAGGAGGAGGAAGAGGGAGAGGAGGGAGGAGAGGGCTCCGCTGGCTCAGGTGTGCCAGCTGTGTACCTGCGAGGACCGGCGAGCTTCCCTCAGAGACCGATTCCTGTTGCCAGACGTCCGTTGGTTCGTTCTGAACCCCCAAAGTAAGTAACTTAAGATGTGGGCCTCCCTCAGAGACCGATTCCTTTTGCGTATTATATGTTCATAACATCAATAGAAACTAATATTATTCTGAGTCATGTGGGCAGGTCTTAGACGATCGTAGGTGGTCACCAACGCCCGGTGAATGGCATCCTGGGACTTCTTGTGAGGGAGCACTTCCCTGGCTTGGTCTTGCACGGTGGAGTGATAGAGCCGGCCTACACGGAAAGCACTACGAGTCGACCACCGATGAAGCGGATCTTCTTGGCCGGGTGTTTGACAACAAGGCACGCAGCGGATCGGGGTCGAGCTGTGGGTAAGTACTTCTTGCACTACATAGGTCAATACATCACATCTGTTACCCTTTCTTCCAATAATGAATGCATTTATAACATTTTACTCAATATGCGGGATTTCTACAGATGCGAGCCAGGAATGGATGAATTGGCGGATCGGGTGGCTATCCAGGCTTGTAAGAAGCTCGTGCATGACATGCATTACGAGTCACGCACCCAGGCTATCATAAACTACTGCGCGTGGTTTGAAAGCAGGAAGGTCACCAAAGCAGAAGCAAGAAATATTTTCTTGACCCGGGACCAGTACCTAAAGGTATCATTCTTTTAAGATTAAGTATGATTAATTTCATTTTCTTATATTTCTTACTTGTTGACGTGTAGGCCGTTTCGAGTTGGTGCTCCACGCACCGAGATTGCCGGGAAGCAATAGTGAACAAGTGGTGCAATGCGGGGTGGGTGGACCAAAGACAACACTTGTCGGGAGCGGCGTCTTCGATGCAAGGTCCAAAGACACCACCAAGGAAGCCGTAGCCTCGGAGGATACGCGCAAACATGGGTATGCGAATTCGTTTATGTACTCTAAAGTATAATAAGATATGTATTCTAATAATCTTGTTAATTTGGTTGCAGTCGAACGCACACGAGGGCCAGCCTTGCACCGAGTTCATGGCATACTCCATGGCACATAAGGGCAAGGCTAAGTCCGACGTCAGCTACAACCCAGATGACCCGCCGGAGGCGTATACCAATCTGAGCATCCACAGCCGCCTCACCGAGTACACGTCGATGGCAAGGGAAGTACATGGCCTAGATTACGATCCGAGCACCCATGACCTTGGTGCAGAAATTGTCATGAGGGTGGGAGGAGGCAAGAAGCATGGGCGGTACTAGTTGGGCGATGGCGTGATCGACACAGCTTCCACGCCCAACCTCTCCCAGATTCGAGCAAGAAGCACGAGCGGGGCCCCGGCCATACGACCTAGGCCTAGCCCTACACAGCACCGGGTGGACACACTCGAGGTTATTTGTCTTGTATTTATCGTTCATTAATTTAATCATACCTTACCTCTATAATATTAACATGTGGGTTCAATTTTGTAGGCGGCGCTGGAAGAAGAGAGGAGGCAGCGGGAGGAGTACCAGCGGAGGGTGGACGAGGAGCGGGCCACCGAGCGGGCAGCCCATGAAGAACGAATGAGGCAGATGGAGGCGAGGATGGCGGAGATGGTTCGGTACATGCAAAGCCTTGGGGGAGGCATTGAGGGTGCACCGCCTTTGCCTCAGATGCTCCTCGCTCCACCTCCACTTATGGTCCCGGTCCCACCTCAGCTACACTTTACTCCAGTGAGTATATTCCCATTTTGGTCTGTACATTTACGCTTAGGGTCAAACAACTACAATACTTACAACCTAGTGGCCAACAGATACTTTAGTCTTGTATGATTTAATTTTAGTCACACATGCAACATCTTCTCTTATGTGCAGCCTCCATCGGCGGGATAGAATGATGGGCCTCGTGTTTTCGGAGAGTCGGCGGGAGGATCTCACATAGGGCCTTCTAACCTCGGGCCGTCGCCATGATTCTTATTGTTATTCTCTTTTGGACTTATGGTTGTGATGGACCTGTGACTTGTGAGCACTTGTGTTTGTTTTCGAGATATTTCATGGACTTGTGAGTGTGACGGACTACTTGTGGACTTGTTTGTGTGTTGGTTTTGTGAGATATGTGATGATGGTACTATATGTGTGTGATATGTGATATATGTTTGTGATATGTGATATATGTGTGATATGTGATATATATGTGTGTGATATGTGACATATATGTGTGATATGTGGATAGAATAGAAAAACAAAAAAAAAAAACACTTTGCATGGTCGATTTGCCGAGTGTTTTCTTAAAAACACTCGGCAAATCGACCATATGCATGTGCACTGAACAAGGTTTGCCGAGTGTTTTTTAAAAACACTCGGCAAACTGAGGAGATTTGCCGAGTGTCGGCCGTCGACACTCGGCAAACCCGACGTTGCCGTTGGGAGTCCGTTTGCGTCTTTGCCGAGTGTCCGACAAAAAACACTCGGCAAATCTCTCATTGCCGGCAAGTTTTTCACCGTGTGCTCTTTTGCCGAGTGTTTTTTTTTAAAACACTCGGCAAACCGTTTGCCGAAGTGTTTTCTAGGGTTTGCCGAGTGCCGTTGACACTCGGCAAATCTCCTGTTTCCAGTAGTGATCCCAGGTGTCTTATATAAAGATGAATAAAGACCGTAAGGGTGCAGTTGTTGGCTGTGCCAGAAATCAATCTTATTCTCGCGAATTCTTTTCTGTTTTCGTTCTAGCTTTTCGCCGCGATCACCACGTCGTCGCCACCGTCCACGGTCAGGCCGTCGAGTTGTGTTTCGTTCCAACACTGCGTGCCCGCGTCCGGCCGACGCCTGTCGATCACCATCCTATCGATCGTTGCTGCCGCTGCGTGCCCGCGTCCAGGCTGCAGGCAAGCGTCGAGCATGCAGTAGCCACCTAGCCGCAAAGCCTGCACTCTGCATCTGCAGGCGAGCACACTGACGAGCAAGTCTGCAAATCTGCTAGTGCAAGCAGCCGCAAAGTACTATAGTTTATTGTTTATATGGTGTGATTTCTAATTTTCAGTAATTGATAATTTGCAATCTGCTAGTGCAAGCAGCTGCAAAGTACTATAGTTTATTGTTTATATGGGAAAACTAGAGATTGCAGAGGTCAAACTAGCTGGGTCCACTATTTTTGGGTTTTGCCAAGTCAGTTTTGCCAAACTGTTGGAGATGGCCTTTTTTTTTTTTTCCTTTACCAAATCGTTTTTGAGAGTTGGCAAACAACAACAATTGCCAAATCAGAATTGCAAAACTGTTGAAGATGCTCGCTTCTTACATCGATTAAACAAGATCGATAGCCCATGTGTTTTCATTTGTGTGTAGTACTATCTTTAAGGAGTACAGTAATAAACACTAATCATCTGTGAGTAATAAATAGCAGTAGTAGCGGCTCATTGCCGCTACCGCTACGAGGCGCTTTGAAGTTTGCATCTTGGAACTTTGCGGCCGCAATTGCGAATAGAGGGCAATTTTGCAGGCCGCGATTGTACGTAGCAGGCCATAATAGCATCTGGGCATCAACGACTCTGCTTATGTGGACTGTTCGTGGTGCACAACAGTATTTGTGAGACTTTTTTACAACACTAAGTCATTAGAAAACATCATTTTCTTTTCACATCAGTTCTTTTAGTGCAATTAAATGCTAATTTATAGTCGTTATTTATAATATACTTCCTCCATCCCATGTTATAAGACGTTTGACTTTTTTATCTCAAATTTAACTTTCATCTTATTCAAAAAATTATGCAAAAGTAGCCAAATTTAAGTTATTCTTGAAGAACTATTATTAATAAAACAAGCCACGACAAAAGAAATAATATTTATTTATTTTTGAAGAAGACATGTGGTCAAACTTAGTGTCAACAAGTCAAACGCCTTAAAATTTGGAATGGAGGGAGTATGTAGTTAAAATTACATGAGATTATTATGTACTACTATTGGAACTTATTGTCCACAATATCATCCGATATCCGCAATCCACTACCTAGACGCCAATCCACTACCAACCCGCTATACGCTATTTGTTACCTTGTGTGCGAGGCCCATCTTAATAAACATATCTCGCTTACCCTTTGTTGCAAAAGTTAAATGGGCAAGCAGAAGTTAATACATCTAATGTCATGCAGTTATGCTTTAATTGGTAAGCGACGTTCCCGTCGACGATGAGGCGCCAGTGGTGACTTCGGGAATCTCCAGATCTACCGGCTCAGTCATTCGGAGATGCTCATAGGGGTAGGGTTTGTATGCGTGTGTTCATAGGGATGAGTGTGCGTGCGTGTTGTGAGCGTATGCGTTGTACTGTGTAATTGAAAAAAACGTTAATTAGATTATCTCGATAACAAATCGTCTAGTGCAAAGGGGATGAGTACATATTAGGGGCACACACATCATCTTTCCTCGTCCGCCTGTTAGGATGCACCCTTTTTGCGATGGATGAAGTATGAATTGTAGCGTAAGTATTGGCTCTCGCAAGGGAGAGAGCGACAAAGTATATTGACTAATAGCTAGCCCCAGCGGAACAAAATAAGACTTGTAATTTGAATGGTGGAAGCACATATACAAAAGGGTATTTTTACCTTTAAATTTCGGGTATATAGGGGCAGTTTGGTTGCTCCTCTAGCCTGGGATGGGACTGTTGGCCAAGCAGGTTGATCTTGAGAATGCTGCCTGGACCAGGCAGTTTTTCCATGTCAGCAAAAAAACAGCCTGGTTCTCTATCTGATTGGAAGTTTGGAACAGAGCTAACATGCATGGGTGTACAAAATATATTCTATGAAAAATGACTAATCTCCATTCACTCTGGAGCTAGATGACGATGCTCTTCCACCTTCCCAAATGCCTTGTACTATTCTTTTGCAAACTAGCTAATCAATCGTGCAGTACTCACAGAACGTAAGCAATAACGTCAACATTGCGCTCAACAAACGCGTCTGATGACCCTCCATTATTAGGGCACCGAGATTTGGCCCTTCGGATGCTCGAAACAAACTTTACACTGATGTTCGCAATGTAGCCTTTTGAGAGCGGTCGAGTAATACTCGTCTCAATGCAACATCTTCTTGACTCTTATGAATATACTATATATGCTACTGAACCGTAGCCGCCGCCTCGCTCTTAACACAAACGTTGTTGGCCCTTCTAGTTCTTGATAAGTTGCATAAATACATACATTTGACAATTACATTATTGCTTATTGGTAGGGCGCTAGTTGACCTAGCTAGGCAGTAGGTAATTTAGTACCCACACTATCACTATATACATATCCATCTTGCGCGAATCGAAGCCATTGACGTCCTGCAGTTTATCATCATCATCAGGATTCAGGACTTGACCTCTCTCTCTCTCTCTCTCCTGACTTGGATTCCAATGACGATCACAAGCATGGGATGCGATCCCAGATACTCTGGCGTCCGTCCCCCTGCCAATGAGTGCCCTTGTGCCCAGCTATGATTGATCCCATGATCTCGTAAAATAAGCTAAGTGACGTTCCACAGAGCAGAAGAACAAGTCGTCCACCACCATCTTGTTAAAAAGTGTTCGATGCGAGGGAAAACTGGGGCGTCGTCGCAGCCGACAGTCTGAATTTCGTGCACCGGGCCACCGGTGACGACGATGACGCTGAAGCTGAACGATGACTCCTCCACTGCACGCCGGTGCGTGCGACTGTGATGGCCAATCGGATGTGGACGCTTGCTGACGAAACAAAGGCTGGACTGGACATAGGCCTGATCTCCTGTCATTCTTAATCGGCACGGATTCAGAGGCTCAGAGCTCATTCTTAACGACGACGAGTAGGCAGCAGGTCTCCTTGACACAGCCCGCATTTCAGTTGAGTGCGTTCATACAAACGAGGACAGCTAGTACACATTCTTCGGTTCCATGGTCGCCTCCTAGTCCTACTACGGCTCTTCAATTCGTCGTCGTACGTGTGTGCTTTCGCGTAAAGCGAGTAGCTGTCTTGTTACCGCAGGTTGCCTGCCAAGTTGGCATCTCGATCGCTGCTGGTGCTGGATATGTGTGCACGGATCTCGCAGGTCCGGCGTGATATCTTGTACGCCGGTCCAGAGACACGGCGGTTGCCCGGCGACGGCGACCCCGGAATGCTGTCAGTGTATTCCTGATTTCGAACATGTAATACCAGTGCACTCTTGCGGTTCCGTGAAACTTTTGCAGATTGGGCGTTGCGCGGTTGCGCTTTGACCCACAGAGATGCTTTCGTGCGCACGCCGCTGTCATGATTTCGAACATGTGTTCGTTTTCACTTCTTCAGGGATTTGATTTGATCACATGATCAGAGTGGGTCTCCGGTACAGCCCAATTCAGGCGTTTCTATGGGCTGCTACCCTTAAGCAAACAAAACTACTCAGCCCACTAAAGCCCATTAGACCTTCGATTGTTGCCACGACTCAGACGGTCCATAACGGCATACATCTAGGTGGGCTAATGTGGCCTGACATCTGGAGTAGGCTTTCTGGGTTCACAACATCATCACAGGAAAAAAATTAGGGGAGAAAAGAATTTTTATTCTGACCTCTGCAACAAGTTTGCACACAACCAATTCTTATTGTTGTTTCAACCAATGGTTAATTTTTTTTTAAAAAAAAGCGAAACCAAACGAGGGAGCATCTATCATAACAGGAAATATGACAGTAAACATTATTTGTTTAACATTTTTATACATCTTCCTTGTAGAGTGTTCGTTATTAGTTCCATTTGCACCACTATGCTCCTTATGATGAGATCTATAAAACTAGACCCACAATGCATATTTTTAAAACAATTTTGTAGACTACCAACTTACATTGTATGTATAGTAGTTACATGTGTATTAAGTGTGTAGCAACTTTTGTGTATACATACAAACAAATTAAATAGAATATTGCCACAAAATAGTTTTTACAGGACATGTTGTTAACGCATCATAAGTTACTACATGGTCTATAACTTCTTTTTTTTGGCAGTAGAAATATTGATTGTGTTGCCCATACTGTGAGTGGCGGCCTTTTCTGATTTTGACAACAGTTACCTCCTACTTGGCAGCTTGTATGGAGGGTCACTTCAAGGATTGATGTTACTATAGTTTAAAGCCCCCTGTTTTGTAGCTTTCTACGATATAGATTACTATAGTTTAAAGCCCCCCCGTTTTGTAGCTTTCTATGCTATAGAGGATGCTTAAGGGTATGTCTATATTTTGTAAACAACACCCACCCTGCATAGACACCAATTCACAGCATGAGTTTTGGAGCTGATGCAATAATTTTGACAATAGTTTTCCTCCTTATTGTAGTTAGGGGTCAATTTAACTGTTATCACAATGTTTTGCCCCTTAGGTTGCACTGCTATGATTTAAGATTGCTTCAAAGGTTATGGTTATGGTCTCCCCCATTGGCAGTATTTTGTGATTTAGGATTCACTTCAAGGGTAATGTCTATATTTTGCCCAAGTTCATAGCTTTGCTGCATTCTAGGGTCACTGCAATAATTTTAACGATGATTTGCCGCAGAGTTGGCAGCCTTTTTATTTACGGCTTCACACTTCAACGCTTATATCTATGCTTCCCCCCAGGCCACCCTAGTTGGGAACTCGTTGTGGTTTGGGGCTGCTACGGGGATTTTGATATTGATTTGACTCAATTGCTTGTTGTGTTTTGGGGACTACAATGATTTCGACAAGGTTTATTTGTCGTTGAGTTGCCTGCATTCTGATTTAGGATTGCTTCAAGGGTTATAGCCATGGTTTGATCGCCCCTGTTGATTGTATTTTCTTATTTAGAGATCATTTCAAAGGTTAATTCAAATGTATTGCCCCTTCCTCCACCATGCCATCCTCGCAACTGCCTGCTCTTTTAGGTGATCATCAACTGTCTTAAAGAAAAGGAAAATGGATATAAAGACAACTCGGAAATTCCTTACTGAATTGAAGGTTTTGAATACCTCCCATAATACATATTCAATTTTGTATATTAATCACAATAATAATTTTTTTATATGATAAAGGAGCTGATTACTTAAAATTCTTCATTTTTATTCATCCATTATATTTTTTTTTCTTATGGTATGCTCACGTATGCTAATCAAAAATAAAGGAAAAGAACATCATGTTCCGTACAACAAAGTAAGCTACCATTCCTCCCTTGGGAAGGACAGCAGCCACAGCACAGCTCGCACCTGCCTGCGCACTATCTACACTGTTCGCGCAAGCTCGCCACGCAAACGGGCCACAGGGACGAAGAAGCACGGATCGTTCCCTCCACTCCAGTAGCTAGAAATCGTCGAGGCCGAAAGACTCCGACGACGAGGCGCTGAAGGAGGGCGGCACGATCACCGACGAGGACACCTTGAACGACCTCTCCTCGGCGCACAGCAGCTCCGCGGTGTCGACGTTGTCCACGCACCAGACCTCTCCACTACCTCCAGGCGGCACCGAGGGCGACGACGGCGGTGGCGGCGCCTCGGTCCGCCTCGGCACGACGAAGCTCGGCTGCACCGCGTGCTTCACCTGCTGCGGCACGGCGGCCTCGGGCTCGGCCTGCTGCTGCTGCGCCTGCGCCGCCACCGGCTGCTGGCAGTGCCGGAACACCGCGGCGAGCGCGAACTGCTCGCCCACGCCCGCGCACGCCGTGGCCCTGCCGGCGGCGGCCGCCCGCGCCATCACGTGCTGGAGGTTCTTACTCAGCCTGGCCCTGGCCGCGCCGCCGCCGCCGTGCCGTGCCGCGCGGTCCGCGAAGTTGGTGCGCGTGTTCTCCCCGCGCAGCGCGCGGGCGGCCTCGTCGTAGGCGCGCGCCGCCTCGTCGGCCGTGTCGAACGTGCCGAGCCACAGGCGCACGCGCTGCGCCGAGTCCTGATCTCCGCGACCCACCGCCCCGACGGCCGCTGCCGGACGCCAACGAAGCGGCGCCCGCGGGACGACGACGACGCTGTCGTCACCGCGGTGGCACTAGCTGTCCTGCCGCTGTCCTGTGCCGTCGCCATGAGTCGTCCTCGTTGAATATTTATCGAGCTGAGGTTGGATTGGAGCTAGCTAGCTAGCTCGACCTAGCTGCTAGATGTCTAGCTAGTAGCTTGACCGAGTTCACACTGTGACTCTGAGTACACACATATATACTGCAGCAGATCATGAACAGCATCAGAGAGTGGGAAGGCATCTGCGACTGAGCTAAATCTGCTTGGACCCCTTTGTCGTTTCCGCGGTCCGCTTCCTCGTAACGCCTTGCGACGAGCTAGTAGCTCCTGGTCGGACTGGCGCGCGTGACATGGACGTGCTGGCTCTCGATTAACTTAGTTCGCCGTGTGCAATTATTGGCCATTTGGATGCCAACAGAATGTTGTTTAGCTCTCCCAAAATCTCCTAGTTTAACGCCCACATGATTGCCCACTCGTGCTCTGGGCATTGTTTTAGCGCCCCACTTGCTGAGCTCGACGAAAGTGAGGCTTCGTCGTCTCGCAGAGTTAGATGCTCTGGCCTCTGGGAGAACTAAACATCTTCCTAGGCCGTTCTGTGTCATATCGTCGTCCTGTAATATAAAATAGCGATCCATTAGCAAGGAGTTCGATCATCATCCTAAGAATTCCTACGTGGTTGTTGTCATCTGCTGCTTGCTGTCCAGCTGCCAAGTGTGCGGTGAGCTGTTGGTAGTGGCATCGCCGCACCAGTCGACATGGCAAATACCATCCATATCATTATCGCCGCCGGAGTACAAAATATCTCTTACCAATTGTGGTGAGACCATGGAATATTAATTCTTGTCAATCATGCCGATTATTGATGTAATATGTATCGCTGAGCTACGAGCATAAACTGTCTAGTCCCATCATCTTATCGTACACAAGTACTAATTAGAGACTCGTTTTTACTGGATGTGCTTGAAGAAAAAAAAAAGATTCAAAGTTATCATAATAATCAGAAACATCTAGCTTCTAACTTGGTGGACTCTAATCATCGTTGTAGATAATAGTTGGATTGAATCTGTTTTATGGAAAAGAACAGCTCACTTCTAGGGTTATGAAAAAGTTCATTTTACTATTACTAATTAGAAATATGCTAATTTTCACCAAAGCAATAGAGAAATTGGAAAAAATGGTAGTGTTGCGGCCAACTTGGGCACCTTTTTTTTTTTTTTTTTTGAACGTTGTATCCACCGTTAGTGAGCATAGTCTGGTCCAAAATCGGCCCTTAACAAGTATTGGAAGTGGGATTACGCTGGCCTAATTAGGCCCAAACACAACCCAATTCGGTTATAAGCTACTACTATGGCCCAATGGCAAAACACAGCTTGATACTCCATCACTCAGACATGGCCGACACCGTGACATTCCAGCCCAATAACTGTCTTCAAGCTTGGGCCGGATCGTTGGCGGGAGGTTGATGTGCAGGCACGCAGAGAACTAAGATGGAAATCAGCGGCCCAACGAGCCTGGAGGCTGGAGCATCATCAAGTTAGTCTGGTAGACTGGGAATGCTCTAATCGATCTGAAATGGGTTACGTCAGCGTGCGGCGCCACGCTGTGCGACGATTGAAGCGAGAAGTGACAATGATACTATCAGACACACACAGTGGACTGCGCTTACTGCTTAGTCACGCTGACAGGGTCGCCAGCTGCCTCCCATGGTGGCAAGATCGAGTCCCATGACCGTGCCGCAATGCTGCGGTCAGCATCGAGTCAGGAAGACGATGATCACTCGATGTAATGTAATGCCTGACGCAGGTCCTCCCACGTCGTCACCGTTGACATCCAAACAAAGCCATCGCCTTTGACATTAAAAACAAAGTCATCGCCGTTGACATCTAAACCCTGCTGCAGCAGAGCACCAAGGGCGCAAACAAGGCTGACCAAGAAAATTTTGACTTTTTTGAGGATATAGTAGTATTTAATTTATGTGTTGAATTCCAACTTGCGAGGCGGTGGTCATCGAAAGGCGTGCGTTATTATAAGGCCACAAGTGAGAGTCAACTCATAAGAATTCAGAAGGCACCCTTGCCTGTTCAATCCAAACAGGGGACGGGACGATGACCTCCCTGCTTCGTTGACAGTCTGAAGTCTCAACACTCATATGTCAGCACTGATGCAGCTTAGAAAGGGAAGCGGAGTACTACGTATTGACGAAGTAAAACTTGAAGGCATGGCGATCAACGGAGTCAGCCCACTTGACGATGCAATGATTCTTGCAGTGATATCACCAACATGGAGACCTTGAGGATGTAGTTCTCCTGTTGCTTTCTAGGTAATTATGTGATAATTGACATCCAGGCACCGTAGCAAAACTTAAATTTCTTACGTTGGACTGGGTTTATAGTAAAAGTTATTGACATTTGTATCTCTGAATAGACTTATCATGAAAGTATATATTTCATTGTAAATATTAGTACCATTTTTATATTTAACAAACTTATGATTTATTAACCCTTTAAGAAACAGTTGATAAGTAAGCGAACAGATTGGAGAATAATACTCTTTTGGACGAAGGGAGCACGTCGCTTTCCTGAGACGGGCTGCGTATCATATTATTTTGTATAGATGTACAGTGTGACAGACTGAACACGATATCAGGGTTTGCTTTCTTGGAATAGCAATGAACAAACACTCAGCACCGCGACAGATCAATACTACATCTTCTATCGTATTTTCGTATGCATGCTTGCCTGTTTCTGTCGCGTTTCTGCTTCCGGTACTGCCAAGTTTTTGCCATGCATCCATCCCTAGTGTTTCTAGCTAGTAGGCAAGATATAAAGGCGAATGGAACTTGGTCTGTGATGTGCCCACAGAATAGCAGCAGGCAGAGAAAAGGATAATTACAGAGGGGAATTGGTGTGCTGTAGGGGCAAGATAAGCACCGGCCTAGACGCCTAGTATTGCATCTATCAGGAATCCGAACTAATTGAAAAAAAAAAAAAAAAACCCGACTCCGAGTGAAAGTGTACCTGATCATCGTTCAAAGAACCATAAAAGAATACTACTTTAGGTGGAAAAATTAGAAAACAAATACGGGGGCAGTACTATGATACCTCTCCTCCCCTGTGTGCAGCCAGCCCACTTGCAGCTGGTTCCCATCAGATTAGCGCATTCGCTCTTTATTAAAGTATATAATTACGGTCGTGGTTTTGATGCTAAGTATCCGACCTCGTCCCCGTCTTCCAGGACCGTCAGCATCAAGCTGCACCTGAAAAAAAAAAAGATCCAGCCGCGAACGAACGGCTAACCCCTTCCTGATATTTTAAGTTTTATTAACCTACTGGCAAGCAAGCAAGCAGCCAAGCACAAAGGAGTCCAAAAGGCCGGTGCAGTGCAGGTAGAAGAGATAGAGATAGGGCTGGATAGCCACGATCCGATCCGTGCCAAAAGCGCGTGTAAACGGAGCGGACGGATAATCTCAGCAGGCGCCTGCGGCTGTGCTCGGCGCACGCGACGTCGCTATCGCTGCCGGCAAGTGGAGGGAGTGGTAAAAAAAATAATGCGGTCCCCAGTCCCCACCACCACGAGGAAGAGGAGGCACGAGCGAAAACACCAACAAACAAGAAGCAATCATGCAAGTGCAACAGAGGCCACAGCTGGGCTCGGTTGGCTTTGCATGCATGCCTTGAAGTTGAGCGGGGGTCCCGTCTTCCCGTCCCGCGCGACGCGACGCGAACGGCCAGCGCCCGCGGCTGAGCGGACGCGCACCGCACGACGGACGCGAGCCACCCATCGTCGTCGCCTTGTCAGTTCTCGCGCGCCCCCGCACCGCACGACGGACGCGAGCCATCGCGTCGCGACGGGGACGGAGGGACGGACTGGGCTGGGTGGGTGGGGATGGGATCCCGCTCCCGCCCGCGGACGGAGTGAGCGCGAGCGCCGCGGGAGGGGGGAAGTATCTGTACTCCCACGACTTGTGCTGGGGCGATTGATTGAGCCGGAGCTGGAGCTGGAGCCGGAGCCGGAGCCGGAGCCGGACGGACGCCCAAAAAGTTGTCTTTTGTCCGGTTGCCCGCCCGCAAGTGGGTGTGTGCTGTTGCTGTGTGTGAAAAGAGAGCGACGGGGGGAGGCGCAAGTGGGTTCGTCGGGATCGCCGGGTCACGGTCGGGTCGGGGGCGACGCATTCGCCGCACGCGAATCAGGTGCGGTAGCTTCCCGCGATCCCGCTGCTGCCGGCTTTTGTGCGATACCGGGGCTGCCTCTCTGCCTACCTGGGAATCTGGGATGGTGGATTGGAATGGAGACCGGTCCTGGTTTGGTTTTTGCGGCTCAGTGACGTCGCCGTCGCCTGGACCGGTCCCGAGACATCCACTGGGCTTGAGCGAAGTTTTGGGTCGTCCAAGACTTCCCACGGTGACTTGATCAACTAATCAAAAAGTTGGAGTAAGTGTCTAAGTGATTGTTGCTAACAATTACACCCAATCAATTATAGGATTGATTGGATCATACCACTGTATATTTGTTACGAAGGCTACATCTGTATAGTGAATACTGAACAAAGAGATGGCTCCCCTAAGCAGAATATCTAACAAAGAGATAACTTCCCTCACATATCTGTCTTTAGTCGATAAAGATTAAACAAGAGATACAGAATTATATTTATATAACTTTTACACGGCATTTTCTTGAAAAATTGGTGATGGCAAAACGGTGCTCGTGCCAATTCTCACCATGTTATGCTTTTCAGAAGGAATATGCATGGATGCAACATTTCACAAGACTCTAGAGTCTGAACCCACGCCTTCAGTCACACCTAGCGACGTGACTACCTTTTACATCGCCGTCACAATAAATTAGCACATCAACACCTAGATATCGGTATCATGGCCTAGTAGAATCTGACATTGCATATGTTTGGTTAGTACATAGAACTAATCAATATCGATTGATTAGCATAGATACATGTCTAGCTTACTAGTATCCTATATTGGAGCGGCGTAGGGCATGCGTCAATTGATTAACAGCTTCTTCATATGCACAATTTTCTTGATTCCTCCAGATATTATCGATTTCCCACAATTTCGCACATTTTCTTATCTTTTTTTTTGCGAAGACCCAATTACAGACTCAGACATTCATATACACGAGTAGAACTACAAGTAATACTTCAATCGCACCAGCGAGGACTCTTTATTTTTTCGCCATGTGCTGTAGCCTTAATTTTATCCCACAATAGATGTAATTTGAACTCTTGGCCCAACTGAAACTAGTAAGTTTACCTTTTTTTTTTAGTTTCCAAACCACAACCATAACCACCTTTTTATGAGGGCCATGTGTCATTCCCATAACACAAATTTCCCCTTAAAAATAAATAATTTTACACTTCAACAGTGGCATCATGTCCTGAAAGGCAAAAAGGCTGTACGGAGATGCTGAATGGGACTGTCACCAAACTCACCATAATCGCAATTCCCATTGGCAAGAAACATAGGTAGACTCGATCCCCTGCCCCTGGGTGGAGATTGAAAGCTCATGTGATCTGAGGCCCATCAATTTGAGTTCCTATGGAACCCATGCTGCAGGCTAGCTAAACCAAAAATGACACTTGACAAGAATCACAGGGCCGCGAAGGCATTACTACTGTCGTAGGTATGTTTGTGGAAACCAGAGAAAAAGACCGGCAACGGGTTTCAAAGCAAAAGGCAGTATCATGGTCGCAAGTTGCAATGAAAGCGAAATCACAGGTCAGTCCGTCGCGCCGTGGCGGAGGCCGTGGAGAGCTTCCAGCGCCGCGGGAGGAGGCCGATGTCAAGGTCCAGGTCCCCGAGGAGGACGCCCGCTCGGCCGCGTCCTCGACGTCGTCGTCCAGCTCTCCGGCCAGTGACGACAACGACGACGGCGAGGAGTCGTCTTCGGCTTCGGCCACCGAGGACTCGCCGCCGTTCGAACTGGACGCGTTCAATGACATGAGCTGGGACTTGTACTATGCGAGCTTGGCGCAGGCGATGCTCGTGGAGCCACCGCCCGCAGTCACCGCGTTCTGCGACGACGGCGTCGCCGAAGTGCCGCTCTGGAGCTACTAGCTAGGACTAAGGCCGCTGTACTTCAATTTTGTACTCCAGCTTTTTTTCTTTCTCTTCGCGTCCAATGCCAATAATTTGGTATTGTATAAAGGTTTACTACTGCTTCTAGTAATGAGTAGTACGAGACAGAGCAGATTGGGGAAAAAAAAAACAGAGCATGGCCGTTGACTTCCTGATGGTAGTAAAAAAAAAAGTACTCGAATTTTGAGCTTATTATTATTATAGTGGTTGACACTGAGCATGTCTACGAGTACGACTCTCACATACAGTCTAAACCTTTTTTTTAAAAGGTCAATTTGGAGCCCCGTATATATAAGTTATAATAGTGGTTGACCTTGAAGCTGCCCATGTACCCGCTAACGGCATGGATGACAATTCAACAATTCGGCGCCCCCAACCGACTCGGGGGCTCCCCGCCCGGCCCCCCCCACTCCCCGACCTCCCTCCGGCGCCGCCCGTACCATCCGGTGTGCGGCCCCTTCCAGTGGTCCCCATCGGACCCAGCGCGGCGGCCCTTCCCTCGACCCCAGCTTCTTCCCCCTTCCCAGCACCCTCCCTAGGGCCCTTGCGGCGGCGGCGGGTTCCTCGTGGCAGTTGGTGGTGCTCGGCCGGATCAGGCGGCGGCCCAGATCTGGCGTCGCGGCGGGCTCCTTCTCCAACGGCACAGGGCGCCGGCCCAGGCCGGTTCCGGCCCCTCCCTCATGCGTCGGTGCTTTGGGGGCGATGGGCCCCCGGATCTGCGCCCCCCCCCACCTCACGGTGATGGTCGCCGCCCGGCCACTCCGTGGCCCCCTCCCTGGCTGGTCGGTCCCGCCCGCCGCCCGTGTTACGGATCTGGGCGTGTCCCCCCCCTCCCCCGGCGTGTAGGGGGCACTGTCTGCGACCCGGCGGTGGCCATCCTCCCCCAGCCCGGCTGGGCCGGGCCTGCCGCCGGGTGGGCGGCGCATGCGAGGCGGGGGGGCAAATGGGTAGGCCACCCAGGCGGGCGGGCCCGCTGTTTCAGGAGGTTGCCCTCGCTGCCATTGGGGCGGGACTCGGTGGCTGCCAGGCTTGGCGCGGCGGGCGGTTAGGTGGCGTAACCTTCTAAATTATATGGGCCCACAAGCACCGACATTGTCCTAAGACCTCTGTCAGCCGTAATTGTGCACCACATAACCTAGAATGAACCCACGATCACTCGAGGATCGATACTTACGAGACATCACGGTATTACACGGTTTTCATATACAAATACCGGAGTAGCGGAAGACTTACAATAACTTAATTTACAAACCTTTTACAAAACTTATACAAACCCCGAGTGTTATCATTACAAACCGGCGAGGAAATATCATTATATAACTTTATTACGGATCACACAACCAAAGTGCCACCCGGAAGACCACTCAATTCACTCTTCATCGGTTACTTCTTCGACAGCGGAGTCATGCAACAGGGCAGTAGCACTCTTGTCCATGCGGTTCACCTGCTAACGAGGGTTGAACAAACCACGAGTACAAAAAGTACTCCATGAGACTTGCAGCCAAAAAAATTGGGAGAAGACTTCGAGAATGTTGGCTAATAGGAATCAAGGTGAGGCTTTAGCAAGATCAAAAAGACACCCTTTTGCAAAAAGGGACTAAGCCAATCCTTACTTTAACAATCACTTATCAAACATATCTTAGGATTCAAAAATTTCCATTCTCACACTTTCATCATTACTACGATCTTTGGGACAGGATCACGGCTCCCATATCGTGGAGCACCGCGGCGATTCGAATGTCGCTTTATATACCAATTTGGGGCTTCCCCAGCCACACCACGATATATCACGAGGACCAAACATCTTACATATATCAACTCACACTTGCATTTCTCCGGACCGGGAGCGGGTCTAGCCACAGTGCGGTACACCATCTCCTACGCCGTCGGTCTAGCCCGTCGGCGGGTGCACTCGTAGTGTGGGTACGCTACTTCCGTCCGGTGTCGGATTCTCATATGGATCATACAGGGAGCTTACCGCCATTAGCATGTGACTAGTACTATCCAATAACCTCATGATCCAAGGGCCAAGACAGCGAGCACGGTGTAGGCTGCTCACAGATGGGCGACACTACACGGGGCACTAGCCCTTCACGGGTGCAAGTCACTCCACAGGTCTGGCTTATCACATCATGTTCTTGTGGTGTACCCTTGACCCAGTCGGAGCAAGGGTGACGACAAGTAACATGAGTTTTGTAAATTCCCTTCGGTATTGTTATCACCTTTCGAAACAATTTATCAAACCTACACTAGTAGCAAGGCTAAAGCGCAACTAAGTATTTTTAATCAAAGCAGGTGTACGAGGTAATGTAACAAGGTACAGTAAATGCATCAAAGTAGGATAGCACACAACTCCTAACACCTAATGCAATATCTCATCACATAAATATAAAAACTTTTCGAGAAATACAAGAGGCGGAGTTGGAAATGCATCGGGGCTTGCCTTTGGGCTCGAAGAAGTGAGCTCGCTAATCCCGGGATCAGGATCCAGCCTCTTAGCCGGAGACGGCTCGACTTCCTCCTCGGGCAGAAGACGGCTGCACACGATAAAGATGCATGATTACAATGCGGTAAACAAAGAGCATCACGAGGTAATGAAGTGCAACGATTATTAGTCGATCTTGAGTACAACTTTCCTTCACGCGTACACTTGCACTAAGAAGGTATAACTAAGCGTCGGCGGCGACGGACTAGCGATACGCAATCAACATGACCGAGAAGGTCATTAAAGTTAATGACCTAGGGTCATTATCATACCATGGCAACCCCTAATGGTGATTCGTGATTACTAATTTATTGACCATTTTACAGTGCAGAAAGCCACGCACTAATTAAATTGCTAATTGGAATTAACTTAACCTAATTAATTAAACGCAGTTAACTACTTAAACATTGTTAATAAAGGGATTAATTAAGCATAATACAAAACTAATCAAAACTTAGCGGCAAACTTCATGAATTAAAATCATCGCTTAATCACTAATTAGCACAAAACAAATTTCATAATTTTTGGACTTATATTTTAATTATTTAAAAGAAATCATTACAAGTTGCATTTTATTAATTTGAAAAGCAAATTAAAGTGTAATTAAATTTTATTGGAAAAACAGAGTTAGCATTTTTTCTAGACAGGGCACATAACCTGACACATAAGTCATATTTTCTTACATTTTTATCTTAAAATAAATTAATACAAAGATATGAAAAACTACTTTTTGGAAAACAATTGGAAAAGAAAAAGAAAAACTCATACGGGGCTTCAGCATGCGCCACGAATGACCCACTTTCATTTCGGCCTGTCAGCGGCGCGCCCAGCGCCTCTCTCTCTCTCTCGACAGCTGGCCCATGGCGTCGGCGCCTCCTCGCTGCTCCTGCTACCCTTTCCGCTGCATCGCCTTGTAGCCGAAGCCGCGATGGCGGCAGCTTGGCGTCGTCGGCGTTCTCGCCCGGCAATGGCCGATCTCTCCCAGCGAAACGGAAGGCGTTACGAGCGCGCCGAAAGCCGCGCTGCTGGCGAACCTAACCAGTGCATTCTGCGCTCTCTGCATTTCCGGGATGGGACCGCTGTTGGAGGCGGCAGCCGGCCTTCGGGCCCCCGAGCACGACAGCGAGCACGGCGTCAGGCGGCAGCGGCACTCCGGCATCTTCCAGATTCAGAGCTAACCGATAGCGGTCTCGGTGCAACCAACCACCTTCAAGATCGGGGGGCTCGCCCGCTTGAAAAAGGTGGATTTAAAGCAAAGATGGAAGATGATCAATGGCGATGGTAGCGCGGTTGTGGTGGCGTGAACTCAGCGGCGAGACGATGCTCGGTGGCTACGAGGTGCTCTCTTTGCGAAACCAAAGGAGGGCCAGGGGCACAGGTGAGCCAAAGGTCAGCTGACTAAACAAAAAATTTGGGTTTGGAGATGCTCGGGCTCTAGAGCTGAGGTGCTTCTGGGATGCTAAGCCCGGGAGGAGTGAAGGAAAACGGACGACTCGGGTGATGTCTAACCGGTCTCACGGCGCAACTAATTGGCTGCAGGGGAGTGCATGTGGCAATGGAGCAGTGTGCAAGCAATGAATCGATGGATGAGCGTGTTACGGGGTGGAATGAGAGAGCGCGTGGTGGCACCGCGACGGTGAGCGGTGAGGAGAGAGAGTGGCGGCGGCCGCGGAGGTGGCTCTTATAGGCCAAGAGCAGTAGACGGTGGAGGAGTGATGTCACGATGCCGGCGAGGTGGTTGCAGCGTGAAGCGGGAGAGGAAGCCTTGCGAGGAAGCTGGCCACAGCTGGCCTCGGCCGCCAGCGCCGTGCCATAAGTGCTGATGAGGTATCCCACTGTCTCCTTGCTTATGAGCCGGCTTAATTCATCCGGTTTTTTTAAAAATTACTCTTTAAAAATTGTACTGTACACAAAAAATCCCCCCACTAGTGGTGTGCAAAAAAGTTTATGCTCTGAACTTTTGATTTAACAAGTTTTGTCAGATTCTAGTGGTTTTGAATTTAAATTTCAAATTTGAAAAAGGGACAAAACCCTAACATTTGAAATTCAAAATTACTTTTTTAATTTTTGAATAAAAGATGAAAATTTCAAAAATAAAAAAGTTGTTTCATTTTTCAAGGTCTACAACTTTCATTAAGGAAGTTTTTCATGAAAACAAATAATTTTTTGAATTGGAGTTTAAAACTTAAGAGGCCACTTTGCAATTCAAATAATTTTTCAAAATTACTTTAAATTTTATTCAAAAACTTAGAAAAACTTTGTATACCAAAGTTGTAGAGCTCAAAAGAGATGCACAAACTGTATTTTGGAGTTTTCCCAAATTTTAATATTTTGGGGTGAAATGGTAAAGGGGCAAAAACACTTTGAAAATCTCCCCTTTTGAAAGGTTTTGCAAAAAATTGAATTCTTGGGCAAATAATTAGTGATGATGTGGCATTTTTCAAACCCAACCAATGGTACATTTTCAAAGTACAAACTTCATACTTTGGAATGATGCCATTGGTTAGCAAATTTATTTAGAAAATTGATTATGGTTAACTCACCAAAATTGAAAGTGAAATTCAAATTCTATACTTAGCCATCAAGCTAGGGTTTAGGATTTTTGAACTCAATTTCAAATTTGGTTCTTCCTTGCACCTCACTTGACTTGTAAAACATCTTTGGGAATTATTGAGTTAGAGTTAGCCAAGCACTTGCAAACATCAGGATTCATTTTAGTTGGTTGCTTTTATTAATAAAAGTAACAAACATGTAACGAAAATTTAAATTATCAACACATACATGTGATATAAAGAACTCAAACAACACCCTAGAATCAGAAACTCATTTAATTATTTGAATTAGGGTTTTCTAATGATGAATGCTTATGCAATGATGATGATGATGACATGGCGGGTTTTTGGTTAGCGTAACAGGGGTGTTACGGCTTGAAGGCGATTGTCATGGCGTCGTCGTCTTTACCTTTGTGGTGGTGTGGCGACTCTCGGCGCACGCCATCGGCGTCATGGTGGTGGCGTGGATGGCGTCATCTCGCTCGTCCCTTGCCCCGCGACATGGGCCTTGGACACTCCGGCGGCTTCGGCCAGACGGTGGTCGGGCGGATCCGGGTTCAAGTGGCCACCGTTCCCATTTCCCATTGCTGTGCCGCCGTAGGAGTCGTCAAACTAGCAGGTGCGAGGGCGATGAGGCAGGCGATCTCCAGCGACAGCCGCGGCCTTGAAATCCTTGACCTTCTCTTCTGGAGAAAGGAGAAGAACCTGACTCGAGAGGAGTCAAGGCGATAGTCAGCGCGCTCACCGGCCAGTATTTGATGGGCAGTAGCACTCGGCGCTTGTAGAATTGCACAAGCAAGGCGAGGGTCAAGTGGGAATTCGCCTGCCTGTTCAACTTACACAGGGGGCAAAGGGCACCGGGCACCTCAGGTTTTGCGTGCGGCGTGCCCATGGTTCTTTGACGCTTGACACTTTGACAGTCAATCTGAACGTATGTCAGCAGTGATGCTATGTGGAAACGGCGATGGCACGTTAAACTGTTGATGGAGCATGTTTGAAGAAGACTGTAGCACCCAATGCACGTGGTGCATACAATCGCCAACATTTTCTGTTGACGGTCGTTCACCAATCTTGGGGGCTAAACTCTTCAGTGCTCTACTGGCTTTTTTCTCTGGTGTGGGGGGAAAAAAAAGAGACTTCCCCAGAATT
The DNA here is from genome assembly GCA_015844335.1 of Chrysopogon serrulatus. Lineage (NCBI taxonomy): Eukaryota > Viridiplantae > Streptophyta > Magnoliopsida > Poales > Poaceae > Chrysopogon > Chrysopogon serrulatus. Next base: position 25,889 of record JADLZL010001653.1, on the reverse strand, counting down.
CTGATAGAAAGTGTGTGTGGGTCTCCATCGGTTTCCTGCAGTGGCTTGTTGTTACCTGTGTTGTGTGGCGTCCAGTCCAGTGTGACAGTGATATAACTGAAGTTAGAAGGAGTATAGCAATCAGAAAGCCACCGTTACAGCTGTAACATCTCCGATCCCAGTTCTTTGCGCATGCAGTGATTATCTCTGTCGGTTTCCGTACCAGTGCTACATGTTTTTGCACTGATATATTCCAGACCATCAGAACGTATCACTTTTGTTTAAAATTAGTTACACACTAAAATAAGGGTGACCTGTTGGAGCTCGGGAGGTGCCTATAATCAATCCTGTAGCCAACAGTATTGGAGGTTCCATCCCATACGTAAAAAGAAGAAACATATTCTATGAAGTACTAGTAGGTTATTAAGCTAAATAATAGCATACGTAATCCAACTTGGGCCGAAAGTGCATTTTTTTAGTTCAAAGAACCGAATAAAGAGAAACATTTTTTTATACAGATTATCGTACTAGTACTAGGATACATCCCCGGTGTACCTTCCACTTGCAGATATAATAAGCCCCTACCGGATTAGCACCGGCAGCACATTAAAAAGAAAAAAAGAATCAAGGTTCAGGTAATCAATCAGGTTACATGCAAAGCATTCTTGCATCCCGTCAGCCAGGAGCGACAGCCGCAGGAGCAAGCAACTGGACCTGACCGACCGGACTTGCACAACTTTGAACGGCTCCCTTCCATTATTCTAATCATCAAGTGGCCGCCAGACTTTTTTGTGAAGAGACGCGATCATCACGCCGATCGATCCCCGTACGTTCCCCATTCTCACCGTCCGTCTCTCGAGTCGCGACGTCGCCATCGCCATCGCCATCGCCATCGCCATCGCCATCGCCATCGCTGCGCGTCGAGGCCCAAGCCAGCCGCGGATGGGCGGGCGGGCGGGCGGCGCCCTCTTGACCGCCCCAAACGGCAGCTAGACATAGTACACCTCCGTTGGGTGTCTCTGCTCCCCACCACGAGCGGAATGGAATCGCGCGAGCAGTACGGATGCGAGCGGACGCGCACCGGACGACGAACCGAGAGACCACCTTTTGGCTTTAAAAATTCAAAAAGATCGCCTTTTCGCATTGATTGATCATCCGTGCTCGCGACTTGAGCTGGGGACGCAGCCGAGGGACAGAAGGGGAAGCACCTGCCACAGGTTGTACAAGGCTCCACTCCAAGTGAGATTGATTGAGCCGGGGGGGAAAAGCTTAGCATAAAAACTTATAACGACTGCCAGATACTAGTAAGGTTATGGGATAATCGTGACTCCCAGCAATCTGAGATTGCTCCTTTGCTCTGCGAGTTAGAAGAACTGAGCCGGAGTTTCGAGGGGTTTGAATTTTGTTTTGTTTATAGAGATTGCAATAAGGTAGCTCATGCTTGTACTAGATTGGTGTCCAGCAATTCCCAGGTGGTGGAGTGGCATATAACCCCACCTGGCATTGGAGACATCATCGCCAAAGATTGTAACCCCATGATTGATTAATGAAACTCCGGTTTCCCCTCAAAAAAAAAAACTTATAACGACCATTATCATATTTCTTCCATTTTGTAACTATAGCAAACTTGATGTGTTACAGTAGAGACATAGTACTTCCTCTGTTTTAGAAAAGCTTCAACTTTTAGAATCAGTATTAGTCAATTTTTTTAAAATTTGACTAATTTCATAGAAAAGAGCATCAATATCTATAATATAAAATAAGTATCTTATGAAAATATATTATATAATAAATTTAATGGTACTAATTTGATATCATAAATCTTAGTGTTTTTTTTTCTAGAAGTTCACTAAAGTTTAAAATTTTTGACTTACAATAACTCTTTTTTCTAGAAGTTTAGTCAAAGTTTAAAAATTTTAACTTAATACAATTCTAAAAGTTGAAACTTTTAGGGATAGAGGAAGTAGTATGTAACTTGTTGCCTGATCATTAAATGGCCTTATTATACCAGCTTGAATGCTCTTAGGTCGCTCTTGTATTATGAACATGAAAACCTTAAAAAAAATATTTGCCTACTCCTATGACCTACTCTCTTTGCTTCTTTTTAAATATCACTATTGTACTAATATTGGCCAATTTTTTAAGTTTGACTAATTAATTATAAAACAGATTCAATGATTTGTTTAAGTTTTTTTTGAATATTTTGGTAAACATTGTGTGTATATTTGATTTCACGAGACGTGAGCATGACAATTAAAAAAGAGGCGTTAACTTGAGTAGATCAACTAGCCAATGGATCAGTCCGGTCCATTCTTAATCTTAGTGTATGGTACAACGAACGCTCGGCATCAGTCTACGACGATCACCGCCTCTACATCCTATGGACAGGCGAGTCCGACCAGAAGATTTTGACTTTATAGGAGGTCATAACTTAAGCCCAAAGAGTACTAGTCATTGCCTCAGCCGCTTGTAAATATTTTTTACTACACTTCTTGAATTTGTTGGACAACTAGCGGCTAATCAAAGGCATCGTTTCGAAAAAGGGTCAACTGGTCAAGTAGTCAAGTTACAAGCTAACCTCTACTATTTGCCTGTTCAACTGATGCAGGCGACGACCACGAGCTAAATGCCTCGCTACTCGCTGCCGATGCTGTTGACAGTGAATTGTTTGGACAGCTCTGATTTGACATACAAACGGCAAAGGCACGCCGCACCGCACGTACGTCAGCTGTTTTCTGTTGACGGAGTAGTAATTAGTAAACTCCAATACAGCAGTACGGTGAACTCTGGTATCCACAAAGACACATACGTCACACGTGGTATCCACAAGTATTATTGTGTAAGAAAACACTTGTTTATCTGTATGTACTTATACTGCTAGTCTATCCACAAGTATCCCTGATTAAATTAAACAAGATAATAAGCAGCTTGGGACAAAAGTGCACTCGATGGTTCAATGAACCCAATAAAGAAAAGCCACTTCTGCTTAAAGAAAATATATAAGATTAGTAGAAGGTCTAAGATACCTCCCCCTTCCTACTACCATCCACCCTTTTTTTTTTTTGATAAGGTACTACCATCCACTTGCAGGTGGCTCCCAGCAGACTGGAGATAAACCACCGATGCCCAAAAGCGTGTGTAAACGGAGCGGACGGATAAGCTCGGAGTGACCGCCCGTTTCGCGTCCCTGCCGCGGCGGACGCAAACTCCTCCCTCCCGTCTCGCGACGTCGCCATCGCCGCTACCGCTATGCCTCACGCGCGGTGCCCCCTTGACCATCCCAAACGGCAACTACACAGGCCGCAGCCCAACGCAACTGGCAATCGGATCGGTTGGCCTCCGAGTGTACGGGGCCAGCACGGATGACCGTGTGAGCGGACGCTGAATGATCGATCGCCTTTTCGTATTGAAAAGATGGCCGCGGCTTACAATATGGACGCCCACTACGTACAGTACTCCGTCAAGATGGGGGTCACTATTCACGAACGGCGCATAGAGAGTGGCAGGCGGGATTGATTGATCCGAGCGCCCAAAAAGTTGGATTTTGTCCGCTTCCCCAGGAAGGCGACGCAAGTCGCAATCCTTATTTTTCTTCCGGCAGAAATGGCAAGTGGGATCAGGACTGCTACGACTCATTTGCTCGCCACACGCGGTTCAGGTGCGGGAGCTTCCGGGCTGCTGCCGCCCGCCAGTTTCTGTGATACCATACCGGGGGTTTGCCCCCGGCCGAACGCTGGATTGGACTTGGTGGGTGGTCTCGGTTTCGGACCTCAGCGCCTCGTGGTGTCGCTATCGGGTGGATGGGTGGATGGATCTCGGCTCTGGGACGCGAGACGTCCACAGGCACTGGAAGGTTTTTCATCATCTTGTCGAATGAACTTGCAACGCTGCCTTTTTCCTGGTGAATGTAATGAAAGAGCTATAATTCTTTCTTGAAGGGTGGTGTTCTAATTTACGAAGTTCTGGAGTAGTTTAAAGCATCCCAGTCTCAGTGGAGGTAGAACCTCAACCTTTTCTTTTTTTTTTTTTTTTTTTTGGCAAAAACTGTGGGGAGATCCCCACAAACTTCATTTTTATTTTATATAAACAAAAGATAGCAAGGTATCCTTACAACAGAATTAGCTAAAGGCATCAAGCCAAACACAAAACGCCGTTTTCAGATCATCATTGAAGCGAAGAGATTGCAGAGAGCATTGACTTTTGAAGTTATGAAACCATAGGCTAGTCTGAACCCTGCCATTCCTGAATACTCTGTCGTTTCTGATCTTCCAGATTTCCCAGGCTCCGATTAACATGGCTTCCATGAAGAAAGGTGTGTTGTGATGTTGCCTCGCTTCCGCTACTCTCGGCATCAGACTAAGGTCCATGTTCCACTGAAATCCGATTTTGTCCCAGCAGCTTCTGGCAAAATTACAGCTGAAGAGAAGATGATCCAGGTTCTCATCTGCCCCGTCAGTGCATAGCACACAGCTTATGTCTTCATCTTCTGAGAAGAAGTGCCTCCTTTTCAACATTGCTTTTGTGTTCAGTCGATCAACAAGTACTAGCCAGGCAAAAAAATTTATCCTTGGCGTGCACTTGGATTTCCATAGCCAAGAGAATGCCGGGTGAGCTGGGATACTCTGAAATGCCATCTTGTAGAACTTACTTGACGAGTAGGAGCTACTTCCCCATTGGTATGACCAAGTATCCTTGGTTTGATCCTCATAAGTTTGTGTCTGCAGCAGTTCTTCCAGATCTTGTAGTTCCTCGAAGGCTTCAACCGAGAGTGGCAAATTGAAGATGCTTTCAAGGTCTTCTGCTTCCATGACTTGGGCTACACTTACGTCAAAGATCGCTTGCGAACACAAAGAGGTTTGGGAAACGCTGAACAAGCACATGCTCCGACCCGGGTCTTCCCCTGAATGAGACCGCCGTCCCACCACCAAGAGTGCATCGCTGCAAATCCCCTAAATACCGTGCTTAATCTCGGGACATCTTTCCACCAAAAAGACCCGACTTCCCTGGCAGCATGAGGAACCTTGCTGGTATAGTATCTGTTCCGCATTAAGTTCACCTGTATGGTCAATTTTGTTATAGAATTTATGCAGAACTTAAGCAAAGAATGCATCATTTTGCACGTTGAGGTTGATGATGCCTGCACCTCCTTTGTTTTTGGGCCTCAATACCATTGGCCATGCTGCTAGGTTGCCCCCTTGTTTTCTGAACTGGATCCCTCCACGTGCACCGCTTTCGAGCTCTATCAATATTGTCAATGACCCCTTGGGCAGTTTTAGGGTGCACATGGCATATGTTGCCGTGGCTATGATGACAGAATTGACCATTTGCAACCTCCCCCCGAGTAGGTTAGCATGGATGAGCAGGAGGTCAGCCTTCTCTATCTTGTCCATCGGAGGGGCATAATCTTCAACATGAGGTTTGGTTGTTCCCATGGGGAGTCCTGGTATGTGAAAGGAAAGCTACCGATTTTGCGGCCAAAAGGTGTTGGCCAGGGATCTCCATCCGCTCCCCTTGCTTACATTGATTGGCGTATTTGTGATTTTGAGTAATTCACCTTGAGCCCAAGTGGAATCAGTAAAACTTCTTAGCAGGGCTTTAAGAAAGAATAATTGCCGAGAGTCTCATCGACGAGGTCCCTCTGACGAGTAAGATTTTGTCGATCTTACACTCCCTATCCTTAAATAAATAGATTTTTAAAGTTGTCTTAAATCATTGATGTCCAGCGGCCTCCCATCTCGCTATTCCCACATGCTCTGCTTTTGATTCTTCTCAAGGATGAATGTAGTCACGACTAAAGGAGGAAGATGGTGTTCGGAGAGAGAAAGAAGTCGAAAAAAGGAAACATTTGTTACGTATAGACATATGCACTGTGTGATGTAGTTTTTATAGTTAGTTTCTTGTTGACGTGGCTGTTTTGGAAACCTTGTCTAGTTTCTACTATTGGGACTACCCTAACTGCTCGCTGCCCTCTCTGTTTGAGAAGGAACTAATGCAACGCACGCTAGCCCATGCATGTGGTTTGAGAAGCATGTGTACGTGTCAGCATAAATTTTAAGAGACCGCTAGCTCTGAGAAGGTTAACAGGGAAAGAAAACATTTATTATGTATAGACATATGCACTGTATGATGTAGTTTTTGTAGTTAGTTTCTTGCTAACCATGTCTAGTTTGTACTATTGGGACTATTCTAACTGCTCGCCGCCCGCTCCGTTTGAGAAGGAATTAATACAGCGCACGCTAGCCCATGCAAAAATCAAGCACTGCAAATAAAAATGGTGCCACGCTAGGTATCAAACCCGCAATTCCATTTCAGTGAACGTTCATTGGTTTCGAAACGAGCGAACGCTGCCTCCACCACACCGCATTCGTCACGCTGTCTTCACCACACCGCATTCATCCGACCCGCTCCAAACCTGCTCCAGCTGCACTTCGTTCCCATTTCTTTTTTTATTCTATTCCATATGCATGTGTCCACTCCTGACAACTCCTACATACGTCCACTCCAGTCTACTCCTCCTGCACGCACCACGCGCTTCTTTCTTTATTTTTATTATTTTAATTTTTATCTAGTTTTCCTTTTATGTGATTTTAGTTTTTTTACTTTTTATCCTTTTATTTATTATTTCTTTTTTTCAACGTTTTGATAAGTTATGTAGAATAACTTATATACATAAGTTATATAGAATAACTTATATACACAAGCAATGTTTTATAACTTTTATGCATAAGTTATGTTTTATAACTTTTGCACATAAGTTATATATTATAACTTTTATATACAAGTTGTGTTTTGTAACTTTTACATGCAAGTTATAATGGTATAATTAATTTGTGCATATAAGTTGTGTTTTATAACTTTTTTACGTAAATTATATGTTATAAGTTAGTACCCATGAATTGCTACTAGAATAAATTAATTTGTTCCATTGTGTGATAGTAACTTTTGTGTTTGCAAGTTTTGACATAAGGTATAAGTTAATTAGTTACTTTATGTTAATAATAGTTTTTTGTAAATAAGTTGTGTTTTGTAACTCTTGAGTTTCTAAGTTTGCCGAATAAGTTATAGTTATAAGTATGTTATACGTTGTAAGTTAATCAATTACTTTTATTTTGCTTCTCACCTTTTTTAAACCTTTTTCCCTATTTTCCCGAAACACTAGTTTTTGAAATGAAAAAAAATGCTCAGAGAGAATGTTACTGTGTCAGAAAAATAAAAAATAATGTTGCATAACTTAGGAGTCCTAAGTTACCTCGTATAAGTTATGCTGTGTAACTCTATTGTGATAAGTTATGAGTATGAAGAAAGAGAATGCGCCAATGTGCGCGCTAAATGACGATTAAAACGATGCGGAACGGCTGCTTGCCATAACAGGAAGGAGGTGGGATTTTTTTTATTCCAAAAAGGGAAAGAGAGCTCCTGTCGGAACGTTCGCTACTTCCAGGATCAGTGAACGTTCGCTAATTAGATTTGCTCAGAGACCACGCCTTGCTGCACTAGCCGTTCAAAACTATGATGGTTTCTCAAATGAAATGCACTCACAACCTATATTTAATAGAGGCATACAGAAAAAAATATTCCTTAATTAATCATTATTCGGTAAACACAATCATGTACTAAACGACATCTAAAATATATACGGAGGAATTAATTGATGGACACACCAGCTTTTCATTGATTGAACACCTGTTTCTCAGCCATAGTGCACCCGAAATGGAATTACGATCTGTGGCAATTTCTTTTCCTTATCATGAAACAAGAGTAACATTGTTTTTCCTTATACAAAGAAAAGAGAGGAGGTTGATCCTGCAGCTCTCTCTTTATTTTGGGTTCATACTTGATAGTAGTACTAGATTACCGCTGCCATTTTTTATAGCCGATTACTAGTATGCCCGAAAGATCTGCGTGTAACGCCGTAACCGTAACTAGACAGAAAGTGGTAACGGAAACAAAAATCAGCCTAGTGGCCACGCTACAGCAATAATTAATTGTACCATCACGTCACTATCGAAATCGCCCTGTTGCCTGCCTACTTGCAAGCTGCTGCAACTTGCCTCCCCGGCCTTACCCAGATGCAGCCCCCTTGCTTTCTTCTCCAGCTGGGGAGCCAAGCTCGCCCACTGGCGCCCCCCTCCCGCGTTTTTTACTCTGTTCTGTTCAGCTAAGCTGACTCCTACTCTGCTCCAACCTCCAGCCACCACCTATAAATATGCGTCCTCAAATCCGCCATTCCCATCGCCGAAAACCACTCGAGCACAACTCAAGCAGAAGCACCAAAGGCACCCACACCACACCATCCGAGGCTCAAGCAGAGATCGAAGTGATCAGCAGAAGATGTGCCCAATCAAGAAGGAGATGACCGGAGAGTCGAGTTCGCCCTGCAGCTCGACCTCATCGGAGCACCACCAGACGGTGTGGACGTCGCCGCCGAAGCGGCCCGCGGGGCGGACCAAGTTCCGGGAGACGCGGCACCCGGTGTTCCGCGGCGTCCGGCGCCGGGGCAACGCCGGGCGGTGGGTGTGCGAGGTGCGCGTGCCGGGGCGGCGCGGCTGCAGGCTCTGGCTCGGCACCTTCGACACCGCCGAGGCGGCGGCGCGCGCGCACGACGCCGCCATGCTCGCCATCGCCGGCGTGGCCGCCTGCCTCAACTTCGCCGACTCGGCCTGGCTCCTCGCGGTGCCGGCCTCCTACGCCAGCCTCGCCGAGGTCCGCCACGCCGTCGCGGAGGCCGTGGAGGACTTCCTGATGCGCCGTGAGGTGGCCCCAGAGGCAGAGGACGACGCGCTCTCGGCGGCGTCCTCGACGCCTTCGTCCCCCCTTGCACCGACGACGGCAGCACCTCTGATGGCGGGGAGTCCTCTGATTCCTCTGCGGCCACCGTGGCCTCGCCGTTCGAACTGGACGTGTTCAATGACATGAGCTGGGACCTCTACTACGCGAGCTTGGCGCAGGGGATGCTTGTGGAGCCACCGTCCGCGGTCACCGCGTTCATGGACGAAGGCTTCGCCGATGTGCCACTCTGGAGCTACTAGAACCGACTCTTAGGCATTTTCCCGTTTCTTTGCTTGGCCCCTGATGGCCAATTTTGGCAGTGTAACCGTTACTACTTTTCGTAATGAGACAGCAAGTTTGGGAAACATCACAACAACAACAACAACAACAAAAAAGGTAACCCAACACGTTCGTTAGGGACTGCCAATCCGTAAATCAGATCAACACCCATGCGCTTGGAGAAAAATATCAAAACCATGAGCATTTTGTCGACTGTTCCGAGTTGAGAGAGAGTTATAGGAGAGTCTGCTTCGGACACTGCTAAACGAGAAGCAAATGAAGTGGTATGAAAGTAGATTTTGCTTTAGACGTAAAAAGTTATTTTTGTTTGGGTCTGAGAATCCTATTTATGCTAATTAATAAATCTGCTATGATGGCTGTTCCTATCTCAATAGGAGTTTTATGGACATTTAATATACTAATATTTTACTGTATTTATAAAGAAAGAGATGATAAGAGTTCTATGGGAGTAGAAAAAATTTTACGTGGATGAAATTCTTCAACACCGTCTTTAATATATGGAAGCGTTAGAAACTGATACTGGCCTAAGATAACTATTACTATATATATTAGATAGTGAATCAAACAAGGCCTAAATACATGGAGATGAGCCTTGGGAATCATGCAACCGGGACTCCACTATCACCCCAATTGTGTTATAATATCGTTTGACCCTCAACTTGTTCAACTGTTGTTTAATTGGCTGACTTCTATTTTCAATGGCCAAAGCCCATAACCGAGGGGCAAGTGAGGCTGTCCGCAGCGCGTCCGGGGAAGTCGTCCGGAACGGCGCCATGTCACCGGATTCCGTATGAGAAGGCTGCAGCGGCGTCCGGGACAAGGCGCCCACCGGGAATCGCGCTTCGCGACGCCAAACTGGCGTGGTACCGGGCGTGCGGTATACTGGCGTGGGGCCAGCTGCTTCTTTGAGAGAGAGAGAAGAGGAGCAGCGGGAGGAAGGGAGGAGAGTGCACGGCGGCTCGGCCACACAAGGATGCCGCTGGTAGGCACGCGCCGCCGCCGCCGCAGCGCCGCCTCGCCAGAAGCGTATGGCGAGGCTACGGCCCGCGCTGGCTACAGCACGCTCATGGGCAAGGCTACTCGCACGTGGCGGCAGAGGAGGGCGGCGCGGCCCGCGCGCTTGGTTGCCGCCGCGCCACGCGTCAAGGCCGTGCTCGCTTCAAGGCGGTGAAGCGGAGGGAGTGAGGGCTGGCGGCTCAAGGCTGGCCAAGGCCGGAGGAAGGGGAGGAGACGGCGGCCGCGCGGCCCGCTGGCCGTGGTGGCGAGGGCGCGCATGCCGGGAGGCTATGCCCGCTGAAGCGGCTTCAAGGCTACGGGCCGCGCGCCCGGCGCGGTAGGGAGTCGGAGAGGAGTGAGGAGCGCACTGAAAGGGTCGGCACGGCGGTGCCTTTGGTGGAGAAGGGAAAGAGGAGAGAGAGAGAGGGGGTGGGGAGTTTTAATAAAAAATCTTGATAAGTGGGTCCCATAGCAGATGGAGGATGAAATAGAGTATGAATGAGTGCGGGAAAATGCAGTATGGAGGACGAAATCTTGATGACCAGACTGGAATATTCCCTTTAGAAGATGAATATAGAGGACGACGAGTGCGGATAGCCTGAGAAGCCGCCCCGCCCGGCTATTCAATGGAAACAGGGACGACCCTGCCCCGGGCAGCCGTGCTCCGTTGACACTTGACATGTCAGCAGTGATGCTACACAAGGCCCGGCAATAGCACGTCAACTGTTGACAGAGTAAACAGCATCACGCAGTCTGTTGCGTTGCGTCAAGGCACGCAGACTGACAGAGTCACGAGAACGTCATTGCCGCGCAAGCCATGTTCGTAAAAATTATAATTTCAGCACCCAACGGAATGTTTAGTGAATTCTTTTTTTTTTTGTTTCCTCTGTGGCAGTGTGATCGAGGGAGGATCGATCGACCATGGTCCCATGGACACGGTTGGAAACCCCAAGTGAAATGAAATCAAGATTTGTACGAATTCAGTGTGACAGTCCATAGTCATCATCATTGTTCGATCGGTAGTTGGTACTACAGCTGTAACACCCCTAATCACAGCTTACGCCTAAGGTGATGGTTTTTGTCGCGATTCCGCAGTGTCCAGTTCTGCACGTTTCTTTTTCGGCTGTCCAGTTCTTCCTTCCAGCCGCTCCCGTCCAGGACCGTGACCGTCAGCAGCAGACTGGAATTCCCACCACGAAGCGCGAATGGCTAACCATCCCACGGCGGATCCAGGCCAGTCAGCGCGTGCGCACGGCGCGGGTGGATAAGCTCAGGCCCGCGCGCGTCGCTGCTGCGGCGGCGGCGGCGGCGTGCGCACCCAGCGGCACCTCCCGCGACGTCGCTCTCGCTGCCGCCCCATTGGGCGCCCCAAGCGGCAACTGGACTAGAATACTCCATCCACTGCCCGGCCTTGACCACGAGCGGGCGGAACCGCAAGAGAGCAACAGTGGACACAGCTGGGTTCGGCTGGCCCCCGGCTGTGCCGCCGTCACCGGCCGCGCGTGCCTTGTTCGCCTTTCCGTTTTCAAGGCCGCGACTTTTTTTGGCTGTGACGCGAGCGACGACGACTTGGGTGACTGAGTGAGTGATTGCCTGATTGGAGGTCGCCAACTCGCCATGGTCGCGACGGCGCCGGGCGCGGAGGCATATCCTCCGTCCGTCCTCCCACAAGATGGGCAAGACAGCAACTAGTACTACACTGTTCATTGAGCGAGCCGGACGCACCAAAAAGCAGCGGTTTGTCCGCTTTCCCGGGAGCTCGGACCCGGTCGGTGGCAATCAAGTGGACGGGCGTTTTCGTTTTGGGCAGGAGTGGCAAGCGGGGCAGTGGGATCGGGACTGCGGCGACGCATTCGCCGCACGCCGTTCAGGTGCGGGAGCTTCCGGGCTGCTGCTGCTGCCCGGTTTGTGAATCGTGATACCGTGGGTGGTTTCAGGATCGCGGGCTCGCGTCTCCCTCCAGTAGCAGTAGGAAGACATTTAGGTCTTGGTAGTTTTTGATTCGGCTGTTCTTAATTATCTCTCCCTCAGATATCCAGGTAGGGGCGTGATTTAATTTGTAAGTCCCTCGCGTCGTCTCCCGGGGGCGACTCGAGGCCCGCCTCGCCGCCGCCCGAGGCCCCCCGCCCAGCGCCGCTGCCGCCGCCCCTGCCGCCCTCGCCGGCGGCGGTGGCCCGGGGGGGGGGGGGGTGGTGGGCGCCCAACAAGGCCTCCCTCCCTCACCCCCCGCTCGCGGGGCTCTTACTACCGGCTCCCTACTCTCTCCTTCCCCTCCCCCCCTCGATTCCCGCCGGCGGCGGCTTTCCGGCCGGCAGGCGGCGGATCCGATCCGTCCCGAGGCGGTTCCCTCCCGGTGCCCGCTCCTCCCGGTTCGACTGCGTGCCAGCGGCCCTAGGGTTCCGGCCGGCTCCGCCGGCCGGCCGGCCAGGGCGTGGCGGCGGCGTGTAGGGCACCAGGCGCAGGGAGCCCTCTGCGTGACCGGCGCGTGCGTGCGGCCCCCCGCGCCGCGTGGCCCCGGCCCGGCCCTGCCCCCCGCCGTGGGCGGCGACCCCCCGACCTCGGCTGGCCGTGGGTTTGGCGTGGGCCACGGCCGCCCGGCAGCTCCGGCTCCTCCCCTCGGGGGTGGGCGACGTGGGCCGGTGTGCCGCGGCCCCTTACCTGCGCTCCTCCTCCACCACCGCTCCCGAGCTTGATTGATGGGCGGACCAGGGCCTATGGCTGGATCCACCCTCCCCTCCCGGTTTTGACACGGTGCAAACTGGCGGCGATCAACGAAGACCCGGGTCCAGCGGCGTCGCCCTCATCTCCAAAGGCCCGGTCCTCTACTTGCATGGGTGAAAACCCTCTCCCGGCCTTTGCGCTTGGGATCGACGGCGGTGGCGCGCCCGGCGTCATCCCTTCCCCCAGGCGTCGTCGCTTTTTCTTTGCGTATCGTCATTTCTTTGCCGGGAGGAGCAATGGGAACAGCTCCGTGGGGCGCGCTCTCAACTAGGTTGGCGCTGCGGGCGTCATTTCCCTTCTGAAGGCCCGTTGATGCACCCCCAACGCTCCCTCTCCGACGTCGCGCGCCGCCCCCCCCGGCCCGCTTGTCTTCTGTGCCGGCGCCATGCGTGCCGATTCTGGTTGATGGTGTTGCCACCGTTGTCACCACCGTCGTGGTTTTGGCCGCCCTCGGCCACCGATGTCCCGATTGGCTCCACCTCGGGCGGGCGCCGAGAGTGTGACGACTCGTGGAATTGCGTGGGATGTGGTGACCGATCCCTTCATGTCTTACACCTCCCAAAGGCGTAGGCGTAAGCGTGCATGTGTTGTTTGGTGTGTTGGAGGGCTTCTCCTTTTTTATTTTGTATTCGTTGTGTTTGTTCTGCCACTTACTCGGTGGTTTTCGTCGTTTGTGTGTTGTGTTGTATTCGCCGTGCTTTCGGCGGCCTTCTTCTTAATGAAAATGACACGTGAAGTCGTGTTCGAGAAAAAAAAAAAAAAGGGAAGACATTTTGTCTTTTTCTCTTCAGTTGATTGTATGTGTGTGTTTCCTGAGCCATTCGACTCACTCAACCTGGTCCTGTCTGACCGTAAAAGTTGCTAGACTGGGACTTTCGCATTTGAAGTCACGCCGGATTGGTTAATATTTCACAGAAATCGATCAACTAAACCGAATTGATTTTTAACCAAAAAGGACAATTAAGCAAATTTTGTCATCTATTCGGTGAAGACTTACGCGCTATTCGATTAACCATTTATTCAATTTTGTTATCCTACATCTTCTTTTTTTTTCTTTTTGTGATTTCAGGTAGTTTGGGAATATGCAAACCTGAAATTTTGAGTACGTAGAATACCGGCTACATACCATTCTCTCAAGACAAATTTCGGATATCAAATTTGGAAACTTCAAATTAATTGGCAACCTGAATGCCCACTTGTGCTTCAAAAACTTGGTGCCCAAAGTGCCGAAACTAAAATTAAAAGTCACTCGAAACAGAACGCAACCAGCAGCATAATTCCAATTCTTTCATCCATTTCGTTGAGAGGAAATTCAATCTTGATTAGATGATGAGAAACTTACTAGCTTTTATTCGACGTGCTGACAGTGGTGGAGCTCTCAATATGGTAATGTGGGGCCATTACCATATCTTGAGTTTGCCATGCACTGTAGCTTGATGTTTTATATTTGCCAAAGATACTAGTATAAACTACAGTTAATGGTTTTGTTAATCCGTGTACGCCATACCTAAATTCTTACCCGTCCTCCGCCACTACATGCTGACAACACCGGAGTCCCAACTCTGAAACAGCACATGTTTCGAGCTACTCCTACACCGATCCAAAAATCCAAATTGTTAACTGCGACAAGTTCTTTTCCCCCCCTAAAGATATAGAACAAGAGTTGTATTTGACGAGCCCACAAAACCGTTGTGTAGGTTATAAGAGACGGAAACCGTTAGCGGAAGCAAAAGCAGTCTTGTGGTTGTACTCGCAACATACCAATAGATATTATATGAATGAATAAATAATGAAAATATCAGGTCACTCTCGAAGTTCCTAGCGTCGCCTGCTGCAAGTTGCATCGTCGTCCTTACCCAGATGCGTCCCCCCTTTCTCTGCCTGCTTTCTCCAGCTGTGTCCGTGCTCCCTTCCCGTTCCCGCGTTTTATCCCCTGCAGCTGCCCCCGCCGCCACCTATAAATATGCGCCGGCAAATCCACCATTCCCCCATCGCAAAACCAGTCGAACACAATTCAAGCAGCAGCAGCTGAGGTAGCCAGTAACCACCGCATCCACTCGAGAGCTAGCTAAGCAATCGTTTCACAGGCGATCCAGAGCAAGATGTGTCAGATCAAGAAGGAGATGAGCGCCGAGTCATCGTCGGGCTCGGCCTCGGCCTCGCCCTCGACCTCGTCGGAGCACCACCAGACGGTGTGGACGTCGCCGCCGAAGCGGCCGGCGGGGCGGACCAAGTTCCGCGAGACGCGGCACCCCGTGTTCCGCGGCGTCCGGCGCCGCGGCAACGCCGGGCGGTGGGTGTGCGAGGTGCGCGTGCCGGGGAGGCGCGGCTGCAGGCTCTGGCTCGGCACCTTCGACACGGCCGAGGCGGCGGCGCGTGCGCACGACGCCGCCATGCTCGTCATCGCCGGCGCCGGCGCGTGCCTCAACTTCCCCGACTCCGCGTGGCTGCTTGCGGTGCCCGCCTCGTACGCCAGCCTCGCCGACGTCCGCCGCGCGGTCGCCGAGGCCGTCGAGGACTTCCAGCGCCGCGAGGCGGCCGCCGGAGACGATGACGCGCGCTCGGCCGCGTCGGCGGCGGCGACGTCCACCTCGGGCAACGAGTACGACGCTGCCACTGACGGCGAGGAGTCGTCGCTGGCCACGGAGACGGAGGACTCCCCGTTCGAGCTGGACGTGTTCAATGACATGAGCTGGGATCTGTACTACGCGAGCATGGCGCAGGGGATGCTCATGGAGCTGCCGTCCGCGGTTCCGGCGTTCGGTGACGACGGCTACGCCAATGTCGCCGATGTGCCACTGTGGAGCTACTAGAATTGAGGACGTTGACATTTTGAATTTCCCCCCTTCTTTTCTGTTGGATCTCCATGCAGAATTTTGGGTTCTGTAGTTGTTACTACTATTGGTAATGAAAACAGAGCAAGTTCAGAAAATGCAAAACAGAGCATGTCCCTGAGCCCCGGAAACAGAGCACGGAACAGAGGAAGTTGGTATTGTGAACCCTGTTACCCGAATGATTAGTCTTATTTAAAAAGAAGGCAGCTGACAAGCATGGGTTTCCTTAAATCCAATATCTAAATTCTCATTTAGAGGCATTCTTATAAAATTTATAAACCTCTTTATTCTTTAATAACTTCTCTATCTATATTTTGTTCGACATTTAAGAGCCGGCTCTACCCTTTATCTTTAATAAGCGAGAAACCAACAATATACTATGAAAATAGTTGAAGATCTAGTTTAGAGTATTGGAAGGAATTGTTTTCAACAAAGTATCTATGTCTATGTGCATGTGTATCAATATAAAATAAAGCAAGGTTATTTCGAGGCAAAATAATCCGTCCATAATTGTCACACCGAGCAAGTCAGGAATGGTTTTCCAGGCAGGCTCGAGCTTAGGTAAGTCGACCACACAATTTATTGTATAATTCAGCCAAAGTAAATATTTCTGATCAGGCGCAGGCTGAGAACAATTTTCTAGACAAAAGCAAGATCTGTTCCGAGGTTCTATCCACTGAGGTTCGTGGACAGGCTAAAATGCAGTCTTGGGACGGAGCTGCATGCTATACCGTGAAGAACTTAATTTGTTTTAGTCCATTATAAAGTTTGTCTGTATTAGTAGGACCTTAAAATAGATTGTTATGGGTTTTCTCATAAACGTAACTTGTTTTCTAAATACATATATTTATAGTAAACTTGGTTTCATTCTGCGGAGAGGAGCTGGAGCCATTTTAAAAACATATAAAATAAAAGTTTTAAACGATCTTCCTCGTAAAACTGTCTGGTAGAGCTTCTCTAGAGAAATGCTCCCTCTCGTCCCATGTAAACTTTGTCGTTGGAAAACCATGTCCCCTCCTCACAAACACGCTTCCCAGGCGATATACTCTATGGGACGGAGAGAGTAAGAGCCAAAGTTGGTGAGAAGCCCTAAACGACCTCAGTCTTGATCGATGCGTGTGGTCCGCACACCCCCCCGTGGTTCCGATGCACTTCCGAGCATTGTTCTCCAAAATGCCAGGACGAATCCTGAGCCACTACTAATTTTATTTACTCGTACGAGCACAGAACCGAGATATTTTTCCTTTATATTATACTAGTGACTTTTTGAGAAAAAAAGTGTGTCGCCATCAAGACATCAACACCACAGTTATCGTCCGTGTCTATCTATCCTTTACTAGTACAAACCAAGTTGCGCAAGCGGCAGCGGGTTTAGCTGGAGCACGCTAGCTACGGCGCGACAACAACGACAGCCAGGAACCAGCCGCAGCCAAAAAAAACCCCTGCACGGAAGCTGCGTGCCTCGTCGTCTCCTCCCCACCGCCCCCCGCCCACAAAAAAATCTGCGGCCGGAGGAGGCCCCAAAGGGGCGAACCCGCGAAAGGCAACGCGAAAACGGCGGCCGGCGCAGGAAAAATCAGGCGGTCCCCGGGTTCCGTCTCAGCCCAGGCGCCAGGCAGATAAATAAAAAATTTTCCCGCGGCTGTGGCTCACTCGGGTCGCCGTCCCTCGTCAGCGACAGCGGCCGCTACGACGGGTTCCGCATCCGCAATCAAGGCCGGTCGAGGAGGATTCGCGTTCGCGTCGTGCTGGTCTGGTCCCCCGGAGGCAGGGACAGGGAGGGGAGGAAGGCGTGCGGAAACTGGAGACGCCTGCCTGCGGACTGCTGGATACGGTTAAGGCAACGGCTGTCGCCGGTTTTTTCTAGTACTATACCAGTACTACTAGAAAGAGCCCCTCCCTGGGTATGGAGATTGGAGAGATTCAGCATGTGTGTTTGTTTAGGGCTCACTGGATCCAGTTTGTTTGGAGCTGGTTCGATTAGTTTACTGAGAAATCTTTGCTAGACTTGTATTGCACGCGCTGATTTTTACGTCACGATGACGAGGAGCTACCGATGGTTCATGTACTCCTACTCTGTAGTATATATTGGTTTTGAAATCGGATTCGGCCGTCGAATACGAAGATTGGCTGAGGTGTTACGAGTGATAAACTGATACCGTATCCCTGGTAATTTTAGCTTTCCTCTTATTATCTTCGAAAAATATTTCAATTTGACAAGATTTCGTATTTAGAAAGTACTTTAAGTGATCACTGCCAAGATGGCAGGACCCTTCGTTCCCTGAATCCTGTAGATGTAGTACTCCCTCTGTCCCAAAAAAAAATGATGTTTTAGGTGTTCATACTACAAGTTTGACTCGATTTGCAGAAAATGCGTACAATATTTATATTTTTAAATAAATTTGTTAAAAAACTAGATCTAAAGATCTTTCCGATGATACTAATTATGATACTAATCGATGACATTTATTATTTATAAAAATTACCGGCAGTTGTTTCTCGGAAAACGAGAACGTCATTCTTTTTGGGATGGAGGGAGTACTATCTCATCAGTCATCACACGGAAAAACAAAGAAGACAGAAAAGAGGAGAATAATGCCGGTTCAACAGGATCTTTCAAAAAAAAAAAAAAACAGGAGAATGAAAACCAATCACTCACTCTTGCCATCAGTGTCCGGTTTGTCTTATCCAGCTTCCAGAGTGCGCGCCTAGGAGCAGGTGGGGCACGTCCTCCACTCCACAGCAGGGCACTACAAAAACCACTGTCAAGCAGCAATCTGCACCAGCACAGCATCAGCATAATTCCCCAGCCGGCCAGCCCCCACACGGCCCCAGTAGATTAGAATTAAAAAAAGCGTCCCTCCCAGCAGGTGAAACATATTTTTATTATTAGTAGTACCCAGGCTCCCAAAGAATCTACTGGCACCAGCTGTTTCCTTCGCCGCGGCCAGCCCGCCCCGCCCCCGCCCCGGCCTCGTTCGTCCGTCACCATGGCTTCTCCGCGTGTGAACACCAACATCGCAGTCGCAGTACCAGGGCATACCTATAAATACACATCTCGCAAAACCACACGCTCCACACAGCACTCACTCAGCTTAGCTCAAGCTCCAGACAAGGAACCACCAGCTCACTCCACAGTCCACCTCCACTCCCAGCAGCAGCAGCAAGCTCAAGCAGCCACCACCACCACCAGCAGCAGCAGCCATGGACATGGGCGGGCTCCAGCAGCACGCGACCTCCTCGTCCTCCACCTCCTCAGGGTCGTCGTCCTCGTCCGAGAACAACAACAAGACGGTCTGGTGCTCCCCACCATCGTCGTCCTCCTCCCCGCCGCACAAAAAGCGCCCCGCGGGCGCACCAAGTTCCGGGAGACGCGGCACCCGGTGTTCCGCGGCGTGCGTCGCCGGGGCCCGCGGGCCGCTGGGTGTGCGAGGTGCGCGTCCCGGGAAGCGCGGCGCGCGGCTGTGGCTCGGCACCTACCTCACCGCCGAGGCCGCGGCGCGCGCGCACGACGCCGCGATGCTCGCCCTGCTGGGCCCCCCGGCGCCACGGGCTGCCTCAACTTCCAGGACTCCGCGTGGCTGCTCGCCGTGCCGCCCCCGTCCGCGCTCGCGGGGCTGGACGACGCCCGCCGGGCCGCGCTCGAGGCCGTCGCCGAGTTCCAGCGCCGCTTTGGGGCCGCCGACGAAGCGACCTCGGGCGTGTCTGCTCCTCCCTCGTCGTCGTCGTCGCTGCCCGGCATTTCCTCCTCTGGTTCGCCGACACCGGCGCCGGAGCTTGATGAGCGCGTGCCTGTGAAGGCCAGTGAAACGGCGGCGGCGTTGGACGGCGGCGTGTTCGAGCCCGACTGGTTCGGGGACATGGACATGGAATTGGATGTGTACTACGCCAGCCTCGCGGAAGGCCTGCTGGTGGAGCCGCCACCGCCGGCGGCCGCCTGGGATCATGGCGACTGCTATGACGCCGGAGCTGACGTCGCGCTCTGGAGCTACTAGCAAGTTGAAAATAAGCATGACAACCCCCGACTCATTGTACTGTACTGTACTCTGTAACAAAATTCAAATTGATTCCCAGCAAATTAACTTCAAAACGGATCCACGTCTTTGTTCCATTTTTCTCTTCGCCCGCAGTTCTCGTCTTCCGAGCTCCGACAGCTTGAGGTACTTCCAGTTTCATGCCATAAAAGGGAACAGGGGAACACGAAAGCAACACATGCACCAAAGCAGACACTTGGAATAAACTTGATTCAAACTAATGGCTCTAAAACTGGATGCTTGTGATATGGCTCCTTCTACAACGGCGTTCGTTCCATCAACCGTTCATTGGTGAGTTGTGACTGTAACATGTGAGATGTGACGGTCCAGGAAACGAGCAACCGTTAGAGCCGTAGAGGTAACTTTCACGCAGCTTACAACGGCTCTGTTCGGTGTCCCAGTGAGCGATCCAGAAAATGTGGCCACTGTTGACATACTTCCGACCGATTCTGGTCATGGGCTCCGCTTGTTGAAGCGCAAATGCGACGCTGCGGATCGGAGGCGAGCTTTGAATCTTCTTCCCTTTTTCTTCTGCCAACGCTTCCGGTTACGCGAGCTGTCGCTTCACTGGGCGGATGCATGGGAAGCAGCCGCGCTCTTTTCTTCAGTTCACAAAGCGCTAACGTGACAAACTACAACGATTCAACAAGCACTTCTCAGTTCTCAGCTCTCGTCGCCTCTTTCCACGATCCTATGGGCAAGATCCGAGGCTGGATCACCTCGATATTTTAAGATGCCAATTCGTTCAGGGTCTTGAACAGCAAAGGCAGCCTGTTGCTTCCTGCGAGTATAATATCTGATCTGATGACAGAACAGAGGGGTTTTAAATTGATCTACTGGAATAAAAGGAATTTTCGAGAGTATCAGGATTCAGGTGGCAAATTTGCCTCTACTGTCTGTACTACGCTGCAAGTCCTTTATAGACAGCAAGTGTTACGCGCGGGTAGTCAATGAGAGCCGGAGCTGGACAACTAGACAAACTGATCAATCCTCTCCTCTAGTCTCCGGCACCAAAACCGAAGTTAGAGGCCCAATTCCAAACTACTGAACATTCGCTCCAAGCAAATGGCATGGAGGATCCACATGCATCATTATTCATTCAGTTTGTTCTCTTATGTCTAATTATGTACATAATTTTATGCATATACCTACAATTTTCTAGCATAAATAAATACTCCCTCCAGGTTGGTAAAAGAAATCGTTTTGATAGGATTTAAATCAAATATTATGAATATAAATCATAAATAACTTTTAAATTATTTAGTTTTAAAAAATACTTTCTTATGAATAGATTTATCTTAAAAATTTCTTTCATAAACATATACATATATCACCCAAGCCTCGTCTAAAACTTCTTCTAGAGACCCGGAGGGAGTATGACACTAAAACTTGATCATGCCTCCTGTACTCATGGTCACTATGTATGGACACGGAAAGAAACTTGTGGCATGGGCTTTAACATCTAGATGGTCAACAAAGCCTCAGACCTTCAAGATCTTCTCTCAGTCAACCGAGAAACCGAAACATGGTGGCAAATCCAGCAAAGACGATATCCGTTGTCAACTGGCCACCGCCAAAGAGCGAGCCACCGCGCGCGCGAAGTACACCCAGGCGAACAGCTTTGAAAAGTAAACGGAGACGGGAGACCTGCGGACAACACGCCTTGCAACTGCTAACACTCGCTGACCGCCGGACCCCACTACCGCCATGGCGGCTGACTCGGACCGCCACGCACGCACGCAGTTCCTCCAAGCTGTCCCGTCTTCCACCTCCAGCTAATCGCCTCTCACTCCCCGCGGCACGGACGACCAGTCGTCACTCGTCGCCAACTTGCCCCACTGCACTGCACCGGGTTGACAAAGTCACCCATGGCTATATATACTTTGCTGGCCGCTTTCCGCTCCCTTCATCCAAGTCCGAGCTCCACTGCTCCATCGATCCCAGCTCGACCAGGGCTACCACACACACTACTACCAAGCTGCTGATCTTCAGCGAGTCTGCAATGGACACACCCTCGCCGTCGCCGTCGCCGACGTCGTCGTCTGCGGAGCACGAGGAGTACAGGACGGTGTGGTCGGCGCCGCCCAAGAAGCCGGCGGGACGGACCAAGTTCCGGGAGACGCGGCACCCGGTGTACCGCGGCGTGCGGCGCCGCGGCCAGGCGGGGCGGTGGGTGTGCGAGGTGCGCGTCCCGGGGGCCGCGGGTCGAGGCTCTGGCTCGGCACCTTCGCCACGGCCGAGCTCGCGGCGCGCGCGCACGACGCCGCCGCCATCGCGCTCTCCGGCCGCGGCGCCTGCCTCAACTTCGCCGACTCAGCGTGGCTGCTCCCGCCGCTGATGCCCGCCGCGCTGGCGGCGCCAGAGCTGGCCAGCGCGCGGGAGCTCAAGGACGCCGTCGCCGAGGCCGTCGAGGCGTTCCGGCGGCGCTCGGTGGCCGAACCGACGCTGTCATCGCTGGCGAAGGATACTACCGCCGAAGACGAGGAGGAGGACGACGACGCTGATTCCTCGCCTGGCGCGGTGCCTTCGAACGACGCCGTGTTCGAGTTCGAGGACGTGTTCAGGTTCGGTGGCATGGTTGATGCCGGATCGTACTACGCGAGCCTGGCGCAGGGGCTGCTCGTGGACCCGCCGGACGCCGCCGGCGCGTGGTGGGAGGACGTCGAGCATGGCACCGCTGACATTGCACTGTGGAGCTACTAGCATACTAGCAGCAACTTGCTTCTGACACATTTCAGACGGTTGTGTTTCCCAAATGGGAGAAGCAGAGCATCGGATGGTGATGGATTTTGCAATTTTAGATTCAGCATCGTGCAGTTGTTGATCAAGCTTCCTGTTCCTATAATCTGGGAAGTTAAAATGTAGACGTGTTTGTTGTAGAAATGAAGAAGAATAGCGCGGTACTATTTGAAAGGACTTGACATTCGTAGATTGCCTATCTGAAACTTAAAGTTTGGCGCCTTGTATGTTGTGGCTATTAAACGATTTGCTCTTTTAGCGGTAAACGGCGTACTCGTAGCTATAGTTCATCATAAATGTTTGCTTATGGATATAGGATGCGTACGGGAATGAGTGTATAAACGTCTTGTGTTTATACTATGTCCGAAAAAAGATATACTTAAGAAGAGTTCAGAATTTTGGTAAAATTCTAACAGACTGATGAATCTATGTCAACCAAAAATAAAATATAAGTTAACATTTAGCCTTGTGGGAAACTATTGTCAACCAAAATAAAATAAAATGTAAGTTAATCCTAGGAACTTGTGAGAGGAGTTTGGGGTTGCTCAACTTCCCTCTTCCCTTTCCTCCCTCTCCTCTTTCTATTCTTCTTTCCCCATAGCTTTGACGGAAGGGAGTGGTGCCTCGAGCTTAGCTCCCTTCCTAGCTGTCTGAGCGTAGCGAGGTAGAAATGAGTCTTTCCTAGGAGGAAGACGAGTGTATACCAAGCTACCGTGAAGCCATTGCTTGTTTGTAAGTGCTCTTGCGACAACAGGCTATTGCTCTTGCTTTGCGATGAGCTTGAGCACACCTTCCTTGGCGCACCAGATGGGGGTAGGGGGCAAGAGGTGTACGTACCAGATTTCACTTTCTTTTTTCAAAAGACCATCTATTTATTCGTTTACTAGGTTCGACACGAAATTATAAATAAGCTCCAACAAGGATTGCCATGCATTTGGCACTGACTTGTCCTCTCCTTTTTTTCGTAAAAACAAAAACCAGAAGTAGGACCAAACCGAGAGTGAGCAGCATAGACAACGATATATTTGTGAATAAAAAAAAGGTTGCTTCCTTTTCTTTCTCCTCCTCCCTCTTCATCCATGGCCACATAATTTAGAGGAGCTTTATAGAGGATCTATAGATAACATGGGGGTAGAGCGTGCTGGAGCGCCAAAACCCCAGCTCCGCACGCTACCCTAGGGACAAACCAGGATTTGATTATAACAGGGGTATTTAGATCAATAAAAATCATGTGCTTCAAAATACATACACAACAAAGATACACATAACACAGAACATTGCATCAGTGCTGCTCCTTGTTAGTTTGAGAAGATGATGGCGATCGATGGCGTTGCTTCAGATTCAGAGCATTGAAATCTCATGGTGCCTGTCACGGCGAAGCGGCCGCGCCCGTGGGCCGCTGTAGCCCCATTGAGGCGCGCGCTCACACCTGGTCGCGCTTGGCAAGTTGCCTCCGCCATCGGCCCCGACGCGGCGAGCCCGGACCCCGGGGGCAGCACCTCAGCAGCAGCGATCGAGGCCAACTGCAACTTGGTTTGCAACCATAGCTGTAGTACTGTACAGCGCGTGTGGAAAGGCGGACAAGTTGGTGAGTCCAATCCAAGTCTCACTCACGTCCACTGGCAAGCTGCGACGTAGTACACAGGACGAGAGCGAGAGCGGTAGAGTAGAGATGTCCGTTCAACTGCACAGTGAATCTAGCCGTCGTTGGTCGTCCTGCGTACGTACTAGGCATAACCTATCCCTGAAACCAAGTTGCTCGTACATACTCCCTTAATTCTAAATTATAAAATATTTGAAAAGATTTTAACCTCAAATTTAACCACTCATCTTATTTGAAAAAGTTACGCAAACATAATCAAATTTTAAACCGTTTTTAAAAAACTTTTATTACTCCGCATAAAATAAGCCATAATTTTATATAAATTTTTAAATAAAACGAGTGATTGAGCTTGAAGTTAAAAAAAAAAATCAAACATCTTATAATTTAGAATGGATTAAAAGACGTACTACATGCACTAGTCCACTGGAGTATGTACTTCCTTGAGATTGACATATCGGACCAGCTTGACGGGGGGTCAGGCTACTTGCAACAACCTAGTGGCACCAAGTCGGTCGCGGCAAAACAGAGATGATGAGCTGATAGGGTATAAGTACGTACTCCCTCCGTTCGCATTTAACCGCATTTCTGAGGTTCAAAAAAAATCCACAAATAAAAGGTCTCGATGGCAACCAAAGCCGGACTGGATCTGCTAGTGACTACAGCTGTACATGCATGGACATAAAAAAAGAACACCTGGCGGACTCCCGTCCACAAGTTTTGATTGAGCGGAGGCAAGAAAAGAAAAAAGTTGTACAGCATGTCAGACTTGTACTTGTGCTGCACTTACTGTTTAGGGGCAGTTTGGTAATTTCTCATCTCTGCTGATTTGCTCCCTCCCAACCTAGACGTTGAGTTAAATACGAACGGAGGGAGTACTCCTTCCATACTTATGAAACTTGACGTTTTGGATAAGGTTTGGATCAAACATTGAAAATATAAACTATCAATAACTTTTAAAATATTTAGTTTGAAAAGGTGAAACTTATATGTATAGATTTACCTTGAAATTCATTTTTATAAAAGTAATTTTATTTTTAGTTTTTTTATATATTTAATAAAAAAATAATAGATAAAGATAAGTTTTTAAGTTTTATGAGTACAGAGAGAGAGTACTGTGTAGGGCCGTGCGTGGGGTAGAGAAACGCATATGCACTCGTTTTGTTCACTTGAGTGGCCAAACGGCGAACGAGAATGACGAGATTGACCCAGTTGAATGCCGATCGAAAAGGTGATATTCGTCGCCTTTTGCGGTCTGAAACCCGGCGACTGCTGGAGTCGTCCACATCCTGTAGATATACTAGTACCCCGTGGTTGTGGTGGGCGTGCTCTGCTCCACTTGACGGCAGGAGCAGCGTCACGGATTCACGGTGACGGCACGGCAGGCATGCGTACAGATAGAGCACAGCGACCGAGGCCGAGAGGCCGCAGGGAGGAAGCAGCTCTCGCCGTCGCGGTCTGGCTTGGCTTCACAACTTGCTTGCATTGCATTGCATTTGCATTCTACGGGTTCGATCCATCCATCGGCCCCAACGCGGCGGGCGGCGGGCGGCGGGCGACGGACGAACGCTCTCTCCATCATGTCCCGGCCGGGCCACTTGGATGCGCAACACAGCGACGTAACCGTCCTAGTGGCTCCGTCAGTCGTATGGATAGAATTTCTTGCAGCTAGATTATTATCAATTCATTTACTTCCAACTTCTAACGACTCCTCCTTGCAAATGGCAAGCAATCGAAAGGCTTCCAGCTTGCTAAAAAGGCGATATTTGTCTTGTTTCGCGGGCTGTGAAGGTTGACAGGCCAAAAAGATCTGCCGTCTCATAAAAACACAATCTTTAAAAAGTTTATATATATTATAAAATAAATAAACAATTATAAAAGTATATTTAATAATAAAATAAGTCATAACAAGATACA
>JADLZL010001652.1:0-48446 GCA_015844335.1 Chrysopogon serrulatus | reverse complement strand
AACTCTAGCTTCCACGAGTTTGGTGGGCGTGGCTAGCTAGATCAATACGCTGGGTATGCTAAATATAAACAATTTGACGCTTTGTTGCTTTAATAAAGCGGGAGAATGAAATTAGAAGTTAGGTTTATATATAGTTGGTACTGCAATATGATGATAATCCACTTAACCTTGTTTGTGTGTGGCTTTTTTTTGCTTCCTTCCCTACTTAGCATTATTGTTTGCGCATGCTGAATATATATATACGTGTTAATTTGGAATTTCAGTTTAGTGCGCGCTGGCAGCAAGCAACGATCCATGATCGACTGCATGCCTAGAAACGTGTATGTGCATGCTGCTGGGCACCTATTTTGTCGGTCGATCGACCGATGGATATGGAACGCCAGCCCAACCCACTGCCGCGCGCCTAACTAGCTAGTATAGCTACTCATCACTTAGCTAGATAGCGAGCTTTATCCGATCCACACATAATCGATCGATGGAACCATTATTGTCCATGCATATATATGGCACAAGCTAATAGCTATAACCAGTTGATGCAGCATATGTTTATCGTTGGTTCATTCATGAGCTAGCTAGCTAGCCGAGAAACGCGCTGTATGCACGTGCCTAGTGGCCATTTTACTATCGTTAATCATCTGTTTGGCACTCTGCAAGACACACACACACACACACACACACACACACACACTTTATTTATTACCGCCATGATGCAGGACCATGAGAGGCCGGGAAAGAGATATTTTTGTAATGCATTAGTTAAATGTTAACACTGTGATCGGGTCACACACACACACACACACACACACACACACACACACACACACACACACACTTTATTTATTACCGCCATGATGCAGGACCATGAGAGGCCGGGAAAGAGATATTTTTGTAATGCACTAGTTAAATGTTAACACTGTGATCGGGTCACACACACACACAAAAAAGAAAACGAACCAACCAAAGAGCTCCCAAAATGCTGAGTTGATAAATTAAACATAGTGTGGTCTGGTGGTCTCGGCATGATCAAGCTAGCTGGCTGGCTATAAAAAGAGCAGCTGCTCGACGCGAGGAAGGCACACTCGCTCTTGGAGTAGCAGCCTACCTAGCTATAGCCTAGTAGTACTAGCTAGTAGTACAAGACTTGGGTACGATGGCGGCAGCAAGAAGGGTGTGTAGTGCCGTCTTCCTGGCCTGCACTGGCCTGCTGCTGTCCCTGGCCGCCGCCGCCGTCGCCGCGGATCTTGAGCTGGTGACTGACACTAGTGACGGTGGTGGCTTGTCGCTGGACTTCCACGCCGCGTCGTGCCCGCAGCTGGAGGGCATCGTCCGCGCCGCCGTGCAGGCCGAGCGAGGCCAGGACGTTCAAGTCACCGCCGGCCTCCTCCGCATCTTCTTCCACGACTGCCTCCCGCAGGTTCATTCATTTCATCTTCGTCCGTTCGTTCCTCCATTAATTACGTAGTACTACAAACTTACAGAGGAATAATGAACAACACTTCAGTTCAGCATCTGTCTATACTAATAATGGTATAAAAAATAAACTACTACTAGGGATGCGACGCGTCCATCCTTCTGGACGGCGAGAAGGCGTTTGGGCCCAACGCATCTCTGCAGCCGCGGGCGCTGCTGCTCATCGAGAGCATCCGCGCCAAGGTGCACGCCGTGTGCGGCGCCACCGTCTCCTGCGCCGACATCATCGCGCTGGCCACCCGCGACGCCGTCAGCCTGTCCGGAGGTCCGTCCATCGCCATGCCCCAGGGCCGCACCGACAGCCTCAGGCCGGCCACGCAAGCCGAGATCGGCATCCTCCCGGGGCCTTCCTTCGACGTCAGCACGCTCCTCCGCACGTTCAGCGGCAGGGGCCTCGCCGACCCCGCCGACCTCGTCGCGCTCTCCGGCGGCCACACCGTCGGGAAGGCGAGCTGCGGCTTCATCAGGAGGAACGACGACTTCTCACGGAGGCTCGCCGCCAACTGCTCCGCCGGCCGCACGGGGAAGCAGAGCCTGGACGTGATCACGCCCGACGCCTTCGACAACAGGTACTTCGTGGCGCTGAGGAGCAGCCAGGGGGTGCTCTTCTCCGACCAGGGCCGCCTCGCCGGCGACCAGCGCACGGCCCGCTTCGTCACCGCCTTCGCCAGCAACCAGGGCGCCTTCTTCGACCAGTTCGCCAAGTCCATGGTCAAGCTGGGCAGCATCAAGGCAGCCGCCGCAGGCGAGATACGACGCAACTGCTTCAGGCCCAACGGCCGCGTCAGCCTCGACGACGACGACGAGGGCTTTGCAGCCTCCGCTTAGCTTGCTGATGATGATATTATATCATTGATATAAGACGATCTCGCATGCATGCTCCTCCGACGACCGCGTTGTTATCTGTCGACGACCGCACCGTGTAGTACGTACGTTTTTATTTCATGCTTGCTATGTTTGCTTTCAGTGAGGTACTAGGAGTGTAGGAGGTAGCTTGAATCGATCGATATGATGGATGGACGAGATTATCATATTGCGGTGTACTAGCTAGCTAGTGAAATAATGCCGGCCACTACGTGCAGTGCATTGTTAGCACGCACGCACGCGGCAGGTTGTGCTGTGTAGTACTACTCCAGTATGCACGAATGTGTTTTAAGGCTTCTAGTTTGTTGAATCTGATTCTGATATGTATCATGAATAATGCATGCATGGGCAAGAGACCGACCAGATGCATCGCCATCGTCATGACGCGTCATACGTGCCCCGGCCCGGCCATCTCGACTGTATTATTAGCCTTGCTTTAATAAAAAACATATACTATATATACTGTTGTATGTTACAAGTTGGCCGTGGAGGACCTACATAAAAATGGAACATTGCAAACACTTTACCTGTACCCGTGCTAGCTAGCTAGCCAGTTATCGCACTCAGAAATAATGTTAAGTACGAAAAGAGAACTCCAATCCACAAACACAGAGTAAGAAAATTTTGTGGCGGGACCATGCATGACCATAACGTAACCAAGCAGCCCAAATGGCGTCAGTTTTTTAAGCTAAAGTTAAGGGCAAGCTTATCGCTAACCGGCCGGCATCATTTCATTTTGATCCACTCGATCGCATAACTATTCATATAGAAATGTAAAAAGCGACACAAGCAACAACGCACGCGCAGTGGCACGTTCTTTGAAACTAAAGTTGAAACGCTCTGATGAGAGCGTGACGGGTCAATGAATTGCATTGGCCGCCGGAGAGACAACGAAGTGCTCGATGCATAGGAAAGCGAAAACCTTGCCAGAAAAAATACAAGTGGTAGGTTTCGTATACTAGACTTGGACAATATATATAATGGAACACAGTATATAGTATAGCACGTGCAGTGAATTAATTTGTCACGTTGTTAACTGCTCGGAGTATGTAGTTTTATATCTCTCTCTCTCGGTTTGTGGGAAATGGGGCTCATGCATGCATGCACCCGGCCTCCTCCTTCGGTCACGCTGCAGCTTGTCGACCACATGCACGCCGGGGCGCCTCGTGCGTCTGTATTTTTAGGCAACTCGCAGAGCTTCTCGAGCGCTTTAGTTTGGTTTCTTGACAAACCAATCAAACACTAGCACATTTCAAGCTTTAGTTTGGTTTCTTGACAAACCAATCAAACACTAGCACACATGAAATGATCAACTCCCGTGATGAGAGAAGTTACATAGAGAAGAAATTAACCCTTCTTTTTATAAGGGTGAAGCCATCTAAAACATGCATGGCTTCTTTTTCTTCAAATTCTAAGAACCTAAAACGAACATTTCAGCCTCTAAACTCCTAGCTTGCCTCTCGTGGCCCATTCCTGGATGTAATCCCTGTGTTTAATTAATCTCAATTGTTTCTCTACTGACTGCATCGGCGCTTTCGGTGGCCGGTGCCTGTTCCTGGACAAGTTTTGGGTGACGAACAAAAAGTCTGGGAATCTATACCCCGGTCCGGCCCTCGAATTGCTCGGAGAAAAAGAAATTTCTTCTTAACACAGAGACACAATGCAGACAGATACCATGACCGCTGCATGCATGCATGTGTACATGCATGTTGTGCAATTGGGCATTTCACTATTCCTGTTTCTTGTACTGACACGTACTCCATTAGCTAGGCTCTGGTCCGCTGACTTGACTTGCACCAAACATTGCCGCCCCCCGATCCTATTCTTCGTTATCTGCAACTGCAACCACCCAAGTGCGACTTTTCAAACCCATCCTTCTGGGACTACATACAGTACTGTACCGCGTGGTAGGGGCCAGTTCTTTTTTTCATTATTGGTCGGATTACAAATAGTTTTTACCTAAGCAAATGAATTACCACATTCCAACATACTCGATTAAACATGCATGCATGGATAGGGGCTAGCTTAATTAATTATATATTCGGTTAATAGGTAATAATGGTACACGATTTAATGGAGCTAAGACTACTTAATTAGATCCCGTTGCGATTAGAGAAACTTAGGTCCCGTTTGGGATAAAGGATTTTCGTAGGAAAATCAAAAGAAGCAGAAGCGCAGGAATCCTATGGAACACTGTAGCTTCTTTGCAGTTTCACAGGAACACAAAACTCTACTCCAATCTCTGGTTTCTGATTCCTTCGCGGAAGCCTGAGGTGACTACGACAATAATTCATCGGATGCATGGTTGTCTGTGGCTAAAAAGCGGGTGGATGAGTAAGTGCATGGGTCCCACAATGCGCTAAGTTCTTACTCAACTGTTTTTCCTTCGTTTTGATTTTCTGTATTCCAAACACTCCTTAATACTACTATATTCCTGTGTATTTTGTTTCCTCTGTTTTGCTAGGATGTCTAAATCTCTTTCTTTTGTTTTTCTCTATTTCTTTATTTTTCATTTCTACGTTCCAAACAGGTCTACAAGAATAATTGAAAACGGAGGAATATTGGAAGTTCCTTTCCTTTGAAATACCGTAGCTCAGCTGTGATTTCACAGGAAATAAATAAACAAATCCGCTCAAAGTTCTGGTTTTTGCTTCCTTAGCTAGCGTGTGCCGGCCCGATTGAGGCAGCAGCAGGTGGTGATGATGATGATGGTGATGATGATGACGAAAGAGCGAGGGAGAGACGAAACAGCTAGTGCGTCGAGGAAGAACCTACCGTGGCTCCAGCTCATCGCCATTGCTGCCATTTGGCGCTTCTCCATCTAGACCATGACATGTGCTTTGAATTTTAGCAGGAACTAGTTTGGTGAAGCATTATCTCCCCATTGACTTACATATAGGTATATGTTCCAAAGTCTAAACTGCAGAAATTAAACATAGAAGCAGTCAACATCCCAGTCGTACGTGTTTTCTTCCCCCCTAAAACAGTGGTTCTTGTCACCCTAATTCGCGGGTCCTGACTGGAGTAGCTAGTTTATTTATGGATGCTACGACAGCACCATACGCATGTGAGCTGGCCTTTAATTTAAACCATGGCAAATATAGACTCCGTACGAGTTTATGTCGCTACGATTTTTCAGTTTAGTTGTCCATTAGTAATTGTCTAATAACAAGAAAAACACAAGAGCTGGTACAGGATGCAAATATTTATTTATTTCCATGCACACGGCGGCCTTGCTTATATTGAAAGCATAAGGGAGTTACTACAGGGATTAGGAAATGTCAGTTTTTTGAACTGAAATTTACATCTCAGTTTTGTGTGCACGAATTGAAGGGCACCAATCGAAAAGAAAAAACAGAGGTGCTGCGACCAACTAAAAACCTCCTCAATCTGATAACATAACAGGTGACTAGCATTACTTTTACTACATATGTGAAGATCACATAGATAAAAACAAAAGAAACATCCAGGAAGCTGCATCGACTGCCTCCTCCAGGTTAGCTAGCTTGTTCAGAAATTGCTCCGTGTTTTCCTTATCCTTGACACGCGTCGTCAGAATCTTCCAGTGCTGTAGAAAACCAATAGTCCTGTTCATGCATGAGGCCATGTTCATTGGCCCTTGCCGCTAGCTTAGCTGATACTAAGAAGTAGGAACGTAAGCGGCGATATATATGCATGCACGATGGACCAAGATAAGAGCAAACAATATAATTCCATCTGATCTGAGAGACAAATTTTTTAAGAGCACGTAGCGCGCCAGCCAGCTAGGACTAATTGTACAGTTACGTCAGCACCACGCGGTCTCCCGTGAGGAGCTCTTGACCAGGCCGCGCGCGCGCCATTCGTCCTTCTTCATTTTTTCTTCATCCATTATCGTCTTCCCTAGCCTCTTACAGAACTACTATTCAATTCATTCATTCATTGGCTTCTACTCCCTCCGTCCTAAAAAGGATATCATTCTCGCTTTCCGAGAAACGATTACCGGCAATTTTTAAAAATAGTAAATAATATTGATTAGTATCACAATTAGTATTGTTGGAAAGATCTTTAGATCTAGTTTTTAACAAATTTATTTAGAGATATAAATATTATAGTATTTTCTATAAATCGAGTCAAACTCGTAAGACGAACACCCAAAACGTCATCCTTTTTGGGACGGAGGGAGTAGCTTCTCTTCCACATTCCTCTAGCATGGAGCTGAGGATGGAGCGATCGAGTTGCCTTGCGCGTTCCTGGTGAGCAATGCTAGTTGCTACTTGCTATCCTGTGCTGAGTGCGCGCGCGCGGTTGCTACAACCTGTACGGTACGGTAGGGTACGGCTATAAATACCCTGGCCTTGTCGTGAGGAAACCACGAGCCCCCTACCACAAGCCTAGCCCTTGCTAGGTGGAGCTAGCTAGCGTACGTGTAGACGAAAACATGGCGCGAAGCAGCAGCAGCAGCGTTAGTGGGAGTCGTAGCCCTAGGATGGGGATGGCCATGCTGCTGCTGTCGGCCCTCGCCGTGCACTCCTTCCCAGCCGCCGTGCAGGGTGCCGGCGGCAGCGACGTCCTCCTTCCAGCTCTCTCCGTGGACTTCCACGCCGCGTCGTGCCCGCAGCTGGAGGACATCGTGCGCACCGCCGTGCGGGCGGCCCTCCGCAGGAGATCGATCGCGCTCGCCGCGGGCCTCCTCCGCATCTTCTTCCACGACTGCTTCCCGCAGGGGTGCGACGCGTCCGTGCTCCTCAGGGGCAACGCCACGGAGCAGGCCATGGGCCCCAACACCACGCTGCAGCCGCGCGCGCTCCAGCTCATCGACGACATCCGCGCCAAGGTGCACGCCGCCTGCGGGCCCACCGTGTCCTGCGCCGACGTCACCGCGCTCGCCACCCGCGCCGCCGTCGTCGCGTCGGGGGCCCCCTCCTACCCCGTGCCGCTGGGCCAGCGCGACAGCCTCGCGCCGGCGCCCGAGGGCGACGTCAGCGCGCTCCCGTCGCCCGCCACCGCCAGCGTCCGCGACCTCCTGGCCGCGTTCCGGAGCAGGGGCATCCGCGACGCCGCCGACCTCGTCGCGCTCTCCGGCGCGCACACCGTCGGGAGGGCCATCTGCCCCTTCTTCCAGGACCGCGCCGACAGCCAGGAGGACGCCTTCGCCAGGCAGCTCAAGGCCGACTGCGACAGGGACCCCAACCGGCTGCAGCAGCTGGACGTCGTCACGCCCGACGCCTTCGACAACGTCTACTTCAAGAACCTCAACGCCAGCAAGGGCGTCTTCACCTCCGACATGGCGCTCATCAGGGACCCCACCACGGCGCCCATCGTCAGGCGCTTCGCCGCGAGCAAGGACGCCTTCTTCGCCCAGTTCGCCGCCTCCATGGTCAAGCTCAGCAAGGTGCCAAGGAAGCCCCCCGGGAACGTAGGCGAGATCCGCCGCCGCAGCTGCTTCAGGACCAATAACGCCGCCCAGATGAGCATCCTTGACGACGTCGAGGACGATGCCGAGGGCTTCGCCGCGTCGGCCCGTTGACCAACTACATATATATCCTGCGGTACTAGCTAGACGTCGTCGGCCGGCGTCCTATATACTATACTATACTGTGCCAGTCATATCTGTGGTGACGTGTACTCCTACGAGCGTTATCTTGCTTTGGTTGGTGACTGCATGCAAAGTTTAAGTACCCACGCACGTCATGAGGGGCTTCTTGCTCCACGCTTGCTTGTTCAAGCTCGTTACTCACACTTGAATACTTGATTATGCTCCAACCTGCTTACCACACCATTCATCAATAGAAATTAAGATATATAGTTCTATCAAGTTAAATTGCATACTATGGTTAATATATATCTTAACATTTATCATAACAAGATTTTAAAAAAAAAGCATCTTGGCTCTAGGTTAGCAGACTCCCTCCAATCATCATTGCTATTAAGGTCAATCTTAGTGGAGGTTTCATGACACTTTCCAATAAATAGTACCAACAAGTTTGTTTCTCATTAAACTCATTTCATCCCATTAAACTTTTATCATCTCTCTCTCTCTCTCTCTCTCTCTCTCTCTCTCTCTCTCTCTCTCTATACTATGGCATGTCAACTTATTTAACGCCCATAAAATTTCTATTGAGATTGACCTAATATCCATTGGATCTATTTTATTTTATACCCACCTTTGCCCTCGTGAAAAATAAACTCCTAACTTTACATCTAAATTGCCCACATATGTTATTATAAAAAGATATAAAAAGATAATTTAAAACAATCCTTTAAATTTGCATGAAAATAACTTACCTCTCTTTCGTGATGAAGGATAATTTAAAACAATCATCTAAATTTGCATCCAATTATAAATGAAAACATAAAATACCTTTTGATCTATTTCTGAATTATCCGCCTATGGTTTTTATGAAAAATTTAAAATGGCTCTAAAAAATCTAGGTCAAAGTATTATGGTCTTATAGAAAGAATTGAATGCATAGTATGCAATTACCTCCAATGTGGGCCTAGCCTGAGTACTGCATGCATTTTCTGTCAAACTATGAGGACACAACCTTTGGGCTACCTAGGGAGGCCCAATATTCCAAAACGGCGACGAAAAAGCATATCAAATTACTATGATGAAAAGGCCCAATTTAACTATCGCGGGAGTTAAGTTTTCACCTTCAACTCCAAAATTAATCTACTTGTCTCTCACAACTCTGAAACCACTGTGGTTTCCAAGGCGGTTCCATCCATTTTAGTTAAAAAGGAAAATCTGGTAAACATCTGATAGTTTTTTAAATAAAAAAAATTGTACTAAGCTTCTAAATATCCCAAAGAAAAAATCTGAGATAGATTTGGTCACGAGCATCCCGAACAAAATTCTTACTATAACTCATGAAAATATGTCGTAAAAATAGATTTAGCACTAGAAAATAAAAAAAATCAGAGGATTGGTAAGGCCAAAATGGCTAAATTGCTTCACGCATCATCAGTGACCGCCCCCCTAATCTATATCTCATATAAAGATAAATCCCAACAGTGAGTCTATCTAATCCTACAGCGTTCCATGTCATTGTGCTTAATATAGTCCGTCCGATCATACGCATGAATCAAATTCATCCATTTATCCCCCATTTGGCCCACTGTTGATGGCAAAAGAAAATAAAAGAAACTGCCGCATTATAGAATATCAGGAGCCAAAACTGTCAATCGATGGCCATCCGTATAGGCTGCATGTGCACTCCATTATGTGTGCGTCTTTACAGTTCCTGCAGCGGAATAGGCGTTGCCACTTTGCATGCCTCAGAATTTCATGGGTCAAGCAATAAAACAAACAACTGCACTATTGCACTAATCTTCCTCTCACTCGCGATAAGGTTGCCTCCTCCGACCTTACACTAACCAACAGTGAATGGCCATCTCATGAGTCTTATATATATAGATAGTCAGCAAGGCAAGGCACTCCGTGCAGTTAGGATCAAGAGAGCCATGTTCTATATCCTTCCACGTTGGATCCACGAGCTGGTCCGAGCAGAAGAGCAGTAAAGAGTAGAGCCAGAGTGATGCAGACTGGCCTTGCCGTCGCGCTTCGTCTTGCCACTGGCGCTGAGTGCTTGGATTTGGCTCGCTACGAGGAACTGAGGCCAAATGTCCAGCCGAGTACATCTCGTGAGGCCTGGAGGACCTCTTCTCCTCTCCTCACTACCCCACCAGTTCCAAGCAGATATACTGAATCTCAAAATGAGTAGGATCACCAACAATGAAACCAAGATTATCCTTTGATTTGGCTGAAGAGACATCTTTCATTGAATGCTTCGCGGCTTTTAGAAGTCCCTTTTACTCTCATTAGCTTTGTTATATTATATACCGCTTTTTAAAGACTAGACTAGATTATGAATCCTTGCATGTGAGCTTGACAGATAATAATTATTTCGATGACATACCATTGATTCTTTTTACTGTAGCGGCATGCACTAAGATGATCTGTTCATCCGTGATCACCCCATTAGGTAATTTATTGTAAGTTTTTTTTATTTCTTCCTTTGTGTTTTATGAGTTGACCCCTTTCAACTTCACCTGATGTATGTAAACTAATTATCATCGATAAATATTAAATGTTTCAAAACTCTACACTTTGCGTGTTTTCAGGAGTCGAAGTTTTGGATTGCGCTTTTATCAAAATGTAGTTTTGACATATCCGAAGATCGTGGTATACAGAAGTCAAAGTTTTGGATTGCGCTTTTATCAAAATGAAGTTTTGATAGATCCGAAGATCGTTGTATACAAATGCCACGCACATAAAACCACAGTATAGTGACACTTAATTGTAATTAATATCCTAGCATGCAGGGTATTCTCTTATTCGATTAAGAACCAATGCAAAGAACATATGGATCTAATGCATACATGTAATAGTTTTTTATATCAACTAGAGTCCCGTAACAACACGCGGGACATTCTTCTAGTTTATTGATGGCCCTGGCCCCCTTTGGTGTTCTGTAAGCTCCACCACTGATTGCAATATCCATGTCTGAATTTCATTTTGGAAACATCGTTTCACAACATAAAAACGAGATGCATCTCATATTTTGTGGTGGAATATAATGTTTAATTTTCATACCGTGTTTAGAGACATGATTTAATTAGAATGCTTTAGGAGCGTGTTTAGACACCGTTTTATTTAGCATATGTACTGATCGAAAAGCACGCTAGCTACACTCGCTCTGATGGGTATGTAAGCATATATATATATATATATATATATATATATATATATATATATATATATATATATATATATATATATATATATATATATATATATATATATATATATATATAGGGCAGCGCTATTTGGTCCCCTGGGTACCGAATAGTTATTCAGTACCAGACCCATCCAAAGATCCAACAGGCTTGTTTCAGTAGCGGTTTTTTTTTTTCTGCATGAGGCTGAGACGGTCCAGGCCCATTTTTAGCGCAACAATGGCGCATGCATGCCAGTTTTTTTTCTTTGTGCACCTTTTACATCCGTAACGTGTTTTTTTTTTTTTGCATTTTTTGTCCATGATTTGAGGCCAATTTCTTTTAGTGCAGCTCCTTCTACAATTGTGATGTGAGGCCAGTTTTAAATTTTGGAGTTTACTTATAGCCGTGATTTTTTCCCATGCAGTTTTTTATGTCCGTTATTTGAGGCAAGTTCTGACACCGTGAAGATCCTTTTTATTATTGTTATGATGACGTCATTACAAACAAAGATTTGATAGCTGACAGCAAGGCAATTGTATTCAAAAAATAAAAAGTTCCATTTGCCATATGTTACCATAGAATCTGTGTTCTAAATTTACAAGAGACAAGAAAAGGAAATATGTAATCATGCTGGAAGCATGCTCGATGTGGTACGCCCCTCAGCTCAACATTGTGATACAATTGCAATCCACACTGCCCATGCCACAATTCATGCCCCTGCACTTATTGCGACAGACGACTGCAGCGAGACGGTAGAAACACATTGATATATTATTATTATTAAATGGCCCTGATCCACCAAGGGAAACAAAACACATTTTCTGAGAAACTCCAACCTGCAGATGAGAGGGGAAATTGAGACTCAATTAGTGCCATGGGACAATGCAGCAAAAATCATCCATACCATCACCAAAGTAGATTTCTTAAAAGAAAAAATTAGCTAGCAACCACAAGAGATTTTTCTTTAAGAAAACATTAGCCACAAAATGCAAGGATGGAGGTGAGAATCAATAGACGTGCTAGGAACTACCCACTGCAAGAATCAATAATTGCTTGCGTACTAATACCACAGATGCAAACTGAAGCCTGCACAACTTATCATTACCAAATTGAATCTTATCCACAAGCATCTCAGCCTTCAGCTTTGCATATTGATCCTACAAACAAAGGTTTTATTTAAATTAAACAAGAAGATTGCTGCCCTAACTCATATAAGCCTGAAACAGAACAAATGTCATAAGGTTGATCACTTAGCAATAGGTACATAGAAGATCATATCCTTCTCTGAAAACAAATTCATAATTTAAACTTAGCAATAGGCCATACATCAAAGGAAATACAATATACAACAGGTCAACTGACATTAAGAAAATTTTTGGAGCACCTGGAGGTGCAGAAGAAAATGCTTGGAGCAGCTCCCCTGTGTCAATGTATGTATTTGTTCATTAGTTGAGAAATGAAAAATAGGGTGTCATGTGTCTCATAATCAATCTATCTAATTTGATTGCTCCCTTACATAATCCAACGCAGCATAGCACATTCAAAACAGAAAAAATAATCAGAGCTTGCTGGAGCACAGAAGGCAGGTCAATTGAGAGCAACGCATCAGGAAGACAAT
This sequence comes from Chrysopogon serrulatus, assembly GCA_015844335.1. Taxonomy (NCBI): domain Eukaryota; kingdom Viridiplantae; phylum Streptophyta; class Magnoliopsida; order Poales; family Poaceae; genus Chrysopogon; species Chrysopogon serrulatus. The sequence goes on along the minus strand of JADLZL010001652.1, from coordinate 35,791 downwards.
TACCGGGAGCATATGGACATGAACAAGTGATGTCTCAACTGATCAGCCCTTCTCAATCACACCTGAGTGAGCATAGCCATCAGCTCCATCACTACAAAAAAAGAAACAAACCATCACAAGAGTCAATTTGATAGACAGATTAAAAATATATAAGATGAATAAATGAAGTCTCTGACCCATTTGATGATTGGATAGCTGGATCTTCAATCAATTTGACTTAGCTCTACGTGCAATGATGATAAAGTTCAAGCCTTAATTTGCCATGCTAATGCATTGAGCAAAAGAAGAGCTACTCCCAACAAGTATGAACTGATTGTAGTCTTAACAGTAGTTAGTGATCCTGATTTCTCTTTTCTTTCTTTTTTTTCTTGTAAATAACATCATCTCCTTTAAAAAATGTGTCAATAGTCATGCTAAAATGCTGGATAATTGGTCTAGAGATTGGTAAAGACCCATGTTTTTGAGGCGTTGTGGCTATGCGTGGCGCCCAAACCCCTTCACAACGCCTAGGCGTTTATGGCAGACGCCTAGGGACGCCATACGTATTAGGCGCTGTGTAAGATAGAATTTTAGATACTAGTGCAGGTGCAGAATATACATGTTTGTTCCCAAATCTTGAGCCCAGGTTAGCCTATGTGAGCAAAGGCATTAGTCTATGTGAATGAAGGCAGAACAGAGCAGAGAGCATACGCCTGAGCAAACATAAAAAACAGAGGCGGAGAGCACATGGACCAGACCATGAGCAAGGGCGGAGCAGATCAAACATAAAAAACAAAAAGGAGGCTAGGAGATTTGGGGGACCAGACTCGGAGAGGAGGCAAAGGGGCATACGTGCTTACATGCGGGCGGGGGGCGGTCGGCAGGGGCGGAGAAATCAGGCGGGCGGGCAGGAGCGGGCGGCCGATGGCTGCGGGATCCGGCGTGCCTGGCGGCGGCAGCTGCGGGCGTGCACCGAACAACGGCGGCGGCTGTGGATGGCCGGTGGCAGACTCGAGCAGGCGGAGATGCAGGGCCGCTTCGCTTCTGCCAAGGGCTCCAGGTCCGCTTTGCCACCTTCTCTTTTCTTCTCTCGCTCTCTTCGTGAAGTTGCACGCACCCCGAGCCATCGATTTCCCGCCCGAAGAGGATATGTTGCGGTCACTTCCGCCCTTTTCTTTAAGCACATTCAATTTCCCCACAAATCTCTTACACCGCAGTCGATTTGGCGGCTACCGCTTCGACTTCTGGCGTCTGTGCAGACCTTTAGGTGTCCGCCTGATGTCATTCCAAGCCTAGGTGACGCCAAATCCTCTAAGGCGGACACCAAACCCACGGAGGTCATGGCGACCCCGACGTGGGTAAAGAATAGCAATAAAGTGCCAAAACTATCTCAACATAGTATGCTAATTGCACACTACATGCATATAGGACCTTCTAGTTGGGCAGTCACATGCTGCTGCTTATTGAAGAACCTAAGACAAATGGTTTCCTATCAGCACACATAAATTAGCAGTGAAAATAAATAAATTGAAGGAGAAAAATTGGGATAGGAAAATAAGAAATCAAAGTCAAAGAAATTGTATAGACGAGCTATGAGCTACCTGCTGCAAGACATATGAAATGAAAAAAAGCTGGCCCTCTAACATATGAAATGAAAAAAAGCTGGCCCTCTAACATAGTACCTGTGGCATAACAATTGACAAAATGATCTAGAACCCAGAATAAAATTAAGAATCAATTATTCCTCAATCATCTTTTGTTGTGTGAGCCTAGAAATTGTTAGTGTCACATCAATCGTCACCATGATTCTCAACTACTTCAGTATCCTTAAAAGTGTCCACCACAAGCACAGGCACAGGCATGCATCAACAGTGATGGGAAGAAATAGTGCTGCACTCCACGACACACACGACTCTCTACTGTCTCTACATAATAACAATAGTGCAGACAAGAAACAGTGGTGCAGTCCGCCAGAAAATGGCCTCAAGCTAGCCATGGCTCACCTTACATTTCTACCAACAGTGCTCGCAAAATTGATGGATTCTCTAGGTTCTGGTCGAAGCTGTCCCATGAACATCCAACCAACTACATGCTGATGTTCCCAATCTGAAAAAAAGAAGCAAGCAGGAATCAAATTGGAAAGTGCAACACAGAGGAATTGTTAGGACTTAGGAGCATAAAACTCAATCTGGCAGCGTATGCAAATTTTTGAGGCAGTAGTGAATAATGTAAAAAAATTTATCGAGAATGTCCGGTATAAATTAGGGGACTTAAATGTACAGCTATTTGTACTATATATGTATTAAAAAAAGGTTGCCACAGTTTAAACTTTGAACAGGTCAATACAGATTGTAAAGATTATTATGAGCTAAATTACTAGGAATCTTTATATTGCTATCTACAAACTCCAGAACCTGGTATTTTTCCTACATATAAATAGAGTAAGGAACTAAAAATCACTTGGCATTTTAATCAGGAAAGGTTGGAAGTGGCCTGCAGTTTGATAGAAAATTCCAATTCAGATGAATAATTAAGTATTTTTTAATCCTGTTGCAATTTGTGCTCTGAACAGGTTTATCATAATGTGAAAAAGGTAGAATACACACTAGTCTAGATAATCCACACAAACAACAGATGGTTTCTTGGTGGTTCAATAGTCTTGAAGTTCATAGAATGAAACATACAGGAATGAGATGATGAGGGACAAAGCATACCGTCTTTGAGCAAATAATAATATTATAGGGCAATCTCAAACTAAACTGTACAAATCATAAACTTATCTGCCCATAATTCCCTAATCCCTAATGATATTAATTATTAAACAAATTGAATACAAAAAAAGAGCAGGGATCAGAGGTTTTGCAGAGATGCAGATCCATTATTAGCTGTGCACATGTCCAAAGCAAGAATCTTCAGTGACAGTGACATCTATCTAAAAAACAAAAGCATGAAATTATTAAGAAAAAGAATCAATTTCAGTTCAGATTTCAGAAAATAATTATTTAACTCATAAGAACATGTATGAATTCAGAATTCAGTTAGCAATAGTATGCAGTGCATGTGATGAATTGAGCTTCGGCACTGTCCTTGCATTGTTAGCTCTTTCATTCCCCGGACTACCATGTTCCTGCAAGGCAGCAACTAAAATTGAATCAAAACATTAAAAAAATATGCTTGCTTGCATTGCTGTTTCTTCATTTGCCGCATAAAAATTAGCAAATGAAACATAAAAATCATTTTTGGTTACCTGCTAGTATCTCCATCCCGTTGGTCCGAATAGCCTGCTAGTCACTCGAGCTGGAAAAGATTGACGGAAATGAGCACCTGCAGCTTCACATTTGACAGCAATTGTTGCTCCCGCCTGTTGCCTAATCAATCCAAACTTGCACGCCTCTCCAATCCAGTCTTGCATGAGGAAGCAGGTGGCCAAGGAGGCACCGGCGGCCATGGCTCTGGATCTTGACGGAGAGATGAAAGGGCATAAATTTTAAAATCTGCTCGACGGAGATAGGAAGGAGAGGATGCACCTTATGGATCTGCTCGCTCGTCATCCCACCTCGAAGCCCGTGTGGAGGGGGAGGAGGCTTGCCAGCCAAGACGGCCGGCCAGCCGACGGCGCCCGGCAACGGGCTGTGCCCACCTGCACAGGCCTCGTAGACGAGGCAGCCCACGCAGCTCGTCCCAAGCAGAGCAGGGCAGCGGCACCTGCTCCGACTGGTGCTGTGCGGGAGCACACGCTGGGGTCGGGGAACAGGTGCTGCGCACGGTGCTGAGGTGCTGCCGTGCTGGGCACGATGGGGCTGCGGGTTGTAGATCTGTGTGCTCGCTGCCGCCGGAAAGAGAGCCAGGGGAGGCCACACGGCCAACGAGGTGGAGAAAATGGTGCTGCCACCGGAAAGGGAGCCAGGGAGGCCACACGGAGAAAAGGGTGTCGCAGCCGGTTGGGAATGAGAGGGCGCCGGGGTGGCCGCGCCGTCACCGCGGGAAGGACCGCACCGCCGCCGTGGGGCGAGGTGGTCCGCACCATCGACGGGAAACAAGGCGGGGTGGGTGGTCCGCCGCCCGGCACCGTGGCCGCTCTCCCAGCCGCGCCCGGCACAGGGTAGGGGTGGACCGGAGGCAGGCGCGACGGCGAGCAGGACGGGGAGGCATCGGCGCCCGGCAGGAGTGCGGGGGCAAGCCACCTAGATTCTAGATTCTGGAAAATGGAACCGCAAAGAAATCGTGGGTGGGTGGGGCAGCTCGGCTCATGGGTGGGTGGGCCGGGTCCATGAGGAGCCTGGGCTCCAAACGTGAGTTGGGCCTATTTGCCTGCCCAATATAACACTAGGTACTGAATAACTATTTGGTACCCAGGTACCATATAGGGAAACTATATATATATATATATATATATATATATATATATATATATATATATATATATACAACTAAAAAGAGTAAAAAGGTTAGTTTTGTTTAGTGCGTTAATTTTTTTCGGCTCGCCACTTCTATCGCGCGTGTGATCTCCGCTCCGCCCCTCCGATGCCCCCTGCAGCCTGCGATTTCCCCGCCAAAAATCACGCCCCCAATTCCTTGGCACAATAGATGGAAGGAATTGATTCTCATCCGGCAATAGATGGAAGGACCATGCCACCACGCAATTGCATGCATGTTGGACCACACGGCAGTCAATCAAACGGAGCAAATGATGAATTAGAAACCAGCAATCAAGCAAATCCATCACGCAAACGCAAGGCATCTGAGTTCCTTGCATGCACCCTCTTCTTCCCTCATCGCACCCCTCCATCGCTACGCCTCATGGCCAAGGCCAACGCGCCGCTGCACCGATGTGCCCGCAGGGACGATCCCCAGGTGTGCGAGCCCTTTCCCGCTGTGCGAAAGCCGTGAACGCCATGCTCAGAGCCCGCCGCCGCAAGAGCCCCGTGGCCATGCTGCACATCCGGTGCACCAACGGCTCCAAGTTCGCCGTGCGGAGCGACCTGGGCACCACCTCGGGGCATTCAAGGCCATCGTCGTCGAGAGCTGCGAAGTGCCGACGCTGCAGCAGCGATTGATCTACAAGGGCCAGATCTTGAAGACGAGCAAACCCTAGCCAACTACGGTGCGTGCTTTCCCCTATCTTCTTCTGAGATATCTCTATCCTTGGTGGCACGTGGTTTCGATCCCCTGTTACGTTGTGGAGTGTGGTCGATTTGGTTAGTCATGCATATGTGAGCTGCGATGTTGCATTCTCGATTCTCCCTTGCTGGTGTGCCAGATGCAATGTCTGTTAATGTATTTACTGCCGGCAGGACAAGGTGGTTGGTTCCTTGGCGATGGTCATGGACGATTCCGTACATTCGGAATGCTCCATGGTAGGTGCAGCATGTAGGCTTAGCGCAAGGAGACTTGCAGGTTCGTTGATAGTATACGATAGCAATGATGCAGCTGGAGAGAAATAAATGCTGCTGTCATGCCTTGCCATGAATGTAGTTCTGAATTTTGGAATCTGAGTATGAGTTATCTGAAATATAATCAACGTGCAATTAATATTTTAGTGTAAATTAGTATGATTCTGGCAGTAATTCAGTTCTTTTCTCGGTAGGTTTGGTAGACTGTTACAGCACCTCAAACTATTCTAATTGTTTGTATGGGTTTCGTTAAGCACATTCTGCTTGAACTATCCTCTTTTGAACAAAAATTACATTGATCATACTTTTGACAGTTACTGCATTTTTGTATGCTCTGAGTACCCTAAACCTTCTATTGAGTGCCTTTGCAGGTAAATTATTGCTTACTATATTTTCTTGCAATCTTTGACATTATAAGCAAGGCATTTGACCTTTCACATATTAGTGGTGGTGGTTATAGCAGGGATTTGTCAGTGTTAGTAGGCAAATGTGTTGCGCGGCCATAGACTTTTACATCGTTTAATTATTTGGTTAGTGTAGAACTGTAATGCGATTCCTTTATGGATTCCAGCGTGAAGATAATTAGGGAACTAAAAGATCTGATGTTGCTCAACTTTCCTGAAATCAGCAACCTCACTCTATCTCTGACCTGAAAGGTAGACTTTGGTACATTTTCAATTCTTCTTTCAATGTGTGTTTTGTCATGTTCAAATCAAATGTCTGCAAGCGTAGAGGTTTTTAGTAGGTGAAAATTCATTCAGAAGTATTATGTAAGCTCCAATGAATTTTCTCGCCACTTCTCAAAGTATTAAGTGACTAGGTGAATGCCCGTGCGTTGCTACGGGACACTACTCATCGCATATGCATCCATGAATCACACTGAACAAAAAAATATCAATTCAACTTTGTAGTGGTTCATTTGCCTCCTCAAAATTAAATTGGTTCTAGCCACCCAAGGGGACATGCATACAACTGAAGATACACCTGATAAAAAAGACACTGATTAGATAACTGCTTGCTAGCCAAATTTTCATGCTCAGTGTATATAGCGTCACAATTTTCTAGATATTAACTTGTGCACAAATACTCAAATATCACATAGAAACATAAGCTGATAATACTTAACAAAGAAATAGTTACATGCAGATACAAAGATTTGACAAAAAAAAGTATCTAAAATAATTTGCTCAATATCTGGTGAAACCGTCCCGTCTATGCATCACTTAAAATTCAAAAGCAAGATGATGTAGTAAAAAAACTTCTACTCAACAAGGGCAATGGGGGCTTGACATCCTTCTTCCTTGATTCCATTAAACTCTACAGATTTGACCAGAGAAGATTCAAAACAAAAGAAATAGAATCCATGAAGCTAAGCGAGTACAGTCTTGGCCGAATTCAAGACCCAGGAATCATTTCATAGCGATTGGATTCCTAAATTGTAGCCCTGTCAATATTGTATATGAAAGAATGAAGAAAATTTACTTGTAAGCATTTCTTCCTCACTTTTGGTTTCACCCAAACACATTACCTTTTTTTTTAAGCCTCTCAACTGGGTACAGTTGTAGTATCTAAATATATGCGAACACACACGCACACACGCCCTACACGCATTATATTTAGACCTACAACTACACACAGCTTGGAGATCACATCCATAGTTAGATCGACAGTCATCCAGAACTTCATAGACGACGGGCACATCACTCTGACCATTGTGGCACCACGTGAGGAGGCAACGAAAATTATTCTGGGGATGTCCCCCGGTGAGACACCAGAGTAGCGATCCTGGGGATCGAACTCTGGCGGGCAGCCCTCACACCTGAGATGCTAGCCAATCTTTTCACACAAAACATGGATGCAAACATAAGGATGTATTTATATATTAGATATAATTCAAGTATAAGAGACTGGAAAATTAAGAGAAGCAATATAGGAATAAGAAAAGGCATTAAGCTACCTTTCTTGTTATATGAAAGGTACGGATTTTTTGCATTATACATACAATAGATGTCTTTAAATCAATTAATAGCTACAAGCTTCATGAAAGAACTTGCAGCAGGAATATATAACTTGGATATTAGTGCTGACAGCCTTCAAAAGCAATAGAATACAAGCAGGAAGATTTATACCTTTAATTTGTCAAGCGAGAGGTTCTTGCCGGACATTTTCAAAAGCTTATATCAGGTACTGACCAGTAGTTGTGGATTTTCTCACCTGGATCATGATAAAAAGAAGATAACTAACAAGCCTCAAACTGTTCTGCATATCATTCAGTCACATTTGTAGTAGCAGGAAAATAGAAGCGTCCTTCACCGAGATCATTGGTGAGCTCAACTTCAAAAGAATCAGCCTGGTGTTCATCCAATGGCTGAGCACATGAACACTGCTGCCATGTGAGCCACCCTCATTTTCATGTCACTAAGTCTCCACGGCCAGATACCGCCAGCTCCTACTGGCCACCTCCTGGTGGATTTCGCTGCTATGCTCAGGCAATTAGGTCGACCAAGAAAAAAAAATATTCAGGGAACTCACACTATCTGGATTCATCCAGCATCATACCGGCAGGAAATATTTAGCTTACCACCTATAAACTAAGTCAGGTTCATTCAGAAGCACAATCATGCGCACAACTAAGGTTCACTTTCTCTAAGATCCAATCATGGCTTACTTTCATCTTTTTTTTTTCTTACTTATAGTAAGAGAAACCAACCTTGCTAAAACAACAATTGCAATTTCAGAACACCTTTTTCCAAGAATTTGTTTAGTCTACAAAACTGTAGTAAGTAGACAAGAGCATATAATTTTACACACTTTAGAAGCTCTACAGCAATAAAAAAAAATTATTAACATAATGGCAAAAAATTCGTACCGGAAAGGATTTACCATGGCAAATTTACCATTAGAAGTGAAGACACTCTAAGGGGAATAGAAATTCACTGGAAAGAATTTACCATATGCAAATGAAAAGGCAGCAAGATGGGGAAATAACTTGAAAAGAAGGGACGCACTGATTTATACCATCATGCTGAACGCCCTAGCCGCCTCAAACTGCATGCTGCTGCATTGGATTCACAAAATACCCACATGCATAGAATAAGATGAAAAATTGAACAAACAGATCTCCCCAGAATGAAGAGGGAAAAAAAGAAAACAACCAACGCCGAGTCCACCATCTTCTCGAGAAGCCGACGGCAGGTTCGCAGCGCCCGGCGCAGAGGTTGAGCGGCATGGCGGCGAACTGCGTGGTGGCGCCATGGGTGTCGGTGCGAGCAGGTTTGTCGAAGATGAAGGCGCGGAAGAAGGTAGCGGCTGCGGCTGTGATCGACGGTGCTCCGGATCAGGGGCAGGCCGCTCGAAGACGATGTCGTGGGAGATGCTGGCCGGGAGCAGATTTGAGCGGATGAGGATGGGCACGAGCTGCTCCTAATTGGGATGGGATGGGAAGACATGTTGAGCTCCTGATTGGGGAGGAGGGCAAGCGCCACCGGATCCATGATGGGGAGGCCGAGCACGCCCTCTGCAGATATGGCCGGGGCCGAGGATGGGGCAGGCGTCGGCGACCCGCGACCGGACGCCGCCTCAGCAGATGGGCGAGGACTTTGCTGCTGTTCCGCACAGATTCCGCCCAGCACGTCATTTGTGGCCAGGCGGGACAAGGAGGGGAGGGGGCGGCGACATGGCGGCCAGGTGGTGCGGCGGCATGGCGGCCAAGCGAGGCAAGGTGGGCGGCGACGAATAGTGAGGACCGGAGGGGAGCGTGAGACGAGGTGGGCGACGTGCGCCTAGGGCGGCTGGCCCACATGTCGGCACCAATAGGAGTTACCGAGATACAACTGCGCAGCGGCTTCACCACGATGGGGTAGACGGGTCCTCTCCGTAATTTTTAGTAGCAGAGATTTTTTCCACTCCTCTGATTGAGCATAACAGTTCACTATTGGTTATTATACATTGTCACTATAGGTTCGTACTAATTGTTTTGGTCTCATGTTCTCTCTTTTTTTTGGCAATTTGCAAAATGAGATTAGATTTAAATATCATGTTGTAGTAACCTGAGTCACAATAGAGTAGGTTTCTAAATCTAAGTCACATTAGTGCCTTTCCTTTGTCTAAATTCCTGTCTAAATTGATCAATGATTTTCTCATGTAAAAATGTTCACTTTTACTTGATGCTTTTAATGTATTATATTTCATCGAACTTAGATAAAAATTAAATGTTGTTTCAATGGTCAAGATATATTGCTTGTAGCTACTAAGCTATCCTTTGTTGAGTTTCTTGTGACTGGATATGGTGATGCAAGAGGTATTTCAAATTATAATAAATCTATGAATTTATTTTGAGTGGATACAGTGTGCTCTGTAAGTAGTCTGCCCCACCAAATGCCTTGCTTATAAAAAAAGTCATGCTAAACTATTGCTACTTTCAGAAGGTGTGTGGTTTTGTTTGTCTATTTGATAAAGTAGAGCAACTGAACTGGATATTGTAGTGATGCATGACGTGCTCTGCAAATAATCTACCAACTAAGCAAAAAAAAAAAGCCATGTTTAACTATTGTTGGTCACGTGCTCGGCATCAGCAGAGTTCTCGGCCACGGCAGATACTTGCCGGGCACGTCTTTGTAGAACAGGGCGGGCATAAGGCTGTGTTCCTACGATGCTATGCGCTCTACATGGTGATGAGATAGGATCGGTTTCTTACTTGCCGTGAGGAATACCACACGCCTACTACTAATAGATTCAGTTGTAAGTTTTTATTTCTAACATCAATTTTCAGTTTTTTCAGGGGATGATAATCCTCACTTTGTGAATTCTTGCTTGATCGGATAGCAAGTTAGGAGAGACGCTTGAGACCAAAGAGTACATATTAGGTTCTTCCGGTAATCGTCGGTTGTGAATCCTTGCAAGGACGATAGCGTAACATGAGAGATGCTTGACACTAGAGAGTACACTGACGATAAAAAAGCCACATTTCAACGAGTAGAGTTTCTGTTGATTGGATTTTCTAATCAAAGGATGGTTGCTCACATGATGGTTCGTTGAAGGAGATTGGAATCCATTGGTGTGTTCTCCGATCCAAATATACTTATTGGTGAGTTCTCCGATCCAAAGCAATGCTCATCCCCTTTCGACAACCTACAAAGCACAATCGTTCCCTCATTCCTTACCTCTCTTACGTTCTTGTGCCTTGCGTCCTAAATTTGTTGCAAAACACTACTGAAAATAACTTGATTTTGGTCTTCTTTAGAATATAAAGGTTGTGCCTTCCAATTAGCTAATAGTTGTGCGCCTTGAAGTTTTCAATTGTTCATAGTTTCAGAATAGAAAGCCAATAGAAGAAGAAAAGGAGACTGAAACTTCTACTAAACCTGTTACTTTGATTCCTAGCAAGATGAGCTTTAGACAAGTTAGAAGTTTTATATTGGCTTTTCTTCAACAGTAGTATTTACGGGCATGATTGGTTGGTTGCTAAAATTTGCCACGTCAAAGATTTGGCAAGCTATGATTTTGGCTACTAAGCGGTTGGCTACCAAAATTTGCCAACTACTCACATTTGGCTTGCCAAATCTTTGGCAACTTTTTGCCTAAGATTTGGCTTGCTAAATCCTTGGTATGGCAAATTTTGATGCCAACCAATTAGGGCCCCACGCTTTTATGGAAGTTAGTGTTATAATTTTGAATAAGTTGACTTGGAATAATTTCTAGGAAAATACTGTGCTCCTCAGTTTTGTGCCACCGGCATTGGCTTATTTTAGTTATTTTCGTCAGGTTTTGAAGTGTGCTCAATAGCTCAAGTCATAATGCCCTCTCTATGCCTGTACAAACTGAAATGTTGGTGTATGCATCTCCTCCATCCTGGAACGAGTCACCACTAATATAAGCCAAGAATCAAAAGCCACTGCATATTGCAGTAGTTGTTTCCATTGTTTCTTGTGTAGGATGAGCAAGGAGATTACATTAGTGTGGGGACTATGGAGTTGGGTTTTGACGAATTTATTAGTCTTCGAGATATGGAGCTGCCCTTTTAATTCTTCCCGTTCTGTTCATTTCCAGGAACTTAGTTAAGCCTACAGTGCACTTGTTCTGGGAGATCTCTTGCCTACTGCTACTGTGAGTGAGCGAGTTCTTCCAAAATAATTGGCTGCTCACAATGGAGACACTTCTCCCTGTTGACTGTTGTTAACGATAAAGAGCCTGGACAGGATGACTAGGCTGATGGAATCTTGGATCCATTACCCCAATTGATTTGGAGGCCAAGAATGGAGATGCAACACTCATCATAAAGCAATGAAGAAGAGCAGTGGCGGAGCCAGAGGCCAAAGAAAGGGGGGGCCAAATGGAGCTCCATACCGTGTCTAACTAAAAATTTCTCTCTTTCTCTTTGGCTAAAAATTTACTAAGATCGCTGATCAATAGCAATTATTCAATAGAAAACAAAATGTCTAAGAAACGAAAATTACTCCCTTTATTCTAAATTATAATTAATTCTAAGAATTTTAGAGAGTCAAAACATTTTAAACTTATTTTTGATAGGGTTAAACATATTTGGTTTGAAGATTCTTGGAGAGTCAAAGCATCTCAATCTTGTCTCTTCAAGATTTTTAAAATAACTTATAATTTAGGACGAAAAGAGTACATTATTTAAGCCTACATCTGGATGATTGTGCTTCTGTTTCGACGTATTCAAACTAGCTAGCTAGAGATGTGCGGCTCTGGATGACATGGCACTTGCGAGACACTACACAACGAGACTGGGAATAATGAGGCAAACAGCCACCCAATCAAGCTTCTAATAAACGAACATTAAGACAACTAGCAATTACTCCATGATATGCAGTCTAGCTAGAAAATACAGTAACTAGCATATATGCATGCAGCCATGTACGTGTGCAGCGAGTAGTAGGAATGCAGGATATGCATGTAGTCTCTGTTTTGTATCCTTTGAAAATTTGCAACAGCAAGGGGGGGCCGGAGCCCACTATGGCCACAACGTGGCTCCGCCAGTGAAGAAGAGTAGTCATGAAGACACATGGCTCAAGGGAGAGGGCTACAATACCTGCTTTTGATCGTGAAACACAGTAAAGCAAGTTAGATGAGGTGCTACGAAGACAACTCATTTGGAGTTGCTACTTGAGCGAAGATGGTGTTGAACCCATTTTATATGTTTTTCATCCTTGTAGTGTTTGCTTCTTATTCGCTAGCGATATTGGTGTTGCTTGGTTCTAGGGAAGTTTTAAAACTCTAGATGAAGGGCCACAGGTAGAAGAGAAGAAGAAAGGGTGTGGCTAGGAGAGGAGAGCTCAAACCCAGTTTTTGTGTATGTGTTCGTTATGTGACATTCATTGTAAAAAATATTTTGTTATACAATATATAAGAGAATAAATCTGATTTTTTCTGCATATTTTATCTTCTTTTTGTAGCTGAGAATTCTCGGCATCGCTGTTAAGGACGTGACCAAACAACATGCAAGATGGAATAGATACCAGATATTTGTAGGAAAGTGTTTCCTTTCATAATTTCATTTCAACCGTTTACCGATTCTATAGTTTATATCAGCGTATAATAATCCTAAAGCCATACATATTTATATGTGAGTATAATGTACTTTGTTTTAAGGTTTTTGCGAAAGATTTTTCAAGACACACGGTATTATCCATGTAACACGCAATAATATTTCATATATACTCAAACCTATAGTGTATGAAAATGTGGTGGAAGTTATTTTTGGATTTATTGGTGCACGAAAGAAGTGGATACCAGGAATTTCTTTCTACCATTATAAAACATTATTTGAACCGCATCACGGAAAGATCTGTACAGTAGAGTTTATGAGCCTGCGACGCCAAGCGCTCTCTGGACAAGTTAATTTCACGAACTTTATCTTTTGGGTTAAGTATCACTTTAACGTTGGTATCTGATCACATTATTATTATTTTATCGTGTGAACCATGTCTTTTTAGATACAAAAGTTTAGCTGTCCCGTTGCAACGCACGGGTACACTACCTAGTATATATATATATATAATATATATACACGAACTATGCCGATATGTGCATCGTCAGAATTGAGAGCTGTGCTCTGACCATGCACGTGGATGAAAATGGCGAGCTATGGGCCCTTATTTTGGCTGGGTGCATGCAGCGACCCAGTGCCTGTGCACTGCAGTCTGCAGTGCAGGTAGTAGGCGGGGTGGCGAGAAGCGGCGCCGCTGGTGTGTATAGATAGCAGGATTAGGATCTATCGCCACTTCGCCAGCTTTGCCCTTTGCCTCGGGAGAAGAAGGAATCCCATTGATCCTCGGTGGTGATGAGCTATTCATTTAGTAACTTCAATTGGGCATTGCATGCGTAGTAATTTTAACCCACTTGCCCATCCATGTAGGAGTACTTTTCGCTAAATCATGTGTCATTTTAATCCACTTGCCCACTAGTGTATAGCTGCCTTCCTAATTTGAGTCGATCGAGTAGCTAGGATAGCCGAGATAGCGTGGCCGGCAGCATCATGGAGATTGATGCATCGCCCTCGATCATAGTATCGATCAGTTGCGCTGCGTGCGCAAGTTAGTTAATTACTATATTAATGCATGTGGATAAGTGGATTTTATGTGATGTTAGAGCGTACGCATTTAAAATTAGAGATAAGAGTCTTAATTGATTTAGGCTCTATTTCGCACAACTTCTACCAGGAGAACGAATCGCTTGTTAGCAAGTTTTGTACGATTCTAATTCTCTTGCCCCCGTTTTGTATTAGCAACCATAATATATTTTTAATTATTTCTTTTGAAGTAAAATAAATTAAAATAGGTTGTATTTAAGTTCTTTGCCTACAAAAAGTTTTAAATTTCATTGAAGAATATTTATTTATGCGATTTTTAAGATTTCTACGATCGGAATCTAGTCTACTCGCCAAACATTATCATGAAGTGATTCTGATACATCTCCGGCCGGAAACGTTTTCTTGAGAGAACTGAAACGATCTATGCGCACCATAGGTTTTATAATTAATCTAATGGATACTTATTTTTGTACCATAAATATTCATATTTTTCATGTAAATTTAGTCAAACTTGAAAGCAGTTAATTCCTCGAAATACAGCAATTACATTATTCTTTTATGAAAGGCGGAGTACAAACGAAGGTATCTCACTGATCGTTGGTGGGTGAGGAGCTTAAACTACTCCACTTAAATTAATCAGCTAGTAGCTGAGTAATCAAATTGATGGCCATGCGAGTGGAGCGAGATTACTATTGATGCATCCTCGACCTCGAGTCTCGATGCAGCAGCAGCTTCGTCGATTAGTGTAGGGGCTCTGAATGGAGCTATACTTGCTGTATATAGGTATCCATCCACGTGATATATATGTATCGATCAAAGGCAAACATCAATCTCCATAATCCATATATAGTAGTATAATGCTTGCCACTAGCTACGATCAATTAATCAGAGTCGATCCAGTACTGCATGCAGCGCCTGCCTAGCTATATATATCAGCAGAGCAGAGCAGCTGCTGCATACAATAGAATACATACAGTTCTTGCTTGATTTGATACGTACTACGATCTGCTATAACTGGCTAGTAGATCGATGGCAAGCCGCAGATCAGGCAACGTCGTCGTCCATGTCCTCCTCCTGGCCACGCTCGTCGCCCTGTGCGCAGCCGCAGCCGCAGCAGGGGTGGCGTTGTCCGTGGACTTCCACGCACTGTCGTGCCCGCAGCTGCATGGCCTGGTGCGCACCGCCGTGGAGGCGGAGCGGCGGAGGAATCCCCAGGTGACGGCGGGCCTCCTGCGCATCTTCTTCCACGACTGCTTCCCGCAGGGGTGCGACGCGTCGCTGCTGCTGGACAAGACCCACAAAGACAGCGAGCAGTGGGTGGAGCCACAGAACAAGGGCCTGCAGCAGGCGGCGCTGCAGCTCATCGAGACCATCCGAGCCACGGTGCACGGGAGGTGCGGAGAACGAAGCGTCTCGTGCGCCGACATCCTCGCCGTCGCCACCAGCCACGCCGTCAACCTGGTATGTACTCCTATCTATGTATGTATGTATGTACGTTCGAAGTGAATGAAGCTTAATTAACTGTGCATGCACATATCCATGGCAGACCGGTGGCCCTTTGATCAACATGCAGCTCGGCCACCTGGATAGCGTGGATCCTGCACGACGAGAGCAAGTGACCGAAACCTTACCGGCCCCCAATGCCAAGGTCGACTCGCTCCTCGAAACCTTCCGCAAAAAGGGCTTCCACGACCCCACCGAGGTGGTGGCGCTCTCCGGCGCCCACACCGTCGGCAAGGCGCGGTGCAGCTCCTTCAGAGACCGCACCGGGAGCCCCAACGACGACTTCACCAAGGGGCTCGCCCGCTTCTGCGCCGGCGACGACAACCGGCAGCAGAACCTGGACGTGCTCACGCCGGACGCCTTCGACAACAGGTACTTTGTTGACCTCATCAACAGGCAGGGAGTACTCACCTCCGACCAGGTGTTGGCCAACGACCAGCAAACCCGCTGGATCGTCGACGTCTTCGCCACCAACCAGGGCAAGTTCTTCGAAAAGTTCGCGCTGGCCATGGAGAAGCTCAGCGGGCTCAAGAACCCGGCCGGAGGTATCAATGCCCGCCGCAACTGCTTCAAGCGCGACACCGGCGTCGAGACCACCGTTGCACTTGCAGCCGCAGCTGCCTCTGCCGGCGCAGCAGGCGACGTGCTTGCGGCCGCTGCTTAATTAGCTTGATGCATGCATGCATAAGCAGCAGATCGATCGAGACCGCCGCATGCATGCTGCCATCGTGTGGTCATCATATGCCGATCATCAAATAATAGTATTCGAGTCCGGTGGTTTTTGGGCTCAGTTTCCACTCAAAAAAACTGGGCGTTATGCTTTTTGATTATTCTTCTAATAAAAATTGCGACAAAGCTTTTGCCGCCCTTTCTAAAAAAAAAAAAAAAAAAAATAGCTTGGTTGCTCATGGTTGTACCAACTACTAGTTCCTTGTCTAGCCAAGTACCCAACGACCATCCAGGTTTATTTAGTCATCGTTGACGACGACGTTGTTGAGACGAATTTTGTTGCGTGCTTAGCTTCTCTCCTATTTTCCCCTTAATAAAAATGTAGCCTGCTACTCCTATGTTGGTTATCAATGCAATTTTTCTTATTTATTTGAGGTTGAGGTTGATCCATGCATTTATCTTAATAAGATATAATAATAAGGAAGAAACAAACAAATAGAACAATTCTTAAAATCATAGTATCTAGTACTCACTCCATCTGAAATTATAACACGTTTGATTTTTTTCCTCCAAGTTTGACCATTCGCCTTATTCAAAAAAAAAAATGCAACTATGACCAAATTTAAGTTATTTTGAAGAACTTCTATTAATAAAGCAAGCTACGACGAAAAAAGTAATATTATGCAAAAACAAAATGAATAAAATGAGTAGTCAAACTTGGCACCAAAAAAGTCAAATGTCTCATAATTTAGGACGGGAGAGTATATACCAGCATAAACTCGAAGACAGTACTGGGCCTTTGGTCGTCGGCACTTGCTAACGAGTAATTGGGCCACCTTGGAGAAGAGCCCCCTTTATTGGGCCTGCCTATTGATACTCATTAGTTTTCTTTTTGTTTTCTATTCGTCTTCATATCTAGTAATAATAACGGCAGCAGGCACAACACTACCCATGGAAAGATGAAATAAAGTTTGCATCAATTACCTACAATAAGGAAAAAAAACAACACGAGCGCTCAACATTTGTGGGCATGCGCACATACCAGTGCTCTCACGACTATCAATTTGACAGTATCTATTAATCGTATCCATCCATACCGGTACTTCTCATCTTGCAGTGATGATCCTATCTCATCTCAGAGAGCGAGTAAACCAACTTCTAGGCATCCCAGCAGTTCTCAAATCGCTCCTTGTTCCGAAGTTCTATCGTGCGCAGAGGAGGAGCACCGAACTAGCGCTGTCTCAGTCGCTAGTCTCGCACACACTGGTTCGAGAACTTTTCTCTCTCGGCTCCATTGCTCTGCCACATCTCACTCTCTACTTCTTATTTCTTTATTGTTTTCAGACCAGTGATTTAATTTGCTTGTCTCATTGGGATGTCCTTATGGAGATGAAACCAGTTTACACTATTTCCAACACATGAGACCCCAATAAAACCAGTATACTAAAAATTATATATGCCAAAGTGGAGGAGAGAGAAGAGAAGAGTGATGTACTCCTCTATATAGAAAAAAAAGTCATTTTAGACAGAAATAATTTTGCATAGTGATACAGTCTTCAAAATATAACTTTGACTTCATATTTACGTAAAAATACTCATCATAAAGTGATATATTTATACTTCAGAACAGACAACCCATTGTATGCGCTGTCTATTTAAGTAAAAATACTTCATATTTATGTAAAAATACTCATTATATAAGAACTAACTTCATATTATTTATATAAAAACTAATAGACAGCCTAAACAGATAACCCATTGTATGCTGTTGTCTATTTAGCCGCCTATATGTAATGTGACATCATCATATAGACAGCTTGCTGTCTCTAGGTTATACATACCCTAAACTTTCGAACATTAGATCCAAATAAATAGAGACTGTGTGTGAGAGAGAGAAAAATTGATGAGCTAACTACTGTACAAGTGGAGTGAATGCTTAAGACCAGCGTTAATAAATAATAAGACAGTACAATCATGCAACCAAAAGATTTGACTTTCGCCTTGTTCAGATGGAGGAGAGAGAGTGAAATTCGCAACTGTAGCACTTTCGTTTATATTTGGCAAATATTATCCAATCGTGGCCCAACTAGGTTCAAAAGATTCGTCTCGTGATTTACAACCAAACTGTGCAATTAGTTATTTTTTTACTTACATTTAGTACTCTATACATGCCGATAAAAACTTAATGTGATGGAGAGGGAGTGAAAAAAGTTGTAAAAAGAACAAGGCCTTTATTCGTAGTATTGGCCATACTCTAAACCAATCCAGATCCATCGCCGTGGCTGATGAACTGGCTATAAAATTATCACCACCTTGCTGCGGGCTTCAGTACCTACTCCAGCAAAGCTAGGGACCTTTGGTCGTTTGTCACCTATACTAGTACTAGCAACTCCACTAGTGGCACACTGGTAGCAAGGACAATGAGCGGCCGTGTATTGGTCCTGGCCGCTGCCGTCGGCGTGCTGCTCGCCGCCTCCGCCGTGTCGTCGAGGTCCGTCCTGCTGCCTGTGGGTACCAACACCAACGACGACGGCGGCAGCAGTCCCCCGCCTGCTGCCGGCGCTAACGAGCTGTCCGTGTACTTCCACGTGGACTCGTGCCCGCAGCTGGAGACGATCGTGCGGTCCACCGTGGACGCGGCGCTCCTGCAGAACGTCCGTCTCACGGCGGGGCTCCTCCGGCTCTTCTTCCACGACTGCTTCCCGCAGGGGTGCGACGCGTCCATCCTGCTGGACAACGGCGAGCGCGGCCCCGGCTTCCCGCCCAACGTCGGCATCCAGCAGGAGGCGGTGCAGCTGGTGGAGGACATCCGCGTCAAGGTGCACGCGGCGTGCGGGCCGACGGTCTCGTGCGCCGACATCACCGTGCTGGCCACCCGCGACGCCGTGAGCCTGTCCGGCGGGCCCTCCTTCACCGTGCCCCTCGGCCGCCTCGACAGCGTGTCGCCGGCGTCCAGCAACGACGTGTTCTCGCTGCCGCCGCCGACGGCGACCGTGGACGAGCTGCTGTCGGCGTTCGCCAGCAGGAACCTTTCGGACCCGGCGGACCTGGTGGCGCTGTCGGGCGCGCACACGGTGGGGAAGGCGCGGTGCAGCTCGTTCGGCGACGTGGCGGGCCCGGCCAGCGACGACATCACCCGGTGCGTGACGGCGACGTGCTCCGCCCCCGGCAGCGCCGACACGCTGCGGGACCTGGACTTCCTGACGCCGGCGGCGTTCGACAACCTCTACTTCATCGAGCTGACGCTGAAGAAGAACAAGGGGGTGATGCTGCCGTCGGACCAGGGGCTGCTCACCGACCAGCGCACCAGTTATCTCGTCCAGGGCTTCGCCGACAACCACTGGTGGTTCTTCCAGCAGTTCGCCACCTCCATGATCAAGATGAGCCAGCTCAGGGGACCGCAGGGGAACGTCGGCGAGATCCGCCGGAACAGCTGCTTCCGCTCAAACAACAACAGCAACAGAGTTGTCGCCGCCATAGCCACATCTTGAAGAACTAGCATGAACACCCGCGCAGTTGCGCGGGCTAGCAAGCTCAAACAAAGCATCACAGAATCGCAATGAGTACACCAAATGTTGGTGGACAGCAACGCCTGAACAAATCGGTGGGATACAGCACGCGATGACCATATATGTAGGCATGAAACAAATGATAACATGAGCACGAAAAAAATGTAATTGCTGAAGGCATTAGAAGGTACCCATCTTTTTGAATAGGAAGTTAGGGAAGCAATAGGCCACCTTCAATCCGCAAAACAGAACAGGCAGCACCACACTGAACTGAAATGAATACATCCATACATTTCAAAACGATGTCAGATATAATTCGGAAAACTGATTTTGAGTATTGACATCAAGACAAACACGGTGTACCTCTATACCCTGAATACTGATCCAATCGTGTGTAGCACTGGCAGAATAGACACAACCACATCCGTGCACATTCGGACAGCTGCATAGATCATTAGAAGTTTAGATGGATAGGCAAGGGAAATAGCGGTGGATTAGGAACTGGAGTTGGAGGCAGCCGTGGTCGCCAGCTCGGAAGCGGCAGAGAGCCAAGGCGGAGTCGCGGAGAGGTCGGCGACGTTGAGTCGCGCCGTTGCCTGCAGCGCCAAGCGCGCGAGACATCCTGTTCCGCGGCAGGATACGCCACGCCACGGCCACGCAGTCCGGCTGCATCCGGGCGTGGCGCCGTCGGGGGTCGGCCCGTCTTTGGCTGCCGCGCGCGTCGGAGGGGAGGTGGGAATAGCGGGCGGGCACGCTGGGGCGCACACCGCACGCCGGGGGCGGGGTTGGGGGGGGGGGCGGCGGGTGGCCAGCGTCGTGGCTGGTGCGACGGGCGGCCGGGCCGTAGCAGCCTGGGGCAGGCACGGACGGGAGGTGGCGTGTCCATGCGGGAGGCGAGCGCGGCGCAGCGTAAAGAAGACCCGCAGTTTTTTGCCGTAGGCTCTGGCTCGGTCGAGATGAGGCTGGAAGCATCGAGTGGGCCAGGCTGGGTACCGTGAAGGGCTGTGCAGCGATAGGTGATGTGCCTGCTAGAAGGCTCGGGTGGGCATTGGATAGGCGATCGCTTGGTCAGGCGTTCAAAAAGAAAGGGCGACGTGGCCTCCTGTGTGCTGTTTTTGGTATACAGCCATAGAGATCTATGGTAGATGAGTGCTCCGTCCGACGGCATCTCGGATCCATCCACCAGTAGTGTCAGTGTCACTCGCTAATAAAAAACAACGCCGCCCGTGCCGTGTGCAGGGCACGTGGTTGTCCACTAGTCACCAGTCACCACCATGTCGGCGTCCCGGCCGTCCATGTCCCAGTACCGATTTTTGTTCCTGCTCCGGTAGAAAAATCTCATCCGATCCTCCTGTTACTATATTATTATTTTATAATATAAGTGTTTTACATCGCATCACATGGCCTGACTTCAAATGATCACCATTATCTTTTAATTTCTTGCCCCGTCCCCGCTTTACAGACGATTCCTTTTCCTTTTGACTTTTGCGAGTATAGATCGATCTGAACTTTTTCTTGCTCATGCAAAAAAAAAAAAAAAAAAAAATCTGGAAAATCGATTCCAATTTCTAATTTCACGCACCAATATATATAGATCCAAACCCCAGCCCCCAAGGTGACAAGGTCACCAGTACAGAGTTCAGAACCACCTGGGAGGGGCAGTTGTTTACATGAGCAAGGTTCGTGCATGTGAACGCCAAGCACAAGGTACAACTCTACAATGAGTCAACAAGTATGTCAACCACACCCCAATTTACGGAGAGCACTAGTTCTTGGATGACACCTGGTAGTAGCAGTGGAATTAGTGTTGAATGACTAGCGACAATACCTATAGAGCTAGTTTGGGAAGGCTCCAGCTTCTCCTCAAGAGGTTTCATCTGTGGTTTTTCTTATGGAGAAGTTTTTCCAATAGACTTAGAACTGGTATGAGATTTTTTTTTTTTGGGTGCTAAAACGGCTTCAGTGACAATTTGCATTGTGAGAAGGAGCTGAGACAAGCTACGTTTTCACGGCTTCAGTGGCCTCAAGGCACACACGAGGATGCACAACATTGATCCTTCGTCTATGTGGCTGCTGCTATACCCCCTCTATCCCCTTATGAGCAATCTCTCATTCAACAAGTTTTGCAACAGTGATAAGGGTGACGTAGCTCCATCTACATCCGATCCCCCTTCCCGATCCGTATAGACCTCTTTCTCCATCCCCTCTAACTTGACATAGTTCGATGGTATTTGGTTCCGAGTAATAATATATAAGGTTATTTTTAGTGGATGTTTTATTTGCACTTAATAAGTTGTCACGTAATAAACATTCTAATGACATGGTAACATCTTTAAAGAAATAAATAAAGAGAAGCAATGAGTTTTGTGAGAAGAAATAAATTGTCATATAAACTCTCTCTTTGTTTGGTTACCAACTCAAGATAAATCATAGAATTAAATAAATGTGTATTAAACAAAAGATGAAAACTAATGCATTGAAAGTCATCATTTCATCCATGTTTTACTATATTCTATGTTATTAGAAGTAACACTATAAAATTCTTCACCAAGAATACCTCGGGAAGGAAATACTACTCCGTCCCCAAATTAAATGTTGTTTTCGATTTTCGTGTCACAAGTTTGACTTGATTTGTAGAAAATACGCATAAATATTTATGTCTCCGTATAATTTTGTTAAAAAACTAGATTCAAAGATCTTTCCGATGATACTAATTATGATAGTAATCGATAATATTTATTATTTATAAAAATTGCCGGCATATGTTTTTTGGGAAGCGGAAATAGATATTATTTTATTGACGGAGGGGAGTAGCAACATACTACACCCTTACAGGTTTGGTTGTCATGAAGAGAATCGTACTTGTTTGTGAAAATAGAGTACAGATTTTGGTGCAAGTGGACAAAGCAGATGGATGCAAAGTTGTTTGCGAGAGGGATCGGATCGGATCGGATCGGATCGGAGCAGGAAGTTGCTAGGAGACCACACGCGGCCGCCATGACTGACTGACAGACTGACTCGATCCACATATCCACAGTCCAGTCCGCTCCATCCAAGTCAAGATCACGATGATGTCTAGTAGTTGTTCAGCACTATACCTAGCATGCACGTGTCTGGTGTGTCCGCCGGAAATTAAGCAATCTGCATGTGCATTGAGGGAACCATCGCGACGAAATCCCGGCCGTGTTTTCAGTATCGCTCAACACACATTAGTACATTTTATCCGCCTCACAGTACATCATATCATATCATCATCTCCACGTATCCACACACATGTACGTGTCTCCTGCACGTTACATACATAGACTCTTGCACGGATTGTATATAGTACTCAAAGTAGGGCAATGTAATAATATTATTATTAGTACTATAGTACTAGATTTGATCATGTTAGAGCAACTCTAGCAGGTACCTCTATTTAATCCTGCTAGTTAAATATGGCGGCTCAAGCAAAAAAAAAAAGTACTTCAGCAGTCTCTATTTGAGCCTCAAAATTCGATTGAGCCCTAAAAGTATAACTTGATTTTTGTTGGGTCGCCTCTAGCCCCTATCCGACCATTGTGCTCGTTTGCTCCCCACGTCCATATGGATTCTTCGTCAACCATTGCAACCCCAGTGATCTGCCTTGCCCCTACCCTACTTTTGCTGGTTTGCTCCTCCCCTGACGTCCTTGCCTACCTCTGGCGGCCTCCAATGCAGCCAGGCGAGCACTGCTTTGTCGAGCAGCACCATCCCACTGTGCGGGTGCCGCCCCACGCCGCGAAACGCCGCCCGCCACACAAAAGCGCCACCCACGCCGCGAAAGCACAGCTCCACCAAGCGAAAGCACAACCCAACGCTGCATCCAATCCATCGTGGTACATATGAAGAAGAAAGATAGTGATGAGCGGGTCCTGTATGTCATATTCTATCAAATAGATTTAGGGGCCTACATTTAAGGGTTGTTGTTGGAGTGGAAGCTAAAAAACAAGGACCCAAAAGTAGGGAGAAGCACCCAAATCAGATTTTGAGGCTCTGATTTGGGTGCCATTGCTAGAGATGCTCTTAGGCAAAGCAGATCTCCATAAGTCAAGGACCGATGGACAACACAAATAAAATATTCTTATATTCCATACATCTACTTGCATTGCTACACATTCTTAATGAAATATGTGTGAAAAACGCATTAGTTTGTGAAAAAACTTACATTACTACAGGAAAGATTTCGCAAGAAAGGCCCCGCTAGGGGAGAAGCATCCTCCTCCATTAACAATTAATGAGGCATTCAACTCCGCTTTTTTTATTGGACCATTAATAGAGGCGGACATTTTAAGTTGTCCGTTTCTATTAATCCTTTTATATGGAGGCAAATATCATTAGTCGATTGCCTCCACTAACGATCCATTGTCATCATAATGCAACCACATTCGTTAATTTTTTTTTTTTGAGGTGGTCTTCTTATACCAACAGCCTTTGTTAATAGATTGTTATAATAGAAGCGACCAAGAGCATCTCCAACAACTTGGTAAAATTTACTTGGTATATCTTGAGTTATACCAAGTTGCTATTTTGTTTAGCAAGTGGAAAAAAAGATGTGTCTCCAACAATTTGGTATTCTCACTTGGTAAAACTAGAGGATGACAGATGGGACCCGCATGTCATTGCATACATCAGTTTGTGAAACTATATTTTATATTTATAGAATTTTATTTGAATTATTAACTATTTATTTAGCCCCAAACTATTCCTCCGAGTCACTGACTTCGCAGAAGACCCTCCGGCTGGAATCGAATTCAAGGTGGAGGTCCCCCGACGCGAATTAAGAACAGAGCACGTAGTTGACCAGGCGGGTGGAAATTTTGACTCGCGATTTCTCGACAACGGCTGCACCAAATCGGATGAGGTTTGATCCTACGCGATCGTAACGAAAAAGCGAAACTTTTGAGTATTTCCCATCAAAATATGGAGCACTCTACGATTGCTCGACCACGGCGGCAGCGAATCCACCCGCCGCCACGGTCCCGCCGCCGCCGCCCGCCGCGATGGACCGCCCGGCTCGCTCCCTCGGGGCTTGCATGCCGCCGCCACCCGACCGCCTGCGCGTGTCATGCGTCGCAGGTGCTCGTGGCTGCAGCCCGACCGGCCATGCTGCACGCCCACGGCTTGGCCCCGCCCGCTGTCGTCTTTGACGCTGTCTTTGCTCCGCCCGGCCTGTCCCGAGCCCGTGGCTCCTCCCCGTCTTTTTCTCTCTGCTGGAGCCCGTGGCTTCGTCGCGGCGCTTCGTTCGAGCGCGAGCGACATGCCGGGCGCCGAGCGGGCGAAAGCGGAGGGAGAGGAAATCGTCGGGGGAGGCAGCGGTCCAAAGCCGATCTGCCGATCGACTTCAAGGATATATCAGCGCGGGAGGAGAAAATACGCAGTTGGGATAAATAGGGAGTTGATTTATGAAGTTGTTGGAGAGGGTTTTTTTTTGTGTTTTTGCTAAGTTTATAAGAATAACAAGTTGATTTAGGGAGTTGTTGGAGATGCTCTAAGACGATCGTGTCCGTTAATGTAACAAAGGTGACCTCCATACGTTTTATCTCCATTGATAAAAGGCTATAAATACGGAATATAAATACAACTCATTCATTAAAGGCTATAAATATAGCAACCCAACCACCTCCATCTTGTTGTTCCAGGAGCCTCTCCATTATACTCAGGCATGCTAGCTAGCAAGGATAAATTACTATATAGTCCTCATTCTTAACATCTTGTTTTAGTGGGGGTACTCATGAGGCGATATCGAACTTTGATGCAGCGGATTCGGTGTCTGAAGGTTCACGGATGCTGTGCTAGGGACGAATGGCTACGTGTCAAAAAAAAAAAGACTAATGGGTACGTGTACCTCTCTCGCACGGAGACGGAGCTTGTGTATTATTGCTTACGTTGCATTATATTTCTCTGTCTGTATATCACTACTGAAAGAGGTATGGTTTGTGCAGAAAGCTAGCGCAGCAGTATTTTTCACTGAGAGGAAAAAAAAAGTATGCTCCGCCTCACTAGTTGTTGCACGTACCCATTAGTCTGCTGAATAAGGTACAAAATATGGCTCTCTTGTAGTTTGTGAATGACCAAAAGCACGTGCCTGCCCACTAGTAGAACAATTTTGCAAGGAATGACATTGTAGGAACCCATGCTGTTGCCCTGCCATGACAGATCGAGAGACGACTGACCCGAGATCCAAGTCGACCAATGATTTAACGACGACTACTACTAGTACTAGTACTCCACGTAGTACACCGGGTAGGACCCACCAAGTTGCATCGAGAATCGCACGCACGCACATGTGTCCACACTAGGGCTTTGTTTAGTTACATGCAAGTTTCACTAAAAGTTGCAAGTTTTTCCACTCTCTCTCTATTACATCAATTTCTACCCGTATATATGGAGCATTAAATGTTAGTGAAAAAAATAACTAATTACATAGTTTTGCTGTAAATCACGAGACGAATCTTTTAATCCTAGTTGGGTCACGATTGGATAATATTTACCAAATACAAACGAAATGCTACAGTTGCAACTTTTTCCACCTTTTCCCTAAACAAGGCCTAGCTAAAGTAGGCACTCTGTCAGTCAGGCAACGTCCATCCATCCCGATCGATCATATTGCACCCAATATCATTGTTCCTGTGAGCAATCGATGGTTAGATCTACTGTAAGGTTTAAACTTGCATTATATTTATCCGAATATGAAAAGGAGACTGCGGGCTGAGAAAGTGTTCTGTACGACTAAAGCAGAGTCTATATGTACTAGGAACGTAATAACAGGGCTCAGTGCTGTATTAGGTTTAGGTGCAGTGTATGTGGAGTGAAGCAGCAGCCGCCACAAGGAAAGGGCACATGCAGGCGCCCATGGTATTAGCAAAGAACGCTAGTACTACATGGTTAAAGAAACATGCATGTGTGGGGGTGTCGCATAAAATAAAATCACCACCTACCACCATTCACTTGATCCAGGCAGGCATCTTTTCTTCCTGCTCTGCTTTCCAAGAGACAGATGATGCGATCGATGCCAACATACTCCATAGAACGCAGTACTTCCAGTACTAAATGGATGACCAGAGTATCCCATGCCTCTTTTTTGATGAACTGTAGCAACTAAAAAAAAGTACTTCCTCTGTCCTATAGACTTTGTTGTTAGAAAACCGTGTCTCCCTCACAAACACGCTTTCCGGACAATATACTCCATGGGACGGAGGGAGTATACAAAAATGGTGATATTTATAGTAATGTTCAGCAAGAAAATAAGTCTATAACACATGAAATACAATGCTAAAAAAGTATGACACATCATAGTTGTAGCAGCAAACCAAACAGCCACCCTTTTTTAACTGTCGCTTGTGCTTCCCAAGAAATAAATACCGGCAATTTTAATAAATACTAAATATCATCGATTAGTATCATAATTAGTATCATCGGAAAGACCTTTGGATCTAGTTTTTTTAACAAATTTATTTGGAGACATAAATATTGTATATATTTTCTATAAATCAAGTTAAACTTGTAGCATGAAAACCCACCGCGACAATTAAAAAAGAGAGAGAGAGTAATTAATCTGTAGCATGTGGCACGCTTTAGTCAAGAACCAAACAGATAAGGGCTGCCTCGATCATCATGTGTAGGGTCCGACCATGGTGTATGTGGAGAAAATATCCATGGTCCATCCATATTCCATACCCGCTCGCCCGCCTATAAATAAAATACAAGATCGATCGTCATGACTCGTGGAAGCCACACACACACCACCCATCAAGCAGAAGCAGCGAGCTACCTCTGCACTGCACTGCACTTCACTTTGCGAGCAAGCAGGATGATGATGGCCAGGTCCAGCAGTAGTAGACCAGCAGTGGCCGCCGTGCTGCTGCTGCTGGCCATCTCAGCGCTGTGCGCCAGTAGGCTCTCGACGGCCACGGTGACCGTGAACGAGCCCATCGTCAACGGCCTCTCCTGGAGCTTCTACGACGCGTCCTGTCCCGCCGTGGAGGGCATCGTGCGCTGGCACGTCGCCGAGGCCCTCCGCCGCGACATCGGCATCGCCGCCGGCCTCATCCGCATCTTCTTCCACGACTGTTTCCCGCAGGTACGTAGTACATCCATGTCGCCATCGTTAAGTTGGTGTGGTGATTGCTTCATAAAATTGCTGCTGACACACCGTACCACTCAACTTTACTAGGGCTGCGACGCGTCCGTGCTCCTGTCGGGTTCCAACAGCGAGCAGACTCAGATACCCAACCAGACGCTGCGTCCAGAGGCGCTCAAGCTCGTCGACGACATCCGCGCCGCCGTCCACGCCGCCTGCGGCCCCAAGGTGTCCTGCGCCGACATCATCACGCTAGCCACCAGGGACGCCGTCGTCGCGGTAAGTCCCACCATCCATTGCCGGACAGGGACACACGTCCACGAAACCCCCCACCCAGAGCATCCAACTGACAACTGAACAATAATGCAATATTAATGCAGTCCGGCGGTCCCTTCTTCGAGGTGCCTCTAGGCCGCCGCGACGGGCTGGCAGCGGCGTCCCAAGACCAGGTCTTCACCCTGCCGGGCCCCGACACCGACGTGCCCACGCTGCTGGGGATGTTCAAGAACCGGAGCCTGGACACGGTGGACCTCGTGGCGCTCTCCGGCGCGCACACCGTGGGCCGCGGCCACTGCGGCTCCTTCAGCAGCCGCCTCCCGCCCAACGCCGACGACGGCACCATGGCCCCGGCGTTCCGGCAGACGCTGGCGGCCAAGTGCGCCAAGGACGCCAACGCGGCGCAGGTGCTGGACGTGCGCACGCCCAACGCCTTCGACAACAAGTACTACTTCGACCTTATCGCCAAGCAGGGGCTCTTCAAGTCGGACCAGGGGCTCATGAACGACCGGGCAACCAACCGCACCGCCACGCGCTACGCGCTCAACCAGGCCGCCTTCTTCGACCAGTTCGCCAGGTCCATGGTCAAGATGAGCCAGATGGACGTGCTCACGGGCAACGCCGGAGAGGTCCGCCTCAACTGCGCCGTGCGCAACGCCCGCCGCGTCGTCGACACCGCCGCCGGCGACGAGGGGCTCGCGGCCGACGCGTGATTACAATTGCAAGAGGCATCGTCGTCTCATCGCGGCCGTGCATGTGTGTCACTGTCACCTTTGCTAGATTCATAATGTGTGTGCGTGTGTGTCACTGTCACCGTGGTGTTAATTAGCTTTTTAAATTTAACAAATAAATGGGTGACGAGCGAGGGAGATCAGAGTAGAAAAGGGCTAGTTGTTGTGGCTCATGAAAACATGTCTTTTGCTGTTTCTGCTTGTCCCCAATCGCCACATGCACAAGTCCACCAAGACCAATCTCTTATACTATTTCTTTGTATTTTCACGAAAACTTAGTACCCTACGTGCCACTAACAACTTATCTTTACGACATGTTTTGGTGAACCTCACTGAGCCAAGTACTTGACCAAGATGACCTAACATAGCAACTTCACTTATTTGAGAAACGACTCAACTAGCAACTCCATGACTTGAACCACTGATGACGCCACAACAAGCAAAAACAACCAACTCAGAAAAACAACCCAAAATATTGATGCATGCCACAACAAGCAAAAAAACAACCAACTCAGGAAAACAACCCAAAATATTGATGCCAAGCACTGCCAACGAAGCCACCTAAAGCACCACCATGGCTATATAGTAGGAACATATAGCAGCGGAGGGATGCCTTCAAGAAGAAAACAATGCCAACATGTGCCGACGTTGCAGGCCTACTAGTGAAAGTTTTTGCCCGCCAATCCAATCTTGTTAGAAGAAAAGGTGAAAGAAGAATGCCTCCAAGGAAGAAACAATGGACGTCGCCATCTAGGCTTTCACCATGATTGTCACAGCCTCCACTACCGCCTCGCCCATTGGCCACTGCAAAGGAGACCATTACAAAGGAAGGCGCTAGTGACAAACATGAGCGTCCCGGCTGACACCACAACACCACCACGCGCAACGCAAGCGTCCTTGCCGCAGCGCAACCGCATGACGACGCCTTTGACCCATTATGAAGACAAAATGCAGAGAGCCAAAGGGACTGTCTGCCAACCCGAGCTGCCATGGGAGCTGCAAGAAGGACCGAGCCCACCGTCCGAACCCCGACCGAAGCCAACCAATAGCAAGCCGAACTAACCAACAACAAGGGAGATGAAGATGACAGTGAGAAAGGGGCCAGGGTGTAACACCCTAGGTGTTAATCATGTTTTGCATTTCATTTCATAAAGCATAAGCATCATTATGCATAATATCATAAGCATATGATAATGCAAGGTTTATGTGTGCAACATATATGTTTGTTAAATAATCCTAAAAATGACCTAGAATGCTTTAGAATCAAAAATAAAGTAGGGTTTATATTCACATTTTTGCCAAAATGTGCTTTCATGAAGTTATATATGTCACATGTGCTTTTATCAAGTTAGGAAATAGCCCAAAGCACAAGTATATGTTTTATTCAGTTTTTGGGATTAAACCCTAAATAAAAGTTGTAGTATAAAATGTGTGCAACAAACTTTATTTAAGGGTCTAGGGCTAAATCTTAATTTATCATGTTCAAATAGTGGCCTTAAATTTGAATTTGAAATGAATCTGAAAGAGACTTGAAAATTTTTTCGAGTTGCTTGATTCAATTTCTAGGGTTGTGAAATTTAGTTTTTTATGAATAAAATTTTGAAAACAATTACATCATTTGATAGTACTAAGTTTGTACTGCAAATCTATGCTATTTATTGGCTATGAGTATGATGGGTTAATCATTAGTTAATTTGCTACACATTGAATCTAGCATGAAATTATGAAGGCTTGGAGATTCTTCCAAGTCTGAGATTGTCAATATTATATTCAAACTTTGGGGCTATGAAAAATAGTTTTCCATGAATAGTGATGTGGCATCTAGTTCATTACTTGTTAGTGTGAAGTTAGTACTTTAAGGACATACGTATGCTGCTTTGAGCTTGATGGTTAGTGGTTAGGCCTTAATTAAATTGCAAACTTGGCTAAACAATATAGCACATCTCTGCCTAATTGAAAACATAACTGAAACTGAGTTTCAGTTTCTTTTTAGTGTTGTTTAGGGGCTTGTAGTTTGCAAACTAAACCGAGTTAGCTCGGAATTCTTTTAGCAAAGTTGAAGTGCATCTCTAGAGGTTTACCACGGTGCCATTGGTTTGCCTTGTGATCAACGGGTCGTGGGAGATAGCAAGCCGTGAAGGTAGCGGTTTCGGTCGACCGGTGATGGTACGAGCAACAACTGCAGCGGCGCCTTCACGTCCTCATCGGCGTGTGCATGCACTTGCTTTGTCGCCGCTGCCACGCCTTGCTCGAGGAATAGCTCGCGTCGGCCACAGTCGAGAGGTGAATGGAGAAACTCGCTCTCGCCCATGCCATCGCCCATGCCATCACCAGAGCCGTCCAGCTCGCCGCCGCTTTTCTTCTCCCTCGCTCACCGGGCGTCCGCCGCACGCGTGGCCGTGCCTTCTCGTGCCCGCACGCGTGGCCAGCCACCCGCTCGCATCCGCGAAGTCTCCAGCCACCTTGCCAACTCGCCCATGCCTCATAAAAGCGCGGCACCGGCCGTCGTCACCTCCTTTCTTCTTCCTTGCCATCGCCGGCAATTTCTCTTCTTCGGCTAATGTGGCGTAACCTTCTAAATTACATGGCCCACAAGCATCCGACATTGTCCCTAAGACCTCTGTCAGCCGTACTTGGGTACCACATAACCTAGAATGTTCCGTCGGGTGAACCCCCGATAAACCACAATTCCTCCAGGATCGATACTTACAGAGACATCACAGTATTACAACAGTTTTCATCCAAAATACCAGAGTAGCGGAAGACTTACAATAACTTAATTTACAAAACTTTTATCAAACTTATACAAACCAGAGTAGCATTATTACAAAAAACAAATGGAAGTATCATTACTTAACCTTATTACAATCACACAACGAAAGTGCCCTGCCCACGGGCCACACAACTTATTCATCGGCAGACTCTTCTTCAACGACCGTCATGCAGCAAGAGCCATAGCACTCTTGTCCATGCGGTTCACCTGCAACAGGGGTTGAACAAACCACGAGTACAAAAAAGTACTCCATAAGACTTACCCGACCAAAAATTTGGGAGAAGACTCGTGAATGCCGGCTAGTGGGAATCAAGGTAAGGCTTTAGCAAGATCAAAAGACACCTTTTTACAAAAAGAGACTAAGCCAGTTCTTAATTTACTACAACAATCACTTGTCAACCATGTGCCGAATTCAAACCTTTCATTCTCACTTTCATCATTACTACGATGCCGGGACTCGGATCACGGCTCCCATATCGTGGAGCACACGACGATTCGAATCGCTTAATATACCCAGCTGGGGCTTCCTAGCCACACGATGTATGCAGGACCAAACATCTTACATACATCAACTCACGCTTGCATTTCTCCCGGCCAGAACGGGTCCTAGCTACGAGGTACAGTACACCATCTCCCTACGCCATGTCCCCCTTCCACGGTGGCCCCGTAGGATGGGTACACGCTACTCTCGTCCCGTATCCGTTCTCGTCAAAGATAGTACAAGGGAGCTTACCGCCATTAGCATGCGACTAGTACTATCCAATAACCTCATGATCCCGTGGCCAAACAACGGACGGTCCTTAACCGACTCACAAGTGGGCGACACTACACCGGGCACTAGCCCTTCCCCGATGCAAGTCACTCCACCCGGTCTCAATTTACTCATCATCATGCTCTTGTTGCGTACCCTTGACCCGATCGAAGTGAAGGGATACCAACAAGTAACATCAGGTTTTCGTAAATGCCCTCAACGGGGATATTGTGATCACACCTTTAGAAAAAATCTTTTATTTGCAAAGCCTATGCTATTAGCAAGATTAAGCATATACTAAACATTTTCAAATCAAAACAAGTTTCAGAGATAGTATATCAAGGTACGGTAAATGCATCAAGATAGGATATCACTCAACTCCTACACCTAATGCATCATATCATCAACATAAAATTATAAAAGACTTTCGTAATTCAAGGAAGGGTTTTAATGCATCCGGCGCTTGCCTTGGGGCTCGACGAAGTTAGGAGCAACTACCCAATCACCGAGACCAGATCCAACCTTCTCACGATGATCACTTTCTTCAAGAACTGGAGTCGTATTAACTCCCTCCGCAGACGGCACAGCTACACGAGTGGAATGCATGATTACGATGCAGTAATTAAAAGAGCATGCGATAATGATGCGACGATTGTTAACCTAGCTTGAGTACAACTTTCCTTCACGGTAAGGTTGTACTACTGAAGTATAACTAACGTCGACGACGACGGACTAGCGATACGCAATCAACATGAAATGCCGAAGGTCATTAGGGTTAATGACCTAGGGTCATCACTCAATCCCAAAATCAAGCAATCCTAATAGTGATTAAGGGTGATTACTAATTTATTGAAAAACCATAGTTAGTATTTTTCCTAGGTAGATCAAAGCACAAGGAGCTCAGATCATATTTTTGCATATTTTAATTTGCCCAAAATAAATGGTAACAAAAAGATGAAATCTGGCTTTTGGAAAAGAAAAAGAAAAAGGAAAAGCATTCTACTTCTCCCGTGGGCTCTTTGGCGGCCCAAGACGCCGCGCGGCGCCTGCCCCCCCGCGTGCCTGCGAACGCACGCGCGGCCCGGCCCAACCAAGCCCGCGCGCTGCCTGCCTTTCCTCCTCTCTCACCGGCACGCGGGGCCCAAATAGCCGGGCGCCTTCTTCCCCCCTCTCCTTTCTCCGCTTGAAACGGACGCGGCGGCGGTTGGCGGCGAGCTTCGCCGAGGACGAGTTCATCCACCAAACCGACAACGCCCGGTCGCATCCCTCACCAAGGCGGGCCTAACAAGCTACGGCACGGCGGCCCGGGAGCTCACCGGAGCGCCCACACCGGCGGCGGCGGGGCGGCGGCGTTCGGCTCCGCGGTGGTGCCGTGGCGTTCCGGCTAAAAAGGGGCTCGATAGAGATAAAAGCAAGGATGGAGTTGGCTTTGGGAGCTTGAGGCGAACCCGATGCTCCTCCCGCCGGCACGAAATGAGAGGATCCGCAGGAGCGGAACGGCGGTGGGATGATGTCCGGCGACTCAAGCACGACGGCAAGACGACGTCCAGTGGCTCCGGTGATGCCAAGAGCTAGGATTTGGGTTCAGAGGGTGCGCAACGAAGTTCTGCGAACTCGCGTGCAAAGGCGAATTGAGTGATGATGGTGTGGTGTGCACGAATTTGCGAGCCGCTGATGGCGGCCGGGCGGCGAACAAAGGCAAGGAAAAAAAAAAGGCGATGACGGCGGTCCCTGGTATATATAGGGCGGGGATGCGTCGTCGAGGTGGCCGAGGCTTCATGACCCCGCCCAGATGGTTGGTTGCGCGTAAAAATCGGCGACGCCACGAGAAAAGCCACGGGGCGGCCGACGGCAAAGAAGGCTCGCATGAGCAGCCCGGGTGAGGTGCCCCCTTGGTACTGTAGCAACTAGCCACCTCACCGTTTTTCATTTTCAAATTTACTCCAAACTTTTGAATACAACTTGAAAAATTCCAAAAATACAGATTGCTCAAAATTTAATTCTCTAAAACTTTCATTCAAGAAGTTTTGTCAGATTTCAAATAAATTTTGAATTGCATTTCAAATTTGAAAATGAACTCAAACTCAAATCTTTGGGATTTCAAAATTACTTTTAAATTTTGAATAAAATATGAAAATCTCCAAAAATAAAAGTTGTTCTATTTTTCAAGATCTACAACTTTCATGTAGAAAGTTTTTCATGAAACCAAATAATTTTTGAATTAGAGTTTAAAAATCAAAAGGGGATAACTTCCAATTTGAAGAACTTTTAAAATTATTTAAAATTTTATTCAAAAACTTGAAAAACTTTGTATACCAAAGTTGTAGAGCTCAAAGAGATGCACAAACTGTATTTTTGGAGTTTTCCCAAATTTTGAATATTTTGAGATGAAATTTAGAAAAGGGATAAAAGGCTTTTTGAATTTCAAATTTTGAAGAAGAATTTCAAATTGGAATTTTGGGCAATTAATTAATGATGTTGTGGAACTTTTCAAACCCAACCAATAGCATAATTTCAAAGTACAAACTTCATACTTTGAAATGGTGCCATTGGTTAGCAACTTTTATTTAGAAAATCAATTATGGTTAGCTCATCAAAATTGAAAATGAAATTCGAATTCCAACACTTAACCAACTAGGGTTAGGGTTTGGGATTCGGATTCCGAATTCAATTTTGATTCTTGCTTTCGCATCATTTGACTTATAAAACTTAGTTAGGGTGTGAGTTAGGGTTAGCCAAACACTTGTACACACCAAGGTTGCTTTTATTTGGTTGCTTTTATAAACAAAAGTAAAATTGTGAAGAAGGTTTAATGACATGCACATACGCATACAATATGAAAGAGCTCAACCAATCCTAAAATTAAATAAATTCACTTTGGTTGTTTGCATTTATGTTCTCTAATTATGAATGCTTATGCAATGATGATGATGACATGGCAGGTTTAGGCTAACGTAACAATCGGGGTGTTACACTAAATTGGCACAAAGCGCCGCACCACCGTCCTTGCCACGCTGCTCAATGCTTCTCCACTTCCTAGCGAATCACCTGAGCCCGCAATTGCGAGCTATTGCCATCGGAATAGCCGCTGCGCCGCCTTCTTCTTCGTTGCCGGCCGCCAAGCGCCGCCGCAACCGCTGCCCTGGCCAGGCCGCCTCAAGGCATTTCCGGCCAAACCAAGCATCGTGCTAGCCTCGCCATCACCTCATGGTGCTCATCGTTCCGCCCCGGCTGCTCGCTACCATAGCGACGCGCCGGAACATCACCGCCCGCCGTGCCTAGCACGGCCGAGCGCGAGGGCCTCCGGTGTGCCTTCTCCGGCCGTTAATCGGTCCAACCCTCGTAGCTTATTGGGTCCGCCCGTGTCGAGGGATTCTAGCGGTGCCCGGCGCCACTGAGCTCGCCATCGGCGGGGGACGTCGGCCGCCACCGCCCTTTCTTTTGAACGGAGGAAGAAGAGGGGAGGGAGGTAAGGCCGGGCCGGCTTTGACGTATTGGGCTGGCCTGGGCCGCAAGCCAGTGGGCCGGCGTGCCAAAGGCTTTGCCTTTTTCATG
>JADLZL010001651.1:0-83176 GCA_015844335.1 Chrysopogon serrulatus | reverse complement strand
ATGTGGGCTAGCACATGATGAAGTGCATCTAGCGAAACTCGTTTTGAGTGTATTCATTGGGCCTAGATAAAAATATATTTTTGCAAACCAAACACTTAATGCCTAGATATCGGATTCCTAAAAATTATACCTGGTCAGTCTTTGTCTAGGGACATAAACAGACATATCCTTAATATGTCATGCCTTCAAATAGATCATATCTATGGACTCATCAACATGCAGTATCTCAACGTGTACTAGTAGTTTTATCTTTTAAAAATATACTAGTATTTATTATCTTTATATAAAGAATAATGGCTTTATTCCTTAGCGCTACACAAAACATTTGCCACCTTTTACATTATATCTGCCAATTTATTTTAAAACAAACACCATTTTTTTCAGAAATAAGCATTATTTGATGATTTTGCATGGTCAAATTTAAGTGTCTCATTTGTATCCTACTAAGAATATCAACCATATAGATATAGAACTCATCTACACCTATGCTCTCGTTTTGGTCACTTCTCAACAGAGATTAGGACTGGCCAAGCCAATAAACCTCGTCTATTTAACACTAGAGAATTGTTATCAGGCTTGATGCTTATTTGGTATGTCCAGAGAAACATGGCATTCACGAGCGCAATACGCGTCCTTGGTCTCCACACGCTGCTGAAGCTGAACTATCCACTGGTATCCCTATGACTGTATGAACATGACACAACCATTGCTCTCGACGAAAACCTCAACCGCCACCCAACAGAATTTAGCCACTATCACTACTACTCCCCTAATTGAAATTGTACTTGCACAACTCAAAACTATTCTTAGCACAGTGCACTGTGCGCGTCCAAACCATCACTTAAATGCCACAGCACACGATGACGTCCTATGATACTCACAACCATCCATTATGTGAAGCTTGGATGCTCCATCACCACCATGAACCCATGCAGGTCCTTGTCAAAATGTCCATTCTAACGTCTAATTTTACAACTTATTATCATAATTTTAGTTTGATTTTATTATAATCTAGTTAGCCGTCTATATCTTATTAACATGTGATTAAATTTTATGTTTAGCATTATGTGACTTCGATCTAAATCTTACAAAAAGATCTCCAATTCAACTTCAATAACCGCTCGTGATGTGAGTACGTGACCGTGCCTCTACATCAGAGATCAGACGTCACGCCATGGCACTGCCCTGACGCCTATACGCGCACGGCTGCCAGATGCCGTCTCGCCCACACAGATTAGATGCTGCTGCACAATCTGGGCCGTTGCATGCTGTTTCCCAGATGGCATAAAAGTATCGTTACAGGGCAAAATAAGATTTCGATCAACCCTCCAAAATAAGATAAAGTCGTATTCCTAAAAGAATTTACAATGGCTAATGTACTGAACATGTAATCGGGTTACGCGTACAAAACTTCGAACCGGACACCACTCTCTTCAAGAGATCAATCGAAGTTCTCAATCTTGATTGGAGTTATATCGTCTGCCACCTCAAATTTCCCAACTAATCTCGCAAAGAACACCATCTGCTGCTCCAAGGTGAACTTGATGTTCTCGGCCTGTTCAAAATCGAGAAAGAAGTTACAAAATCCGTGCAGGCTGACAGTGTCGAGGATGCTGAAAATCTGAACCATAGGTATACAGAGAGGTAATAACCTTGCGGAACCCATGCTGCTCTCCTTCATATTCTACCAAAGCAACAGGCAAACCTTTCTCTTTCAAGGCATTGTATATTTTGCGTGCCTGATCTGGTGGCACAACCTGGAAAACATTAAAGCAGATGACAAATTATGCTATAGAAACACCAATATTACCACTGAGTAATGCAGCTATGATAAATATTACAGTTCATGAACAGAAAATACCTTATCCTCCAACCCTTGAAACAAAATGACTGGACACGTAAACTGGTTGACGAAGTTAATTGGTGATCTCTCATAGTAAGCTCTTTCATCATCTCCTAAAGGAACACGAACGACGTGAATAAGTAGATGTGAATCAGAGCAAGAAACTGGGTTAACATCTTCAAAAAGAAATGAGAATACTATCTCTTACCTACAAGATTGTCCATGTAATGGGACTCAAATTTGTGTGTCTCTGCTCTCAACAGAGTCAAGTCCCCAACCTAATCATTGATTGGTAACAGCATGGTACAGTTAGTTACTATGGTCGTTTACAAAAAAAAAGGAGGTCAAAATTACATAGCTATAGCAATCAAGCAAATGCTAGCACACCAAGCCAACAGCATATTTTGACCATTCTACTAATGCAAATTACCAAGCACAAACATGCATTATTGCTTTAGCACCATCATAAAGTATGCCAGGATTGTTAAATGATTAGTTCCATCTATAAAGAAATATCAATATAAAAGTATGCATAGAACTAAAGGACCGAAAACATTTTAATGAAAATTGTAACCCTGACATGGGCAGATAAGTGCAGCAAACAAGGTATCTGACACTTGCACAAAAGGATTAAGGGTGTATATGGTAAATTGCTCAGCAAGAATAGAACAAATACAATTGCTCAGCAAGAATAGAACAAATACAAATGTCTGGCATATTTTTATGGCAAACACAATGGTAGGATTCTAAAAATCTAAAACTTACACCATACAGAGAAGCTCCAGCCTTGAACGTGTCTCTGAATGCAAGTGAAGCTAAAGTAGTGTATCCACCTGCTGATCTACCAGTAATACAAAGGCGCTGCCCATCTACTTTCCCACTCTCCACCTTAATACGAAAAGAATCAAACATTAAGGTGAATTCTTATCACCTCCAAAGTTAAAATGCCAATTCAACATTAGAATTATTGGTCAAAGGATTGTACCAGGAATCTCGCACAGCTGCAACAATCATCAACATCAACAATACCCCATTTGCCCAATAGTCTCTCCCGATACTCTCTTCCATAACCTTCAGTTTATAAGTCGATGAAGTTCAACATTATTGAATGTCCTGGGGTATCGTTACAGATAAAGGGTTTAACCTAAACAATCAAAGTTAAGGACAAACCAGTGCTTCCTCCATAGTTGACATCCACATATGCCCAACCTCTACTTGTCCAATACTGGACACTGAG
The DNA here is from genome assembly GCA_015844335.1 of Chrysopogon serrulatus. Lineage (NCBI taxonomy): Eukaryota > Viridiplantae > Streptophyta > Magnoliopsida > Poales > Poaceae > Chrysopogon > Chrysopogon serrulatus. The sequence goes on along the minus strand of JADLZL010001651.1, from coordinate 80,096 downwards.
GTCCAGAATTGCACGTGTTTCAGCAGTAGGTCCTCCTGAAAATTTAGAGTGTTAAAGCATTCTGTGATTTTCATCTGAAAAGAAAGAATCCAAGCAAAAACCATTTATTTTAGTTAATTCTAAGAAAACACTTCAGCTGAAATACATGGATAACTCTTCTTTCTTTTCCTTTCCCTTTTTTTTTGGTTTGTGTGTGTGTAGAGGGGTGGGGGATCAAACTGAATAATTATTCCAAGGCACCAAAAGGTTTGAATAACTCACTTACCATGTGTTTTGACAAGCAACGGAGGTTTTTCATCAGCCAAACCTTGAAAATTGGGATTTGACGGTGGGTAGAAATAGGCATAAGCTTTCCGGCCAGGTTTGGATGTAGGGAACTCAACAAGTTCTGGTGTGCTGAAGAAAGGTCTATATTGTACGAGGTCCGGTGATGAGGACCAGACTATTGAGAAACTGACTACTTTTGTTTTGCTCTCATTTAATGTCACCTGGATGAAACAATTGATGCATCAATTGAAATGACACACAAAATTGCACATCATCAACATATAAACAAAATTGTGAATCTGATATCTGATAAACCTTAGCAATTGACCGTGGAATACTTGCAGAAGCACCTTCAATATAAAAGTAATCATCCGCAGCAACCTGTCAGATCAAGCAAGTAACAAGCCAATATAAGTCATGAAACAAACATATATACCTCAAGTTTTCAAAGTGGTAATGAAGATTTTGTCACGTACCACATTAGATAAATCAGAGAAAGGGATGTCAAGCAATGAAACAGAACCTGAATCATAATCAAGCACACCAAGATGTGACCTTCCCTGCTGCCTGCAAGGCATGGTTATTGTGATGGTACATGAAGATGTTTCACAAACAAAAGCAACATCAAATTTTTTTCTTCAGTATTATTGATACCTATAGCTGAAAACAATGCGGTTGCTGTTTCCAAGAAAATCGTATGAGCTGATGCCAAAAACCCACAATGGTGTTGTAAATTCAGCGTCCAGTGAATACACTGGAACAATCTCATTGGTTTGTTCAATCTGATGACAGAGTAGCATACTAAGATTACATGACAAATATAGTTCATATGATGAGTTCAGATAGAAAAAAGGAATATAATAACAAGTTTAGCTGATTCATGAGTCACATGGGTTATGAACTCTGAATTTATTACTAATCTCAGTTAAATTGTGTGGCCAAAATACAGTTACAACACTGTCAGAAAAGCTCAAGAGTTGAGAGAAAACTGCTTACCCATTTATAAATGTTCCAAAATCCACTCCCTCTGTCAGTAACAAAAAACAGTTCTCCTGCAAGTTGAGTGCTTTAGATGAACTATAGTATAAGGTTAGTAGCCACAATACCGTGCAAGAAAAATATCATTATCGCCTACAGATGTTCTATATGATATAATTAGTTCATTCACTAATCAGTGTGAATTGCAGACAACAAAGGGCAAAGAACACTCAAATAGCAATGCATCATCCAATTGATTAATAATAAAGCCCCTTCCATTTCTACTAAGTAAGTTATGTACTCCCTCCATTTCAAATTGTAAGTCGTTCTAGTTTTTCTAGATACATAACAACTTTTACTATGTATCTAGACAAAATGGATATCTTGTCATGTAGCAAAGCTATGTGTACCTATAATTTGGATGGAGTATTCAATATCATGGACATGGACCACACTAATACATTTTATTTGGAACAATGAAGCTCAAGGAAATGTTGAATGTCCCAATGATGCAAGAGTAACAGAAACAAGCAACATAAAACTTCAATAGAACATAATGAGATCCCATTTTTAATACACAGTGTGAACAAAAAATACAAGTATGTTATAGCTTGAAACTATAAATTTTGAAGTACTTTCCAATAAAAAAAAGATATTTAGTTGATGTAATTATCACTGAACCATACCGATAATTAGCATTTTTACAATAATCAAGTGTACATACAAATACAGCAGAAAAAAAAGGATACCTTTGGGAGACCATTTAGGTTCACTAGGAGATTCAATTAGCTGTGGATTGCCACCAGCAATACAGACCCGTTTGGTCAAGTCTCTGGAGACACAAAAACACATGGGGCTAAATCAGCAAAAATTAGAAAGGGGAATTCAGCTACATGGACATGTTCAGTACTGCACAAAAGTATCACAGTACCATGCTGTAAGCTCAAAATAACAGCGCTACATAATGTCTATGGTACTAGGCTACTAGCAACTCAGTGTTTGCCTATGCAACCTTCAAGTCTTGACTTTGTCAATTGATTATAAAATAAGCATACAAGTCCAAGTCAAACTGACAGGGAAAATAGGAGGAAGTATCTGGTTCTCTACAGCTATTGTTAGAATGTGTTGTATTAACTACAATGTGATTTATTGTCTTTTAGATATTTAATACAGAAAAGAACTTTTAGGGTATTAGAAGCTGTTATCAAAATCAAAATCCTTGTGCATAACTGCATATTCATCAAGATAGTGTTGTGGATATGCATGGACACCATCCTGACATATATCACCTAATCGCGCAGTTTATTTGATGCAGACAAGATAGTGCTTTTATTCACAATATAAGAGAAGACTTGTTCTAATATGTTCATTCACAAGATAATTACAATTACCCGCTCTCAGCGAAGTAACCAACCCAGAGTTCTGATTTATCCCAGGGCATGTTTGGATGGCTCCATTCAATCCATGCCATCCGCTTTTTTTTTGATCAATGCGAGGAAATGCATAGAAATCATTGCCGCTGATCAACACCTTTGGTTCTTCATTATAGAAAATATTTAAGTTAGTGTCGTGAAGGAAAGACGGATAAACATCAAAAGAAAGCATATATATAATTTGGTAGCTGTGGTAACAATTCTCTGGAAATATTACCATGAACATCACTGCCACTCAAGTCTATAGCAGCAATTGTTGTGGTGGGATTCAAGCTATCCTGTCGACGATCTATCAAAATATATGAGCATGTCAGAAGTTTGTTGTGTAACTATATATATTAGAACCAAATCATTGGTCAAGTACCTTCCATCACAGTAACATAACGGCTGAAGTGAGGATCAAATACGCCATCAGCATAACTGACATTCGGCGCACCATAATCGGGTGTAAGAGGTACAGGTGGAGCACCAACTGGCAAGGTAAACAAGCATGCACGATTAAAAATAATGCAAATAGTAAGCATAATATATACATCACATATTGCCCAAAAGAACATGAAAGCATAGTAAGCATGATTTGGTCAAAGGTGCCAGATACTAAATGTGTGGTGGGATATAAATTTGCAACATTTTCCACATTACTTAAAAATAAAGAATGAAAATAAATATCACATACTTACAATTTCTAAGTTTTTAATGAACATCAATTATATAATGTTAGTTTTAACTAAATCTCAACAATAAGACTATAGCAGCCTACTTATTACTTACTTCCTATTGTTTGCTTGTATAGACGTTGATCCTTGTAATTTGAGAACACAACAACATTCTTGTCAACTGCAAATGCACCACCTCCATATTCTTGAGCCAGGGTGCGTGCTGCAAATTCCTGAGGTATGACATCCACAGGATTATCCTCCTCCTTTACAATAACCATACGCCTGAATACAGATTTAATTCAATATGATCAGGTAACAATATGTTAGGTGGGGCTCGTTCCATTATTTTCTACCTCTAGCCCCTCCTTCCAAGCATCTATGGCTATAAATTTGAGAAGTAGTCCCTCTGTCCCAAAATAGTTGACACTTTAGCTATGAATCTGGACAAAAGTTAACCAGATTCATAAGTGTCAACTATTTTTGGGACAAGGAGTACAGAGGAGTTGAATGTACAGCACTACTAAGCAGATGTAATCGATATGGGCACCAATGGAAGCAACAAACATTCAATGATTGCCAGGTAGTAATATTATGACAATATATTCCATTATACAGCAACATTCTTGTGGCATCAAGTGGATTAGCATGCAAGTGCTCAGACATGCAAAGTGCAGAAATGAAATGTAATAATACTGATTCTCAAATTACTTCTCTGATAACAAATATAAGTCCATCTTAGGTCTGCCCAAAATAAAACTTTTTTAAAAACTTTTTATAGATACCTTTATAGATATGGCTAGTCAAAGTTTAAAAAGTATGACTCAGGTCAAAATCAAACCTAGTTGGACTTATGTCTGTGATCAGCAGAAGTATATCATGTTAAGGTCCTCATTTTGTGGTATTTTTCACTTAGGAACTGTAAATCTGTCCAGTCTTTTTGCTATTGTCCTCTGGTATGTCCTGTTTTAGCTTGCACATTCTGACAAAACCACATCACTTGATCTATTTCTTGCCCCTCAATTCTTTACTCAAGTGCTGCTATTGCTCCAATTGAACAGAGAAAATAAATCCAATAAATATCCTTTCACAATGTCGCTGTCTTCCTTTTATTCATTCACAATATCCATGCACAAACAACTACAGTACATCCACTTACCAGTTACCACCCACAGGATATATAACTAACCCCATGTAGTTAGATGCCCCTAAAATTTACAATACAAATTAATGAAACATAAACTGACTAATAGATATTCTGTGGTTAACTTACTAAGCAGAACAACAGAAAACTAGATAATGAACTTACACAATTACAGATCATGTCTAATCCAACATACAGCTGTTCGAAGCCACAAGGCACAAATGCGAAACTCTTTCAAGTTTCATTTATGGGGTTTAATCAGTATGCAAGGGCTGAGCGCCTGGGCCACTTAAAAAGGCTGGACAAGGTCACTTAAGCAAGTTGGTTTTTAATCAAAATATGTTACTAAAACATAGCAACACTAAAACACCTCGGAAGCGGATTTCGTTTACCCTTTCTCCTCGGGGCGGCCCTCGATCCAGAGAAGTCGGCCATCCCCACCGAGGGCAATACCGCCAAGGCGCCTATCCGCGCCGGAGACGACGTCCGCAGTGATGGGCGATCTCCAGGACCCGTACGGCGCCACCGCAGGCTTCTCGCCGCCGGCCGCCGCCGCAGCGGCCGGCGCGGAGGAGGCGGCCGAAGAGGAGGACATGCGGGGCTGCGAGGGATGCGCTCGCCGGTGGCTGAAGCTGGGGAGAGCGCGGTGGAGAAGGTGGGCCGGGGCGGAGGTGGGGCTGCGCACGGGCGAGAAGATGGAGGCGAGGCGTGTCGCCATTTGCGGGACGCGGGGGTTCTGTTTTATATGGTTTTTGTGTGGCTTCCTCTTCACTCTGCAGTTCTCACTACTCACAGCTAGCGGCAGACCGGCACATAGCAGCAGCTGCAGCACAGCCTTGCGGTCAGGACTGCAGGCTCATTGGAATTTTATCTTCTCATCTTCCAAGACATATTTCTGTCTTAAAAATACTCCATCTGTTCTAAATTACAAGTGATTCTTTCTTTAAAAAAATTCAAAACATCTCAATTTTAACCAAAACTATAAAAAATATACAAAATTATGACATCAAATAGGGAGTATACTATAAAAATATATTTAATAAAAAATCTAATAATTCTTATTTGGTATATATGTGCTATTCTTTACCCTAGGTGTAGAACAATATTCTACATTCAGTATTTGTGTTTCAGTATTATTCAGTATTATGTAATACTAATAACTACTGACGCCAACTATTAACTAATAACGATCGTGGTTAATATTATTCAGTATTTTATGGTCAATATTCGTCAGTATTATGTACTAGGTGTAGAATAGGTAACCGTATTTGTTACCATAAATATTATTATTTTTATATAAATTTGGTCCACTAAAGAGGCTTTGGCTCTCAAAAAATTAAAATTTATTTATATACTCTTATAAAGCTAAAGTCCACTAGTTATTTTGCTCAACATTTAAACTATCTACATCATCAGTCCATTATCGGATGTACTTATGGTCAACTAGCATTCACAATTGTGATCTACATGCTAACATGATACATCATTCACTAACATGCATTTAGTCTGTCTATATCACCGTGCCACATCATCCACTAACATTATTTTATAATTTTTTTTTTTTCTTTATATAAGTAATTTTATTTCAAATCATCAGCAATTTCTATAGCAACATGCAGAGTATGCTTCTAATAACTTATAATTTGATGAGGAGGGAGTGCATTTCTACCTTTTCACCTCTCTTTACTTCTCATGCTCAGATCTACAATAACACTTAATATGAAAGGAGGGAGTACACGATTACACCATGCGCTATCAAACTCTCACTCGACTTCTTTTTAAACCAACCAAATAGGAGAATTGTCAATTATATTAACAAAGAAGGAGGTCCACATGAACAAACAAGGAACCAGATTGCACAAACAACAATCTCTATCCCTTCATTCCAAATTATAAAACATTTTTTATTTCCTAGATATATTACTTTTACTATATATCTAGATATAATTAATAGCAAAGCCATGTAATTATAAAAGTCAAAACGCATGAAAGGAATACAATATAAAAAAACACTTACTACAATGGCTAAAACAACTAACTCATATAGCATAAGCAAACAACAATATCGCTAGACTTTTCATTAACAATAATCTCTACACTACAACAACGTACATCTTCCTTTTAGAAAAAGAGAATGGTTTTATGAAATAGTAACATTATAGTGCTCTAAATATATATTTTTTTGAACGTAGTGGCAGGAGCTCTGCCTTTCAATTAAGATAGAAAGAGAGGTTTATGTACAAAGCAATTGGGGCATCACCCTAAACAAGAATACAGTGAGTTTATGTGATATGGCCCACTCCCCAAGTTATAGCCCTCTTTCTTTGCTCGATGTCCTCTTTTACCCTTAAGGCCACTTGCATTGCCGAGTCCTGGTGGTTGCTAAAAATTCTTCTATTTCTTTCCTTCCATATGTTCCACAGCGTGTAGATCACCATTCCGTTGAAGTGGCGTTGTTCTTGTTTGGCTATCTTGGATGCTGCTTCTTCCCACCATGACTTAAGGGGAGGTGGTGGCTGAGTAGGGTGGATAAATTGCACATCAAAGTGCTTCCATGATAGAATGTGGCTCCACACTGCCTTGGAGAAAGGGCATAGGAGTGATATATGAAGATACGTTTCTAAAGGTCCATTACATAAGGCACATTGATCCTGATGAGGCCAACCTCGCTTCTGTAGATTATCTGCCGTTAGGATTTTTTCTCTCACCAGGATCCAAGCAAACACTTTACCTTTGTTCTCCGCATGCGCTTTCCATATGAGTTCACTATAGAAATCGCCGTAGTAACCTCTAAACTGGATCCTATATGCTGAGCAGGTGGAGTATAAGCCATCTGGAGTCCATATCCAGACTATGGAGTCGCGAACGCCCGGTGTCAACTGGATGTTTTGAAGCCTTATCCATAGTGAGACAAACTCCTCGAGTTGGGCCATGGTGGTGATGCTGCCTCTTAGCGTTCGAATCCAGTTGTTGTTTTGAAGCTCCTGTTGTACCGATTTGTTTTTCCTTCTAACCAACTCGAACAAGTGTGGTGCTAGATATTTGGGGGCTTCGCCCTCTAGCCAACTGTTATGCCAGAAGCGAGCGTGACCTTGGTTGATATGTTGAAGAGAAGTCGATCGGTCTCGTTGCAAGGTAGATCGCTGCCTGCCCAAGGTTTGGATTCCTCCACCCAATCTTGCCACAACCATCGGAGGCGAAGAGCTCTACCAAAATTTTTCTAAATCCGGTATTCCCAACCCACCGAGATCTTTAGGTGTTGCCATTGTTGGCCAGTTTACTAGACAATGGCCGCCATTGGTGTTTTCTTCACCTTTCCATAGAAATGATCTCCTAATTTTGTTGATTTTCTTCCTCGCCCAGGCTGCAAGGGGGAACACCGTGAAGTGGTAGGTCGGCATGGATGAGAGTACTGAGGAGACTAGAGTGAGGTGACCTGCCCTGTTCAGCCATCTCCCTTTCCATCCCGTCAATCTTTGACCAATGCGCTCAATAAGCGGTTGTACATGAATTTTTCGAAGTTTACGGATGTGCAGCTGCAGTCCTAGATACCGACAGGGGAAGGTACCTCTGGTTCCTGCAAAGGTAGACAGGATGTGTTCCAAGTCCACTTCATTGCACCTAATTGGGTGGACTGAGCTCTTCTGCAAATTTATGTGAAGACCTGAGAGATTTCCAAAAGCTTGAAGGATCATTTTGAGGGCTTCCAAATCATCCTTTATGGGGTTGATGAAGATTGCACCGTCATCTGCATACATGGAGATCCTCCATCTTGCTGCAGCAGAAGGTAAGGGAGATAGGAGTCCTTGCTGTGTGGCCAACTTCAGCAAGCGTTGCAGGGGATCCATAGCAAGGATGAAGAGCATGGGTGAAAGGGGGTCGCCTTGACGAACCCCTCTACCGTGGCTGAAAATAGGCCCTTGCTGTCCGTTAAGCAGTATTTTTGAAGTGGCCGTGCGGAAAAGGATGGAAACCCATTCGCGCCAACGCTGTCCAAAACCCAGGGCCTGCAGTACCTCCAACAAATAGCTCCACTTGATTGTGTCAAAAGCCTTGTGGATGTCCAGCTTCAAGAAGAGGTTCGGGATTTTTTGTTTGTGCATTTTTTGTATTGTGTTCTGGATATATAAGAAGTTATCATAGATGCTCCTCTTTTTGATGAACGCAGTCTGACAACTGGAGACCAGCGAGTTGAGTAGAGGGGCAAGCCTGTTGCCCAAGAGTTTAGAGAAGATCTTTGCAAAACTGTGGATAAGACTAATAGGTCTGTAATCTGTAATCCTCAGTGCGTAAAAACTCTTCTAATAGATGAACTAAGCCTGAATTTATTCATTAAACTTTAATAATGATTTAACGTAAGATTCTAAACCATGTTGAAGCATGATTGATGGACTAATCATATCTAACTCACGTTTGAAAAACTAAATCATGGCCAATCAATAGTACTGCCATTTATCTCCTCGCACGTCAACAGATCGTGGAACCTGAAAACGATCAACACCAGGAAAAAGCTAAGGAAATAAAGCTTTGCTTCTTCTTGTTTTTTTGTTGATACAAAGCTTTGCTTCAATTATTGCTCGTAACGACAGCTTAGAGCCCTAGAGTTCAGTTGAAAGAACAGCTGCGAAGGGCAAATCTGCCCAAGTGCACAAGTTTATCAGTTCATGGCAGGTAAACAGAAAATAAGGACTGCTGCTGTTTGAAACGTTTACAAGGACTAATCAAAGTTTTCAATCTTGATTGGTGTTATGTCATCGGCCACCTTGAACTTTCCCACCAATCTTGCCAAGAACACCATCTCCTGCTCCAAGGTAAATTTGATGTTCTCAGCCTGTTCAAAAGAATGCACATCAGGTATGAGCTATCTGCAGTTTGCAGCAAATTCGAGTTCGTCCTATACTAATTAAAATGTTTAACTCTATAAAGAACAAAGGCAGATAGTGAGTTCGTCCTATGCACATCAGGTAGTAGTTGACTAAGTAATTTCCTGCTTATACTAAATATGACACTTAGAAGATGTGGTGCCAAAAGATTAAAGAGTGATCACTGGACCTTGCGGAAACCATGTTGTTCCCCTTCGTACTCAACCAAAGCAACGGGAAGACCCTTGTCCTTTATGGCCTTGTATATTTTTGTTGCTTGATCTGGTGATACGACCTGATATCAAAGTGAAAGCCAGTAATTGAAATCAATAGCTTCAGGTTCATGATAAGAAGTTAACAACCGGTAAGGCGTAGTTTGTTCCTAGCCGATCCTAAATTCCCTCATTCATGATTAATGGTTTGGAGTTTATTCATCGCTAGCTAGTTTCCTTTTTATACATCACAAGATAGTTGATGTGTTTTGCTAGCTTTATACATTACACGGCTTATTCTTAGCCCCTCCTTTTGTCTTTGCCTTAAGAGACGGGAATACCAAACCATTTAAGGAGGGTAACCACAACCTTTGAGCACCCAAGTTCAAGCCAGGGTGGGTGGCCACTACCAACTGAGTTATTTCATAAATGGTACTAATTAACATTTATGATTTACAGGCATATTCTGAAACTTGTCGAAGGTTAGCATATCCTCCACTATGCAAGTTCAGGTCTTGTAGGCTTACCGTGTCTTCCAACCCTTGAAACAAAATCACTGGACATGAAAAGTTTTCAACAAAGTTTATTGGAGATCTCTCGAAGTAAGCTTGTTTATTCCCTGAAACATTGGCAGTACAGTGATGTTAATTGAAACGTAGAACAAAAGAATGCTAGTATGGATGAGTCATGAGTGCAGCGTTCCTCACCCACAAGGTTATCAATGTAGTATGCTTCAAACTTGTGCATTCCTGCCCTCAAGGACGCTAGGTCAGCTATCTGCTTATAAACAATGCAGAACCCGCATGTATAAGTTCTTAGCTGGTGTTAAGCTGAATCCAAAAAAGAGAGAAATGCATGAGAAATTGAGAACCAAAACTTGCCCCATATAAAGACGAACCAGCCTTGAAGGTCTGTCTGAATGCAAGGCAGGCTAAAGTTGTGAATCCGCCAGCGGATTCTCCAGTTACACAAAGCCGCTGCCCATCCACTCTTCCGGTCTCCACCTTAATAATCAGCATGATATCAGCATGTTCAATCATCTTTCTAAGTAACCGCTGTAAATGCTGACTACATCCTCTAGAAAAGTTAACTAATTGGGACTGTCAGTCTGAGCAAGCCATACCAGGAATTCAGCACAACTGCAGCAATCATTTACATCAACAACACCCCATTGTGCAAAAAGCCTCTCTCGAAATTCTCTTCCATAGCCTTCAATTAAATAAAGTGAAGGAACATCAATAACTATCACCATCAAAATCCTTGATACTAAATAGATTAAGGTGCTTGTAAATAAGAGGATGGACATCATCGAATAATTAATACATCAGATCTGGAACAAAGAATGTGGATTTCTACATCAGATATATAAGCTGAGACAAGAAAGAGCCAAAGACCTGAGCTTCCCCCATAGTTAACATCAACAAATGCCCATCCTCGGCTTGTCCAGTACTGCACACCAAGATCCAAAACCCCTCGTGCTTCATCTGTGGGTCCACCTAAACAAGGAAGTGGTATAAAGAAGTTATAATAATGCTAAGAAGATTTTTCACTCTGTGATGCTTTGACAAGCAATTGGAGCAAAAGATAACTTCAATGCGTTTAGCAATTCATGGAGTTGGTAAGTCAAGTTAGTTTAGACCAATTTATGGCCATCTATCATCAAAGTGCACTAAAAGAGTTTATGAAAAAGACTGCAGTAACAGGAAAACAATTGTCACTGTTATATACTGATTGGAAATATGTATATAAAATCGAACAAAGCGTTTTTTGCTAATTGTTTCTGATGCAACATGAAGTCATGACCATAAATGACATTCAGAACAATAAAGTGAAGAAAAAAGGACAAAAATGATATATTTGTTTACCATGAGTTCTGACCAGTAGGGGAGGCTTTTCGTCTGATGAACCTTGGAAAACATTATTATATGGAGCATAAAAATAGGCATATGCATGCTGACCATTGATCACAGTTGGAAACTCCACAAATTCAGGCATGCTGAAGTATGATTCATATTGTGCAACACCTTCTGAGGAGGACCAAACAATAGAGAAATCAGTTGCCATAGTTCTGTTTTTATCAAGTGTCACCTGGTGGAAAAACAAAGGGTGAAGCTCAAATGTACATCAAAGGATTCAATGTTAATTGACAGTAGACTACAAGAGATCCAATTAATAAAACCTTTGCTATTGATACTGGAAGAGTAGCAGATGCACCCTCAATATAGCAGGATCCATCTCCAGACACCTAACAAATCAGCAAGCTTAAAATAAAGCATCATCACATCAACAAGTTTGAGCATTAAATACCAAATCTTACAAATGATAAATAACAAAATTTAGTTACTTAGGGTAAATCATCAGATATTGTACCACTATGTTAGTTACAGAAGAAAAGGGAATGTCAATTTTCGAAAAGGACTTGGAATCATGGTCAAGCACCCCAACATATGACTTTCCATTCTGCCTGGATAAGAAAAAAGCAGGTTTATTCTTCTGAACCACATAAAATTGAACAGCTATGAGAAAGTGTGTAAACCTATAACAGCAAATGATTTTGTGACTTGTGTCATCTTTTCCAAGGAAATCATAGGAGCTGACACCAAAAATCCACATCGGCTTGGAGAATTCAGCATCAAGTGAATACAGAGGTGTTACTGCATTGCTCTGCTCATCCTGTCATACAAAAATTAACTCAAAACACTGATAATAGAAAGAGTTCAAACTTCTTTACGGTAATACTTGTGTTCTATGCTTTGTTAATGTAATGGCCATGTTTTTTGTTTGATAAACCAGCTAAAGGTATTGAGTTCTTAATTGTCACAGACAGATCTAACTTGCTGTTGAACAGTTTCAATAACTTGGAGGCAGGGCATCAAGTTGATGCCCCATTGATTTTTGGTATGATACAAGAAAAAAATGGGATAATTACAAAAATGACAATATGAGAAGAACATTATGTTTAGTCAACATCCTACTCACTAGAGAGACTATAACGATGAGTATGTTATCGTTGGATGTAAAAGGGTATAACTAGTTCTTAAATAAACAAATCTTGTTGAAAACTTGGTGCAAGTGGTACGTCTAGAACACAAACGATCAATATGAGGGTTCTAGGACAACAGAAACAGATGTGCCCCCTAGCAATACAGACACATATGCATTTGCTAACCTGGGAGAATGATCGGATCAGTAGAAAACTGAATAGAAACAAATACAAGTGATAGAGAAAATTATATACCCATTTATAAATATTCCAAAACCCACTCCTTCGATCGGTTATGAAGAACAGCTCCCCTAGAGCAAAGTAGAGTTAACTGAGTGAGAAAATATGGTTTGCATTTTTCCTAGTGAAATAAAAACCATGTAGATAATCAACATGCAGAAAGTCAAATACTCAAGTCCTTGAATTGTAACACATGCATGAAAAAGTTCAGTACTAAATTTCAAATACCTTTTGAAGACCACTTGGGTTCAGTAGGAGATTCTACTATTGTTGGGTCTCCACCAGCAATGCATATCTTTTCATGTACCTCTCTACACAATAATAAACACTGCAATAAATCAATAAATATTGGAAGAAGGTCATGAAATGTTCATGTACACTTGAACTAGCAAGAAACTCAACCATTGATCCTTTTTGTAAAAAATAAAATGGATTGGAACAAACAAATACCCTACCAAACATATCATTAGGTATAAATCAAGGTACATATGATGTATAATAACCCAGATTCTGATAAAGCCAATAACAAGACTACATTAGCATAATCTCGAACAAATTATCGTTTTCTCTGGACTAGTTACATGTATAAAGTGATCTGAAATACATACTAATCATCAACATATGTTGCCAGGCATGAAAAACTTCACGCTCATTAGTACTCCCTCTGTTTCAAATTATAAGTTGCTTTGACTTTTTTGGTACATAGAATCTACTATGTTCTAGACATACGTTAAATCTAGATGCATAGCAAAATGAATGTACCAAAAAAGTCAAAGCAACGTAATTTGGAACGGAGGGAGTAAATACATAGATAAAGGACTGTAGCAGCTACTGGAGCTACAAGTATAGATGTGTAGAAAATTTCTTTCTTTCACAAAGGAGTGAAAACACAAAGATGCAACTAAGATATTACCCTTTCTCATTGAAATACCCAACCCATAATTGTGATTTGTCCCAGGACATGTTCGGGTTACTCCACTCAATCCATGCCATACGTTTTTTAGTTGGATCAATACGTGGGAAGGCATAAAAGTCATTGCCACTGACCAGCATAGTAGATTCTGATCCAAAAAGGAAGATTTAAATTACAAATAAGCCAAAAAATCTCTTAAGAACAACATACAGCAGTAGCCTAAGGGTTATTTACCTTCGACATCCCGATCACTTATTCTTACGGCAACAATTGTAGTGATGGGATTTGAGCTATTGTGCCGATGATCTGTTGTCAAATTGGATTCTTTTATATTAACTGAAAGCAAATCAGCACTATTGATCGGATACATGAAATATGTCTAGTCACCTTCCATTATAGTTACAAAACGATGGAAATGGGGATCAAAGACACCATCAGCATAGCGTACTACTGATCCAGAATAATCTGGTGTCAGTGGTAGTGGTGAATTACCTGAAACCAACAAAGCAAGGATTCCAAAAGACCAGTTAAAGAATACCATTTACTTGCACATGAATGACATCCCTTTAGTAGTAATGTGGCTTAAGGTTAAGGCCAAGAAGAATCAGAGCAGTATAATAAAGCTTTTCAAAATCAAAGTTAGGTTACAGTTCAAGAGAGAAAAACAAAACTAAGATAGTTCCTGTTTTCCAAATGTTCATTTGAATCCCTAAAGCACGGAGATTCAACCATTCTTTGTATAAGGTCTAGACATGATGCATATCAAGATAACAAGTTAACAACAGAAGAAAGTTTAAATGTGGCATATAGGAGCACTTTTTGTGTAATAACCTGGACCGAATGAGTTCAGTTAGTGCTTCAACAAATTCAGATGCTAGATAGATAGTAGTGTCAGGTTGTGCACCGACCATGTCCCGTCCTTTGCCTATCTGACGTCTCAGTCGTCAGTCCCCATTTCAACATCCCCGCAAAGTGTGAATCTTGGGCATAAGTGTGCAGCATCACCGTCACAAAATGTTAGACAGATACTGCTAGCATGTTGCGTTTGATTCTTGAAGCTTGGAGCGACAAGCATTTGCCAAATTAAGTGGCCAAGGGTGGTACTGCTTTCTTAAAAGCTGAGGTTCTTCCTCTCAAAAAAAAAAAAAAAAAAAAAAAAAAAAAAAAAAACTGGCCAAGGTGACAAACAGTAGGAATAACCAGGAGCGAGGTAGTAATGCTTTATGCAGCATTATGCCCGGTTACCAGCTATTACGTAGGTTCAGGTCAGCTCCTCACCTCCTATTGTTTGCTTGTACAGACGCTGGTCAGTGTGG
Source organism: Chrysopogon serrulatus (assembly GCA_015844335.1). Lineage (NCBI taxonomy): Eukaryota > Viridiplantae > Streptophyta > Magnoliopsida > Poales > Poaceae > Chrysopogon > Chrysopogon serrulatus. The sequence goes on along the minus strand of JADLZL010001651.1, from coordinate 65,092 downwards.
TTAGAGAACACAACGGTGTCCCCTTGCACAGCGAATGCCCCACCACCGTACTCCTGCACCAGGGACCGCACCGCGAACCCCTGCGGCGTCACATCAAGAGCCTTGCCGCCTGGTTCTGCCGCTTCCTTCACGAGGACCGCGCGCCTGACGACGAAAAATCACAGCTACAGATAAAGACATCGTGCGCAACGCTGGGCTCTCAAATTTGTGAGCGGCAGTAGTGGAAACGGGGACCGGATGGTTGGGCGTACCCTCCATCCTCGGGGCGCGTCTCCACCCAGACGAGCCGGCCGTCGCCGGCGATGGCGATCCCCTCGACGGTCCTCCCGGCGGCGGAGACGACAGCGGCGCTGATCGGCGACTCCCAGGACCCATACGGCGCTGTCGACTTCCCGGTGGCGCCCGAGGCGGCGCGGGGTCCATCGCCGCCGTCAGGTCGCGATCGAGCGGGCGGCGGATCGGGGGAGTGGATGAGGGAGGGGCTCGGGGACGCCGGGATGGGTACTGGGACTCGACTGGGAGTGCTTGCTGCTCAGCGGAGCGATGCAAGTCAGTGTGTTGATTGGTCAAAGTCAAATGCTCTTTTATACTGTCTCGTTAGAATTATTTTTTATTTTATATAATATAAATATTTTTAATAGCAAAGTGTCCAATTACTTTTTTTTAGAAAATAGGCCCGCTTCCCCAAGCCCGAAAAAACAAATATCGAACGACGTGACTAGACACGCGTGTTTGTTTTTTATTTTAGAAAGGCGGCAAGAGCTTTTGCGGATTTTTATTAGACGAGAGAAAAAAAAAACAAGAGTCAAAAATACAGGAAAAACAAAGAAAAGCAACCTGAGCTATCGCTCAAACAACCCTCGGCAAACATGCTGACGACCCAACTAGCCACTCCCCAATACAGGAAAAGATGAAAACAAAAAGACCCAGACCAGGTGGGCGCTAACAAGACCAGCAAACTACTCATTGTGGACAGCAAACTACTCATTGTGGACTCCTTGATCTGCTCTTGTTGCCATCTGATATTGTTCTATGTCTTCTTTACAGAGCATTGCCACTTGACTCGGCTGTAGGGTTTTACTTTGGAAAGTTCTTCTATTTCGTTCCTTCCAGATGTTCCACCAAAAATAGATAATAGCACCATCAAAATCCCTTCTCTGTTCTTTAGCCATCTTTGCTCGACACTTACGCCAATATCCATGTAGGGATCCCGCCATACTAACATTATCAATTACCGAGAGGCCTAGCCAGTGTTTGAGGATGGACCAAACTTGATTTGTGAAACTGCAATCCTTGCAAAGGTGTGTTGGTGTTTCTGGATCAACACCGCAGAGCCTGCAGATTGGGTCATTCGGCCAATTCCGTTTCATCAAATTGTTTGCGGTTAGGATTTTTTTGTGTAGCAATGTCCAAGCAAAAAATCTACACTTGGGTTCCGTCTTTGCTTTCCACACCGGCAAGAGTTTCAGCTTGCTGAAGGTGCCGTGGAATTGGATGTTGTAGGCACTTTTGGCTGTGTATTCCCCGTCGGCCGTCCAACGCCAGCGGATGTTATCGTCCACATTTTCCTGCAGCTGAACCTGACCCACTGCTTCCCAAAGTGTTACATACTCCGTTATTTCCCGTGGCGTGGAAAGTGGTAGGATGTGAGATATCCATTTATTATCCTCCAATGCCTTTTGCACCGTTAAATTTTTTCTCTTGGATTTTTTGAACAATTCTGGTGCAATAGACTTCGGTGTTTGTCCACCAATCCAGGATGATGACCAAAACCTGGCCAACTTCCCATCCCCCACCGTCACCACTGTCGAAGCTGCAAATAGATCTCTGTCTCTGCTGTCCACCGGTAGATCCAGATTGATCCAAGCTCTATCTCTATGCTTCCATTGGTACCACAACCAACGGAGTCTTAGGGCCCTTGAGAAACGCTCAAGGTCCAAGACGCCGAGTCCACCTTTTTGTTTGGGTGAGCATGTCTTTGGCCAATTGATGATGGAATGCCCCCCATATACATTGTCCGGCGTTTCTCCTCTCCAGAGGAAACTCCTCCTCAGTCGATCTATCTTCCTGATTAGCCATTTGTGTTCTGGGAACGCAGTCATGTGGTAGATTGGTTGAGAAGAGAATACTGTTTTAACTAGTGTTTCTCTCCCTGCTGTGGATAAGAATCTGCCCTTCCATCCAGGTAGCCGTCCCCCAATTTTGTCGATGAGGGGCTGAACCTCAACCCTGCGTAGTTTTCGAACATGAAGGGGAAGGCCAAGATATCTGCCGGGGAAGTTGCTTACTTTTCCTGGAAAATTCTGAATTAACTGGGAGACCGTCGTACTCTCCACCCTTATTGGAAATATTTCTGTCTTGGAGATGTTGATCTTTAGCCCCGAGCATTCCCCAAAAAAGTGGAGAATCTTGAGAAGGTGATCCAATTCTGTGTTTTCTGGATATGCAAAGATTGCTGCATCGTCAGCATATAGGGAGCACCTCAAATTTGCTGCTTTTGGCAACACCGGTTTTAGAATTCCTCTTTGCGCTGCCAGGTCGATGATCCTTTGGAGTGGGTCAATTGCAAGAATGAAAAGCAGAGGGGAGAGGGGATCTCCCTGTCTTACACCTCGTGCATGTCTAATCCCTTGGGTCGGTTCTCCGTTGATCAAAATTCTTGATGTTGCTGTTCCAAGCAATGCCGCTATGCAATCTCTCCATTTTGTACTGAAGCCCAATGCCTCCATCACCTCAAGTAAAAAACTCCAGCCAATAGTATCAAACGCCTTCGAAATGTCCAGCTTAATGAACAATGCCGGTTTTTTCTGTCTGTGTAGTAACTGAATCACTCTCTGTGCATAGATAAAATTATCATGAATACATCTCTTCTTTATGAAGGCGTTCTATGCATGTGACACCAAGGAATTCATGTGCGGCGCCAATCTATTTGCTAGGATTTTGGTGATGATTTTGATCACGCTGTTGATTAGGCTAATGGGCCTGTATTCAGCTAGTGACGCTGCGTCTATTGTTTTGGGCAGTAAAACAATATTTGCTTCATTAATTAGGTTGAGCTTTGCTGTCCGGTGGCTGTAGTGGTCGTTAGACATTTTTTTTTCTATTTTTCACTTAGATCCATAGCTCTTTTTTTCTCACCTAGATCTATGAAATTTGTCTATAGCAGGTCTCAAAGGACTCTGCTGCTTACATGACCGATAATGTGGCGCCACGTGTTTTTTATATTCACAAATTAGCTAAAACTTTAAAAAATCATTGAAAATTATAAAAAGAAAAATCCAGTTTTACTTGACTCCATACGATACGAGTAGATCTGTACAAAAGATATATAATATATGATATGCTTTAGTTTAAAGTTTTTATTGTAGTTATTTATCTATTATGTGTTTAATTCATAGTTATAACTCCTATGCTCCAAATATGATGAAAATTTATAGTACACTACCCATTGTATGCTTGACCAATGGTAAAAATTTTAGCTTAAGTGGAGCATGGATGATTGAGTTATACGATTTTTTAAAGTTTTAGCCAGTTTATGAAATAAAAAAACAGAGCACATGGTGCCACCTCAGCACCATATCAGCGACCATATAGGCAGCAGAGTCCTATCTAATTTGCTTTGGATGGTGGCTAGAACGTAGGCAAAGTCAATAGACCTAGATGAGCAAAAAAAAAAAAAAAAAAACATAGACCTATGTGAGAAATATGAAAAAGTTTTAGGACTCACAACATTATTCACCCTTATTTTCTATTAACAATTTCCACATATGAGGTTGTGCCACACTTTTTATTTGATGCAACCTACTACCTCTGTCCCAAGGCTTATAAAAATATTAGTATCTATAATAAAAAAAATTATTATAAAAATATATTTAATGATTTATCTAATACACTATAAATATTAATATTTTATTGTATATTTTTGTCATGTTTAACTTAATTTATAGGAAAGCAAGAAGAAGTTTGGTGTGGTGTGACCGAGATCTTGTAACTTTTTTAGTACTAGAAGAGAGATATGTAACATTTGTGAACAATGTTACTATCAATATGTTGGATGAACAAATGATCAAAATAAAAGTTGTTGATCTTGAGAAGTTATACAACTTTATAGTTGAACACTTTTTAATTTGAATTAATTTTGCCAACAAAAATTATGTTTGAATTTATCAAATTTAAAATTTGAATTTTTCAAACGAATTCAAATGGGAAAACAGCCAAAATAAAAGTTGTGGCTCTTGAAAAGTTATGAAACTTTGTATTTGATAACTTTTTAATTTGAAATCATCTTGTCAACGAAAACTACGTTTGAATTTCTCAAATTTGAAATTTGATATTTTTTAAAAAATACCATGGATGGAAAAATAGCAAAAATGAAAGTTGTAGATCTTGAAAAGTTATGGAACTTTATAGTTGAGAACTTTTTTATTTGAGATCATCTTGTCAACAAAAACTATGCTTAAGTTTCTCAAATTTGAAATTCAAATTTTATAAATGACCTTGGATGGGGAAACAACCAAAATGAAAGTTATAAATGACCTTGGATGGGGAAACAACCAAAATGAAAGTTGTTTGTAGTTGACAACTTTTTGTTTGAATTCATTTAGGGCCTTAAACAAGCAATGTACACTCGGTTTAATATAATATGTGAGGAATCAAAAGCGGAATGTAGACACAAGTGGCAATGTGGTGCAATGGTAGAGAGGGTATGTACGAGAGAGAGGTTGCGGATTTAACTCCTATCGTCTGCGTAGCGTATGAATTTTGCACAAAAATGCGATGAGAATGGGCGGGTGCTGGCCAGTGGGAGGGGGGCCTCCCCCAATTAATTTTTTTTTCTATTTTTTCGATTAAAATTTTGCCAAGTGTTTTTTCTTTGCCGAGTATTGTTTTAGCACTCGGCAAAGTGGTCTTTTGCCTATCTGTTTTTTGCCAAGTGAGCTATGCCGTGGGTGGCACTTGGCAAAGCCTTTACCGAGTGCATTAGTGGCTTTGCCGAGTGCAGAGGCAATCGGCTTATTATTAGCTGATTCCAGTAGTGCTTTTTCTTTTAATGAATGCATTGACAAGCATGCCTTTTTATGTCCTCTCTTTATCTCCATACTCATTACTTCTTGTATTTGTTTTTGACACATATTGGCAGCTATTCATTCCAGTCCTCCATGAAGATGGCTGCTGGAGTCTATGCTTTCAACATGAGTGATCAGAAGCTCAGTATTTTAGATCCTACACGTGAACATGCTTTCAACATGAGTCACCAGAAGTTCAGTATTTTACAGTCTACAACTGATGCGCTATCAACACGGATCACCAGAATTGCAAGCCAGCTTTTGGTGGGTTCCTATCCCTACCTGAGTGTAAGCACGATAAGATCAGGTTGAAGATCTGCAAAGCTCTTGGGTTTGTGAAGGACATTCAACCTGTTCAAAAATGAGTCCGGTGATTTTAGCAGTTGGAGATATGAATTCATCGACTTAATAAGTCAGTTAAAAAACGAGTCCAAGATTTGTACCAGCGAGAACTCTGGGTTCTTTGTATTCTACTTCATGCTTTTGTGGGATGGCTATCAGCTTACTGATGACAATAAAGAAAAGATTCCCTAAGTAAGATTGCTAGCCGCTACCATCCATGTTCCGTTCTGGTTTGTCAAGTCATTTTTTATGTGAATACTATATAGTTATTAATAACCATTTGATTACCATTTTGCTGTCCTTTCTTTCCATAGGATTAGGAAAAGCTGCGGAAAGGCTTCCTGGAATACATAGTCTCTTCCAACTATAATGAAGTACAGCCCCAGTTTGACAACGGTGGCAATGCTCCTGTTGTCTTTCGGCTGATGGAAGATTTTTGGCAGGCCCAAAAAGCTTCATCTGGTATATACTACATATGTATTGTGTTTAGTTTTAAAAATGGCATTATGGATATTATTCCTAGTTATATATTGTTTCTTTATTATATGTAAAAGTTTTGGCATTATGGATATTACTAGCAAATATGCCCGTGACGTTGCAACGGAGAAAAAAAAAAACTATCAAACATATGAAGTGGCAACAAAAATGATATAATTTTCAAGCTAAAGATGTATTCAACAGTCATATCATCTGTTCCAATACCCCGTAGAATTGAAGTTCATAACATCATTGGCCCACTCTTCTAACTATATGAGCATGATTATGAGTCCAGATTGCATACGAGATAGGAAGGAAGGTCCGTGCATTGAGAGAAGTATAATAAAAAAAGTAATAAAGAAGAATCCCTTCTATCTTTAATATTATAGCATAAGCATATATGCTTGTGCATTGCATAGACGTCATCTATTCTATTACATCTTCAAATCGGACTCTATCCTGTGGCTGGACGTGTTCTATTTTAACTCGTGTAAACCTGGGTCATGAGTTGTAGTCATGGATAAGACAGTGAATCAATTAGGACTCTAATCCTTAATTCATGATGGGGTACTATTGCTCTTAGTAAAACTGATCAAAACTATTATGCTCAGGTGAGTGGACTCCCAAACTGTGGAAGAGATGGTGATTTGGCAAACATGCGTATACGTAGTGTACAATTTGCTTATGGTCTTTTGAACAATTTGTGGCTTAAAGATTTATTCAATGATCTAGTCATTTGTTCCAATAGGTATTTAAATTGGGCTCCATACCTTGCATGAGCAGTGCGGGTCATGCTAATCATGGTCAGGAAATAGGGAAGTGCGTGAGTGTATGGGGAGTAAATCACGAAGGTTGGAAGAATATGTATTGCTTTTTAAATATTATAGCAAAAAAACATATACGTACCTGAAGAATTTTGTGATATAGAGTTTTGTTCTATGACCTCACTATTCGTTTATTCATTTTGGAATCGGACCCAATAGCATGTGTCCATGCACACTGGTCTAACTTGCATATGGTCAATTTTTTGTGGTCCACTTGTGCATATATGTGAGTTGCTATAACATGAAAAAAAGCTCCATATTTCAATATTGTTGGAGAGAATGTATTTTCTTAAAAAATAGAAAAATATTATAGGTATAAAATGTATATAGATATATTTAAAAAATTACTCTCTCTCTATGCATACGTATAACTTTGTGATGGTGCCGGTGCATAATCATCATGCTGTTTACGTTCTGGATTCGAACTCTGTATTTTTTTTTTAATATAACTCTGTATTGTTATTATTCTTTTAATTTTTTTTCTGCTGTGATTGATGGCCGCTCGGGCAGAACTTTTGTCGGGTTTGTCAGCTGCGGACTCCTAAACGGAAAAGCAGGTGAGCTGAGAGCCGTGTCCGGGCCGGTAAACGGCGGCCTCATTTGTAAATCAAATACCGACAAAAGCAGGATTACACCGATTACCGAAACCAAATAGATGAGTCCACTGTGCGAAAATAAGTGACAGAAATTTTGCCTTTTAAATATTAAAATAGAGGTGATAGATTAAATTTAAATTGGATTTTGTCCTGTCATGGGCCATAATACCTTACTAATGCTCATAAAAAAAATACTATCTCGTAGTATAGGATTTGTACCATATGGAAAATCAAGAAGAGATCGACGCGATTTATTATGTGGCTATTGTTTATGTATTATGGAAGGAATCTTAAAAAAGTCGAAGGAATCTTAAAAGTAAGAGACAAATGGTGATTTCATTTCATTTATGTTGAAAGAAGAGTTAGTTAGGGGAGAAAGTCTTGTCTCTTTATTAATAGGTATAGAGATGTATAAAAAAAACATATATATTTTTGCTTGAGCTGGCACTATAGTTTTTATAGTTTTATTTTTTTTTCCTACAAGTCTTCGGTTAAACTATATCATATCCGTCCCGGTTTAAATTCAGCCAACGGTGGATCATGTCACGTGTGTTTGAGATCTTTGGGAAGTCCAACCTTGCTTCTAGCTTTTATAGAGTTCTTCCCCTTGTAAACCCATCGTTTGAGTACAAGATTTTCCAGTACGTGATAGAAAACAAATGGGGATTGGACTAGCATAGCTTTTTTTTCGCAAGACCCAGTTACAAATGCAAACGCTTGTATACACAAGTGCACACTTACCCCTATAAACGCACACACGCACACCCTAATGAGAGTAGCTGTAGTTAGTCACATATCGTATGTAGAGAAAATATGCATTTGAACTTTTCAAGGAATTGGGAACACACAATACTAGGCATGTCTTATGGAAGTTCTATTACAGTTTCATTTAGCATATCATCTGTTTGAATAATATTTTTTTATAAAAAAATCAGTTGTTTTAACTTATCAGATAGCTTATATGCTAGTGGAACAAGATAACAAAAATTTTATAAGAGTGCAGAGAGTTTTCAAAATATAGATATGTTAGAAACTGGGACATGAAACTCCGTTGAAACTGGCCTTAAGTGATACTGAACCACCGATGGTCACTTAGGGGCACCCATAGTGAAAGAAACTATTTATTACTCTCCCAACGTGGTTACGAGTAGTAGTTCTTGTCTCCATTCCTTAGCTAGACTTGATTTCTTGGATTGTTTTCTTTGTCTTCATTAAATAACTTATTACACCGGTAAATTTTATGTATGACAATGCAATTAATATCTATAGAAACTATTATAGTTCTGTGAATGATGTCCTAAGTGGGTAGTGATCGTGCGGTGAAAATCAAGTAGAGAAAACACTTGGACAAGCATGCATAGTATATGTCATCCGCTTCATGCAACCTATTTAGCGCCCACAGGTTTGACCAATGGCGTGGTTTTGTTGTTGTTGTTGTTGTTATTTTTTTGCGACCAATGGCGCGTGTTGATGGTTCCCTTACTACACACGCCCACAGGTTTGACCAATGGCGTGGTTTTGTTGTTGTTGTTGTTGTTATTTTTTTTGCGACCAATGGCGCGTGTTGATGGTTCCCTTACTACACACATTCTAATTGGTGCTAGGCCTGTGCCACGACAGTCAGCGCGTGCGGTGCATGAGAAAGGTGAAACTGAAAGTGATATAACTCTGTCACGGCTGATGTCTTTCTGCCTGTGTGACGGACAGAGTGACGGCTGCTGTCTCTGCCTGTGTCACGGCTGATGTCCCTTCCTACACACCATGAGGGCGCACCACGGCACCTACAAGTACGTACTCCTGGCCTCCTGGGCCTTCGTCTTCCCCTTGCCCAAAGCAAGAGCTAGCTATAGCAGAGCGCAAGAGGTCGCAACTGGAGCACACGCAAAGCTCGTGATCGCTGCGTTCGGTCGCAAAGAGCACTTAAAGATGGTGCGGGAGGCGGCAAAAGAGACGACGACCCCGCTGCTGACGCCCTACAAGATGGGCCACCTCGAGCTCTCCCACCGTGTCGTGCTCGCACCGCTGACGCGGTGCCGCTGATCGGCGACTCCCCGGACCCATACGGCGCGATCGACTTCCCGGTGTCGCCCAAGGCGGCGTGGGGGTGCATCTCGCCGCCGTCAGGTCCCGATCGAGCGGGCGGCGGATCGGGGAATGGATGAGGGAGGGGCTCGGGGACGCCGGGACGGGGACTGGGACCGAGTGCTTGCGCTGCTCGGTGGAGCGATGCAAGTCAGTATGTTGACTGGTCAAAGTCAAATGTTCTCTTTTATACTGCCTCGTACGTTAGAATGATTTTTATTTAAAATCACTAATATTTTTAATGGCAAGTGTCCAATTAATTTATTAGAAAATAACCCCCGCAGATAATAAACGTATCGTGGTAATAAATCAAATAAATTATCAAACGACGTGTGAGGTTGTGCCATGCTATTTTATCTGATGCAACCTATTCTCTCTGTCCCCCGATCGACTGTCACAATTAGTTTCCGTGCTAAAAGTTTAATTTGATTGATAGAAAAATACGTGTATCATTTTTATCTCCAAATAAATCTATTAAAAAACTAGATTTAAATATCTATCAATTATGTACCATAAATACTAATATTTTTTAATATATTTAGTCAAATTATTTTTCGAGAAATAAAAATAATAGATATTTAGGAACGGAGGAAGTATATAAACAAGTCATTTCGTTTTGCTAAGAGAAGAAAATTGTATATGTGAGGCTCAAAAATGCGCTTCGCAGATTTGGGACTATATGAGCATGTTTGATAGCCTGTATGGTGCCGGCCAGGCTTAAGGCCTCCAGCTAGGCTCTGCTAGGCTAGGCCCAACAGATATCGACTTCCTTGTTTGGTTGTCTTCCTAACTGGACCAGGCTGACATGAGACTGTGTTTGTTTGTCTCGGCTGGGCGTCAATCCTCCTCACAAATGAGATAATGGGTGACTCACGAGCCTGGCTCCACAGAAACAAGGGGGGGCGGCCGTTTTGCCTAGGGCCTGGCTCGCGGTGCTTTAAGCTCTGTGCTGGCTTGGCTCAAACCCCGTCCAGGCAACCAAATACCCCTACCTAGACGCCCACAGTCTGACCCAAGGGCGCATGCAGCCTACCAAACACGCCCTATATTTCACAAAAATAGGCCTTCAAACATGGGACACTTGATTTTGTTGTCATTCTATATATTTGATCTATTTTCTCATCTTTATACATGTATTTGCTACCTAATAATTTAACATCTTTGCCTTTGATCTGTGATTTTTCTCCTTGTTGGACGGCGTACACCGTAGTAGTTTATATAGTTTTACATTTGAGCTTTCTTATAGCGCTTGGTGATTAGGAAAAGTAATTAAGGGCAATTTAGTATTTTTTCTATCTTTTTTGATGTGGCATCAGCATATTCGACGCTCGCACCGCCCGCTCTCGTCCACTCGTTCCGCCTCCACGGCGCTTGCCCTCCTCCACTCGTTCACTTGCCCAGCACACCCAAATGAACTAGGCGTGCCTATCCTCTCTGCTGGCTGGCTCATGACGAGCATGCTTATCCTCTCCACTGGCTGCCTTGTGCTCTCGACCTTCTCACATCTCTACATTGTCGCGTGCACCCGGTGGCTAGCTCGCGTCCTCGCTCCTCTTGTCTGCTCTAGCACCGATGGCCTCACACACCTCGGCGTGCACCCTCCCCCCCCCACCCAGTGCCCTTCTCCCCCCCACTCGGATGGCTCCTTTCCACATGACCCCATCCGTCCACCCCGTTAGTGCCTCGATCTCCTCTCACCCTAGAGTCCTCCACACCGGTGGCCTCCCCAGCCGGGAACCCTTAACGCTCATAGATCTAGCGGCCCTCTCCCCCACGATGGCGAGATATCTATGGAGGACGAGACCTAGCGACGCTCTCTCACCCTAGTGAGCGGCGACTGAGCTCCCCCCATCCCGGCGGCCATGGCACTCCCCACGCCATGCTCTCTCTCTCTTATATTGCAATTACATGTTTCAATTGTTTCAAATGTTTCAGAGGTATGATGCAGATGAATCGTTTAAATGTTATAAAAGTAGATCGGAAGGATGTTGCACATGTTGCATAAGTTGCAAGTGTTTCATAAGTATGTTGCAAGTGTTTATTCAAAATATTTCATCTATTTTCAGACATATTTGTTGAAAGAGTTTGATTTGGATGTTTCATGTATTTCATACATACGTTGCGGTAGTATATTCTAAAATGTTTCATCGGATCTATATGTTTCACAGATATGTTGCAACAATATATTCCAAAATGCTTTTCTATCCGAGATGTATGTTGCACAAATGTGCCATCTTGCATGTGATTTTGTGTTTCATGTTGCGTATAGCCTGAGTGCTGGGGAAAGGGGCTCGACAAGCTGGTGCCGACGAGGTGCATGGCATGCCTAGGTTCCTCCTGCGCAGAGAGAGGAGGGGGTTAGTGGGTAGAAGTGGGGGCATGGCCTGGGCACTGGGGAAAGGGGCGGGACAAACTAGTGCTATTAGGCGGGGTGCATGGCGCACCTAGGGTCCCGCCCGTGCGAAGAGAGAAGGGGGTTAGAGGAAAGGAGTGACCGGCACAATCGGGGTAGGGGTGTCGGCGAGGCGAACGAGAGCACAGTAAGCGTGTAGCGGCAGGGGGCGAGGCGGACGCGGTCTAGACGTCCAGACGCTAGCCAGTTGTGCTGTTTTTCTATTGTAGTACTGGTACATGATAACTCCGTGAGGCAGCTCCCCTTGGTCTGCCTCGGCCCACCGTGAGTTCCGACGCGAGCGGCGTGCGGCGAACACGAGATCCTTCGATGCATCATGACACCGTCGACGATGCCCGCATGGCCGCATCCACAGTCCTGTGCGGTCGTCGTCGCAGCCTCGGCCTCGCCCTGCATATGGCCGCGCCTAGCTCCTCCTCCGACTGTCAATGGCGCAGATGCGTGGAACCATCATGGAGAAAACGGCAAGCTAGGTCAATTGCCAAGGAAGATTATTACGCTCAGCAAAGCCAGCTTCTGGAGAAGATAGCTCATTCGAGGAGCTGAGCAATGTGCAGCATCTCTCTTGGACATGACCGAACGGAATGGTGCCCAGCGGGCACTCGAGCATGGCCTCCATCCACTAAAAACTGGTTATTTGCCGAGGGCTTCGGGCCCAAAAACCCTCGGCAAAGGCTTTGCCGAGGGCGGTCCTCGGCAAAGAGCCCTCGGAAAATTTTTAGACGGCAAAGACGGTCTTTGCCGAGGGCCTATTATCGGGCACTCGGCAAAGAAAAGCGTTCACGGCGCCGTTGGGATGGACGGAGTCTTTGCCGAGGGCCGGCCCCCGACAAAGAAAAGCAGCGAGAAAATAAACATTTTTTCGGGGTCTTTGCCGAGGGTCGGCCCTCGCAAAAGAAAAAATTTGCTTTTTAAAAAATTTCTTTGCCGGCGGCCCTCGGCAAAAGAATATTTTATTTTTTAAAAAAATTTCTTTGGCCCTCGGCAAAGAAATTTTTCAGAATTTTAGGGAAAAAAATCTTTGCCGAGGGGCTATTAGGCCCTCGGCAAAGAAAGACTTTTGCCGAGGGCCTTGGCTGTAGCCTCGGCAAAGAGCCAGAAAATTAAAAAAATTTGTTTGCTTGTTGCATTCGATCAACACAAATATATATATATATATATATATATATATATATATATATATATATATATATATATATAGGGAACTATTGTATTGTACTGCCTACAAAATATTATATTCTGTAGCCGGATCAAAACTCGTGAGCCCGACCGAACCCCCAGCCAACCAGACTCATCCATTCAGCCACCATAATTCACGCCATGGCTTTGACTCGGATGGACATGGTCCCTGCATACTGAATTATTGATTCAATCAATGCACCCTGATTTTGCACTTTCATTTTCCACCGTCCAGGAAAACAGCTCGCTACCCGTTACCCACCCCCACGACGCCATCCCCGTCGCTCGCACCCAGGCGGCGTCCCTCCACCACCGCGCGGCGCCCTCCCCCCCACTCCGGCACGCCACCACCCTCTGCACCGGCGCATGGTGTCCTGCGAACCCGCAACCGGCGGCAGCCCAGCTCGCCGGCCACCGGGGGCAACCCGGCTTGCGGCCCTCGACAGCGGCCCCGCTCCCCCGTGAAGCTGCCGGGCTCGGACGATCCTTCCCTGCCTTTTCTCCTCATCTCCGGCGCAGCCCCTTCCCCGTTGCCTGTGCGCATCCTCCTCGTCGATTTGGAACCGTGACCTGGCCACGATGTGATGCACTAGCCAGGGCTTGGTCATTGGGGGCTCATCGGCCGGACCTGAGGCGAATCGTTGCGCGGATGATAGCCCTGATAGTGGATCCGTGATAGAGAGACTGCGTCCTCTCCTCCGGTAAGTGTGACATCCTAGGCGGATCCGAATCCTTCTCCCTTTTTTTGTTGATCCGAATCCGTGAGTATTAAACTGTATTTTTTTTTCCCTATATGCCTCCGCTCGATTTTGGACAGCTGCAGATCAGACTAGCATGCAATCGTAAGTTGTGACTTACTAGTGATAATTCCCAGTTTTGTTGGTAAGTAGTCCCTTCTCTGTGTATTTTTTTTTTCTATTGCTCAGCAATTCTGTGGATTGGTGATCAATTTATTCGTGCAGATCTGTTGGACAAATGAGTTTTGATTCACAAGTCACAGCAGCATCAAAAGATCAGGCCAATAGGCCGTAATAGTAAGTTAGTGTTGTTTAAAACTGTGTGGCTTCTCTCAGTTTTCTTTCCAATGCAGGAACTAAGGATCTCTGCTTTCAAATAAATTCTTATGCATTTCTGTAATTGACAAAATGCACTGATGGTAGTATGGTATTTTGTGTCGTTGAGCTGTATGATTCGCTGAGTACAACTTTGGAGTTCGTTGTCAATGTTTTTCTCCTAAAAGCACATGAACTTTCTGCATTTCTGAAGCTAGCTAGCTCAGTAGTCTCCTAGGACCAGCAAATACAAGAATTGAGTCTTATACATATGGAAAATCACTAGAATTTTTAAAGGTGTTATACAGTAACATATGTATGTACAAGATACATTTCACATTTCTGCAGGCATATTGTAGTTAGTTGCCAACATTATTCTCGTAATTCAGCATTTACTAATGTAGTCCATTGTCAACACCATTGTCGTAAATAATAAATAATGTGAATCTATGTGATGATATTGCAAGTACGCCGTATGGTGGTTACTGTAATTCTTTAGATACATTATAGTGCTTGGTTTATGCTCAAAAATAGTGCTTGGTTCCTCAAAACCTCTAGGCCAAATAGCAGTTACTTCTCATCCTGATTATGTCTTGCATTGAGCAAACCAAAATATTGTAACTATCTTATGGTAACTAGTAGTTGTCATGAGCATCAGCACTAGCATCTAGTAATTTAGCATATCATGGTTGATTTTTACTAGAATCAATGATCGGGTTGGTGACTTTTACTAGAATCTATGTCAATTTTTACTAGAATCGTTCTAGTAATTACTGGTTTTCTTCAAATGTTGGTTTCTCTAGGTTCCATAGCATGGTTGATTTAAGCACATATTATATATGTTCTATTGTAATTGAGCATATCCTAATTACTATATCCTGCTATTCGGATTTTTGTAACTATTTCATGATAACATCTTGTAATTTGTAACTAGTAGTATCATTATAGTAATTTGTTTTCTTATAATAGTTTAACAATAAATTATGGTAATTTTTACTCCTAAATATTATCTAACACCATTCAAGTGACCAGTTACTATAATAATCTTTAGTTATGGTAATTCTCTCTCCAAATGACCGAAAAAAGTTTACTTACTGCCAGTTAGCTAATGATAGTTTATTGTTACAGATGTTTAACAAGAACTCTTTGTTTGTTTCTTGTGTCATTTACGGATACCTTTCGTGGTGATTTTTTAGAAGGGATCTCCTTGTCAATTGCAATGAAGAAGGTCAGTTCTAGTGAGGATGCATGCACCATGCAGGAAATTGTGCCTCGATCAGTTCAAGTTTGTCTCAGCTGCTCTTCTGTACATGGAGTACCTCTCCAGAACATAATCAAGAAGCTTCCTGAGCTTGAGGCACAAAGGCCTCGTCTTGGCATTCGTAGCTCATGTTTGGTGCATATTTGATGTACATTTGATTTGAGTCTGTTGTAAAAGTTTTGATATAATAACGGAATGCTTTTGTGTGCACTGTATTGTTTTTATTTTTATGGGGATTAACGTGCATAGTGGACACAACAATATAACAAATTATGGTAATTTTAACTCTGGTGATGATGAAATTATGGTAAATCCAGCTATTTCTAATTTGAGTTCATTGTGGTAACACTATTGTGGTAATTTCAACTATGGTAACAAGATGACACTGTTATGGTAATTTGAATTACGGTAATGGACTTATGTAAGCCAATTTTGATGATCGATGAGACGGGTAGCAACTCATTGGTACCATTATAGTAAATTCAACTATGATAACTAGATAGTGCAGTTATGGTAACTTAAAATAATACTATACGTTTGGCATCCATCTATCGTAATTGCTCCTGACACATGCAAATATCGATATGCACACGCTAGCTGGAATCTCGTAAATAAATGGCTCATCGCTGGCGCTCCACACAATTACCGTAATTAATGCGGCTCCTAGGTGCATGGCTCGGTGGCCTCGCTAGGGACGGACCCAACCACGTAGATTAGACCTAGCTACAGAATAACATATTCTGTAGCTAGCTATAGAGTATACTCTCCCTATATATATATATATATATATATGGAGTAGTTACCCCATCTTCAAAACAACATATTGCGTATGTGTTTATATTTATTTATCACTTTGAGTATGTTTATATACTCATACTAAGATACTTTAAATCTTCGTGCGTAAAAAAAAATTTCAAAGGAACACATACTTTTAAATATATTACAAAAATGCCACTTGAATGTAGTATATAAAACAAGTATAACCATATACTCTATGTATGCATACATACTTGACATATATACTACCATAGATGGTCTAATATGATTATATATTTCGTGTACATGCACTTCGTTTGGTCATATACATCTTAAATCTAGAGATACTAACGCGGGAGTAACTACTCTCTAGGAGTAGGATGGAATTTCCCTATACACCCTAGGTGTAGAATATTATTCTACACCCAATAGCTAATCTTGATCGATATCTTGAGTAATCTTGACCAAAAATACTTGAACAATACTTAACGATCTTGAACCAAGTTCGGTATTAGTCGATAGTTGGCGTTTAGTAGTGTTCGGTATTTCTGAATTTCTTCAAGATTAGTCGGATTACTCGGATTAGCTACTGGGTGTAGAATATTATTCTACACCTAGGATGTAGAATAGCACGTGTATATCACTCGGTACCCATTTTTCTCACAACATCTCACAACCATAATTATCACAAATCACAATATATTACAACAAGTCTCACCATAAAGCACATATCCAAGCACGTCATATTTATTACGACAAAATACGGCTAGCAACTCTTTTGGATGCTAGCCAGTGACCGACCTGCCTAGTAGAGACCTCAATCCAAACTGCCCTCAACTCCTGGTCCTGGAAGTGCTGTGGTCCTAGAAGGTATTTGAAAGGCTCCATCCAAGCAGCCCCTCATATCAAAGCATAAATAAGACCAAAGAGGAGATGCCCATGGTCGGTCTCAAACCAAACCATCAACGTTAGTTAGGTCCTAAAAAAAAAAAATGCACACTTGCAACAGCCACAACCGGGGAGTAATCGGGAAAATGGCACTGTGTGCATTATTATTCCAACCCAATCATGTGTCCAACAAATCTACCGACGGCTCACCTTACCCACACCACTGACAACGACTGATCAGATGAACCGGTGGCATCGTACCAGCAAGGCACAACGGGGACGGATGCTTACAAGGGCACCTTGTACATCTTGGCCGCCCATCCCGCAATCAGGTGCTTCTTGGTTGGCTTCGTCTTGATGAAAGATTCGAGGCTAAACAGAGCCTGCGCGCGGCAATGACAGAGAACGGGCAATGTCGATTATTCGATTCTGTGCAGCCTGCAGGTTAGTTATGGAACTGACAGCGAGATGGGGTCACTTGAGCACTTGTGTACTACCTTGGTGTAGGCGTGGACGTTGGTTAGGCTTTCTGGGATCTTCCAGCCCTTGAAATGCTCCAGCGCCACCACCAGGTGGAAGAGCTTCGGCGCCAGGCTAAGATCAACAGCGGATACATTCTTCCCGCAGATATAGGGGCGGCCCTACAAACACCACAACAACATGTGGGTACCATGAAAAGGACTCCATAAACATGTGTCGTGTCTATTCCCTTGCTGAAAGCAGTAGCCATATCAAACATAAAGAGCATTTATAATTTACGTGAGCTTTGAGATGCTCCTCCAGAGCCTGCAGCTCATGCAGAAGTGCCTTCTCTGAACCATCGTTAGCATCCTTGCTCATCAGGAACTTGACAAAGGCTGGGAAGATCTTTGACCCACTGTCATCACAACCGTATCGAATCATCAAACATAAGCAGTAAGACAGTTAATGAAGCTCAAAACTGAAAATGTACAGCAACACAAGAACCCAAAGTAATGCTTTAGCAGAAACCTAACAAAGAAGACGGCAATCTTGCAATTTACAAGTATTTCGCATGCTAAAAATCAACTGTGTGACAGATCGTACAGCTATGATCTGTATATACCTGAGAAATGCATTACTTCCTTTTTCCTTTAGGAGGTATTAACTATGAAAATTACAAGTGCAAGGTTCTAACCTAAAATGCTGCTAGACTTGTGATACATCAGGCGCTTGAATGATGAACTGACAATTAACTATTTTCCTTTAGAAACAAGGCACCTCACAGATGAATGTTGGTTTCACTGAGCCCTCAATCTAGGCAACTATCCATGTCAAAACAATTTAATTCAAAATACCTGTCCCACAAAAAAAAAAAATCATGATTCAACTAGTCCTATGCATAAAATATATGGGGGGCAATCATGGACGGAATGATGTGAATTTCCAGTGTTTTCAGCTTTTACCAGAGATTAGCTGTTAGCTACTGTGCCATTTATTTTCAGTGGTAGCAGCAGCGTTTTCGTCATGCAGCGACAAACTATCGCATCTTGCAATGGACCACCATGTTTCTTATCTAGTAAGGATGATAGATAAACTCCTGAAGATGACTCGCGCTTCACCTGCAGGTGCAACTTCTATAAACAAACTCCTGAAAACACTCACGCTCCACCTCTGTCCCTAGAACCTTCAGTAATCCTTTTCAAAAACTCATGGACACATCTCCCTTTCTTCCTTGGCACAGTTTCTGCCGCTTGGGCTCTAGTAATGTGTTCAAGCAGAGCCAAGGTGTGGTGTGCTAAAGAAAACTGTATCTAAAGAAAGAGCTAAAGATGGTTATATAACTAATTTTCTACAAAGCCATGTTACCTTAATGTCTGTTTCTCGGTGTTTATGTCTCAAATTGCTCAAAGATTTTGCCTAGTCTGGCTAGTATGTTTGATCCCATCCACCACATCAGGTTTGGGGAAAAAGAAACCTACAGATTTTCCAACTAATCCTACCTACACCCACCAATGCAGTATTCAGAAATTAAAAACTCAAATCGAACGCACAAACATGAAAAATTGAGTACTAATTGAGAGTACAGCTAGCTAGCATACCATTATGGGTGATGAGGACTGCTTGTCGGCAGGGAGATATGGCTTCCGCTTGCTCGGATCGCCCGCATCACAGGACCAGGTGGAGCACTTGCCGGGGAGATACGCGGACGGGGTGATGATGGCGGCGCGGCAGGATGGCGGTGGCACGGAGAAAGGAGGAGCAGGATGCGTCAGGCGGGGTGGTGCTCGCCGCTGCAGAGCGGGCTGCCCGCGCGTCGGGGATGGAGACAGCGTGGCAGGGAGTGGAGGCGGCGCGGGCCGGTGCCCGCACGTGATGGGAGAGTGGAGGCCGCGCGTCGCCGTGCGGCCATGAGCGGGAAGCGGGTCCGGCGCGACCGGGGTGAGCCTTCCGGCTCGCCATGCCTAATCAGCTCCTCTTCACTCTGCAAATCGAAAAAATCCGACAAAAATCGCCATTAAAACGGAGCATGGAGCGCCCGGGGCCAAAAAGGGAAAAGTCTGAATAACCCCCGAAGTATTGGCCTGGTATTTTCGCCCCCGACGTATAAAACCGTGTATATAGCACGGCGTCGCGCCCGCCGTCGGCGCGGCACATCCGCTCCACGGCCGCCAACGCGCTCGGGCTCCCCCCCCCGCCCTCCGCCACGCGTCGCCCGGCATGGCGCTGTCGGGGCCAAAACTACCGCCTGTTGGGCCCCCTACTAAACAAGATCGGGCAAGTCATTAACGGCCCGCGACCGCCTACAAAGGCCGGCCGATAGGCCGACGCTCCAACGGCCCACTAGAAGGCTGCGGTGGAGGCCCGGATACACAACGCCGTCTTGCAGGGGCTCGATCCCGGGGCCCGCGGCTCGTCGCGACCCCGCGTGGCGAAAAGGACTCCCGGGTCGTGGCCCGGAAGACCGCGGCTCGCATGACCCCTCCTTGGCGTCTTCGCGAAGAAGCTGCCCGAGACTTGCGCTCCACGTTTGGACCACGACTTCACTGCCGCGCGACCAGTCAAACCGCACCCTCCCCTCCCGCCCCCAAGTGGCATGGGAGTGAAGATCTTGACCGCCTTGTGCGGCGGGCAAAGCGGGACATGGAAATGGATGCCAGCGGCACTGTTGACCAGAGCAGGGTGTGGTTCGGCTCGTTGACCGCACTGTTAGTCAGAGGCAGGGCGTGGCTCGACGTCTAATCGCCCTCCCGGTTGACGGTCCGGACGGCCCGTCCATCACGACCCATCCCCGAACTGCATGCGTCATTAACTCCGGGATAATACTCCAAATACTCTAATCAAGTGTTCGGCCTCTCCGTCCACTGTTGAGGCATGGGCAAACACTCCGGTGACGCGACCTCACCGGCGACCAACGCGTACGACGCAAGGAAGAAGGACGCCCCGACCCCAGGAAGGCAGACGAGCCACTCCTCCATTGTCCTTTTTTTCTTTTCCTACATGGCACACCCGCACTCCCTTCATGTAAGGCCGTTCCCTCCCTTCATCTATAAAAGGGAGGGCGAGCCAATTCACCAGACAGATTGAACTCAATAGCGAAAAACACCGAAACACACCACACACACGCCACGATATTGGCACCTCGCTCAATCAGAGACTTGGGAGCCCCTCCCTCTCTCGAACAGGTTGTAACCCCTACTACGAACCGCCGCTAAGTAACACGATCCCTTCGAACTGGACGTAGGGCCTCACGCCCGAACCAGTATACTTCCCGTGTCCTCTTAGCGAACCATCCGTGCATAAGCAGCGCATCTATAAATTTACTAGTTGGTGCTTTCACGAAAACACCCGCAGTAGCGCGCTACCGGCGCCTGCGCCCGCCCCGTAGCACGGCCGCTCCCGCGGCGACCAACGCTCGGGCTCCCCGCCCGCCCTCATCCGCCACGCGCGCGCGGTAGGCGGTCCCAGCCCACCCGCCTTGCGGCGCGGTTCTCCTTGGCGAGCGAGTGCGAACAGCGCTCGGATCCCGGCAGCGCCGCGGCGGCGTGCGCCTTCTCCTCCACCAGCGCCCACGAGCCCGTCCATGGCGCCCTCGGCGCGCCAGCCCTGCTGTGGGCGTCCTTAGCAGGGCGCCCGACGCCGCGGCCTCTCCACCTCGGCGCCAGCGTTCACCGCCCTCAGTGGGCGCCGCCCGAAGAGCTTGCCGGCCCTAACAACCCGGTCCTCCCTGCCGGGCGCCCACCACCTCCGCGACCTCCGCCTCCCCCGAGCCCCACGAGCACGACCACCGCCATGGCCTCCGCTGGACCTACTCGGCCGCCGCCGAGCCGAGCCGGCGGCGTCGACTAGCGCAGCCCTGGTCTCGTGCGTGGCCATCACGCAAATACGCCTTCCTCCCCTCCACGGTGCGCGCCATGTCGGGCAGGGCGGAAAGACGCGACGGGCGCGGGGTGGCCGTGGTGGGCGGCTCCGGTGGCGCCGATTGGGGCTGACAGGTGGGCCGTGGTGGACGGTAGGAGGCGCCGACAGTGGGCCTCGAAGCGCCACGGTGGTCTGTGGCAAGCCACGCGGGTAGCCACGTCGGCCAAAACCGCCACCCAAAACCGCCCGGAGGGTGTTTTTTAGACGGTTTACCATAGTTTAAAGTGCTATATACACGGTTTTTATACGTCGAGGGCGAAAGTACTCGGGGGTCAATACTTGAGGGGTTATTTAGACTTTTTCCGGCAAAAGCATCGAATATCTGGCCCCGATTGCTCACCTTCGTGTGTCGCTGCGATGCGCCTTTTCCGACCGTGCCCGCCCGGCAATTCGGGCGCGGGGGTAGCCATGAGGCCGCCACGCTGGGTGGCGTGCCCCCCGCCGCGCGCGGTGGAGCTGCGCCGGTGGGACGGGGTGGGCGCGAGGCGGGAGGAGCACCGACGCTGGACGGGGCGAAGGGAGGCGGATGCCGACGGGCGCGGCGCCTGCTACCGGCGGCGGCACGCGCAATCCGGGCGCGAACGGGCGGGGGGCGGGGTAGGGGCGGTGCTGGGACGGACGGGCGGAGGAGCGGGACGGAGAGGGTGCGGCCGTGGCGGGAGGTGCTCCGGGCGGGCGCGTGGGCGGGCGGCCTCGCAGCCCGGCGGCGGCGCGGGCGATGCGCTTGGCGGCGGCGGCGTGAGCCGACGCGGGGGTGGGGGGCGGGGGGTTGGAGTGGGCCGGTTAGGGTTTGGGGAGGCCGGGTGGGCCGATTTCTAATGGGCCTTTGCCGAGGGCCCGCATCCAAGGCCCTCGGCAAAGGTTTTTTTATTTTTTTTCAAAATTCTTTGCCGAGGGCTAGCCTAGGCCCTCGGCAATGATTTTTTTTTTTTTTTCGAGTTCAGTTTTTTTGTGGGTCTATAATCTGTTATTTAAAACTCAAATTTAAAATTTGGGCCAATTTTGACTTTTTTAATATTTTTCTTAATTTATTTTGTTTTGTTGATTTATTTGGAATATTTGAAATTTAAATCGCACGTGCATGGAATAATGCAATTTAGTACTACTAAAAATATTATTCATGATATTTGATGCATGTTGAGGCCCTATCCATAAACTCACATCAACTTTCGGCCATCTTCTTCACGTGACATGACGACCAACTTGTCAGAAAAGTGTTTTAAATTTATATAAAATCCATACGAGATCCGAAAATCACGAAACTCGTCGAGGTGTCATGCTACCACTTGTGTATGCTGTGGTAAAAAATTGAGAAGGTTCCGAGTTAATTGTGATATCGGATGCCTGAAACCCAAACATCCCATGTGATATTGCATGTGATCACATGTGGAGATCTCTCGGGTTTTAAGCATCTGACGGCACAACTTGCTCAAAATCTTCTCAATTTTTTACCACAGCCTACACATGTGATAACATGCCACCACGTCGAAGTTTCATGAATTTCGGACTTCGTATGCATTTTATATAATTTTAAATCACTTTTCCCAAAGTCCCTCGTCATGTTACATAAATAAGATCCTCGAAATTTGATGTGATTTCTTGAATAGAGACTCAACATACAACAAACACTATGAATAATATTTTTTGAAACACTAAATTGTAATATTCCATATACCTCTTGGTTCTAATTTGACATATTCGAAAAAAATCAATGAAACGAAATAAATTGAGGAAATATATAAAAAAAATACAAAATTGGCCCAAATTTTCAAATTGAGTTTTTAATAATATATTATACCACCCAAAAAAAATTGGGTCTAAAAACGCAAAAAAAAAAAAAATCTTTGCCGACGGCCCTCGGCAAAAAATTTTTTTTTAAAAAAATAAAATTCTTTGCCGAGGGCTCGACGGCAAGCCCTCGGCAAAGATTTTTTAAAAAAAATTAAAATTCTTTGCCGAGGGCCTGACGGCAAGCCCTCGGCAAAGATCGACGCCAAGGGCCGCCGTTCGCCATCCAACAATCTTTGCCGAGGGCGGGGCCCTCGGCAAAGATCTTCTTCGCCGAGGGCCTGTCTTTGCCGGGGGCGGGCCCCTCGGCAAAGACTTCTTTGCCGAGGGCTTTGTCTTTGCCGAGGGCTCTCATTCGGCCCTCGGCAAAGAATGCGTTTCGAGTAGTGATCATCATGTGGTAGTGGTACACCGTACACAGCGTAGCCGTCCAATGCACAGAAGCCGGCGCAGGGCGAGTACTGCGACGGCCCTGCCGCCCATGCTGCTGGGTAATGGAGGGGGCCAGCGGCGGAAGACGGATGAAAAGTAAGGTGTGACGTATGTGAGAAACGAAATGATTAAAGGCTAATAGAAATAAAATACTTATGCAATTTAAATGCTCTAGTACAACATCTGGTATACTTAAGGTGTGGTAGTGGTCACACCTTGCCATGCTGAAGCTCTGCCACTAGAGGGGGCTGTGCGGGGACCGCCCACTGGGGGCTGCACGCGCTTGAGAGCCTTGGCACAGACCTTGTCCCTGCAATCCTCACCCGCCGGAGGCTGCCGTGCCGCCCGCGCTCGGAGAGGGAGGGAGTTTCAGGAGGCACGAGAGATCGCATTGGAAGATATTGTAAAGAGCAACTTCTAAGATGCAAAACTCTATCCTTAAGGCTGAGTCTATCTACCCATCGTTTGAGTTTAGCTCACATAATTTAGGTTGCGGTTCACAACTTAAGTTCCTCTGTATTAGTTCTTTTTATTTTATAGCCACTAGATCTGTCCAAATAGATGACTATAGTTCTTTCCAAGCACCGTAAAATTTCTCTTTAATTTTTTTATTCTTCCTACAAGTTTTTGGTTAAGCTACATGATCCGTCCCGGTTTATAAATTAAGCCAACGGTGGATCATGTGTGTGTTGAGATGATCTTTGGTAAGTCCAACCTTGCTTCTGGCCTTTACTCTCATGTAAGCCCATCGTTTGAGTACAAGATTTTCCAAATGGTGGTACGTAATAGAAAACATACGGGATTGGACTTGTGTAGCTTTTTAATAAATCCTTGAATGAAAAATGGAGAGTAGCTGCAGTTAGTCACAGGAATTGGAGTTATATATATGTTCATTGGCAAAGAAAGAAAGAGAAACGAAAATATGCATCGGACTTTCAAGCGCGTGCGGTGCATGAGAAAGGTGAAACTGAAACGGATATATAACTCTGTCACGGCTGATGTCTCTGCCTGTGTGACGGAGAGAGTGACGCAGGGCACAACGGATACGTCATACGGATGAAAGCGAGATGTCCGGAAGACGGAGAAAAACACACACCGCGGCACCTATAAGTACTCCTGGGCCTTCCCCTTGCACAAGGCAAGAACTACTAGCAGAGCGCAAGAACCTGCTGTTACCAACTGGAACACACGCAAAGCTAGTGATCGGTCGCAGAGAGCACTACAAGATGGTGCGGGAGGCGGCAAAAGAGACGATGCCGCTGCTGACGCCCTACAAGATGGGCCACCTCGAGCTCTCCCACCGTGTCGTGCTCGCGCCGCTGACGCGGTGCCGCTCCTACGGCCAAGTCCCGCAGCCACACGCCGCGGTGTACTACGCGCAGCGCGCCACCAGCGGCGGCCTGCTCATCTCGGAGGCCACGGACGTGTCCCCCACCGCGCAGGGGTACCCGGAGACGCCCGGCATCTGGACGCCGGAGCAGGTCGAGGCGTGGAAGCCCATCGTCGACGCCGTCCACGGCAAGGGCGCCTTCTTCGTCTGCCAGATTTGGCACGTCGGCAGGGCTTGGTACATACGTTTACTAGCGTGTTTACTTTTAATAGGAGACATGCTTACTACTCTCTCTATCACATATTACTAGTCAATATCCCGCGCGTTGCCGCGGGGCTATTAAAATTATAATTTTTAGTTTTTTTTTTATTTTGAGGGAACTATTCTTCGACGATGAGCTCTTGCATTTTAGAAGTAAATTTTAAAAGGGAGGAGAGGAGTAAAAGAAATAAGCGAAAGAAATTTTAAAAATAGAAGTATTTGTTTTTTAGGATGAAAGGAGTAGGGGAAAAAGAGAAGGAGGTGAGGGGGATAAAAAATGGTGTTAGAAAAAGAAAATTCATGGGGTATAATTTTTATAAAAAAGCAGAGTAAATTTCGTTATGATGAGTTTTTGCATTTTAATGGTAAATTTTAAAAGGAAGGAGGCGAGTAAAACAATTAAGCGAAAGAAATTTTAAAAATAGGAGTATTTGTTATTTAGGATGAAAGGAGTAGGGGAAAAGAGAAAGAAGGGGGGTTTAAGAAATTGAATTGGGAAATGGAAAATATGTGGGGCAAAATTTTTTTGGGGGAAAGCAAAAAAAAAAAAAAAAAAGAACCCCGAAAATGCACACTGTTTATAACCACTGTTCCTGGAACAGTATTATGTGAGGGGGAGAGGCACTGTCGCGGGAACAGTGCTTTTGTGAGGGGAGCACTATTGCGCTACAGTAAAATGAGAGAGGGGCGCTGGTATACGGAAATGAGGATATAGGTAGATAAGTCATTCTATTTTTTAAAGTCAAAACAATTTAAGTTTAATCAAATTTATGTAATAAAATAATAATATTTATGGTACTAAATAAGTATCATTAGATTCTTCATTAATTATATCTTCATAAGATACCAATTTAATGTTAAAAATATTTATAGTTCTATCTATAATTTTTGTTAAACTTGAGGTGTTTTGACTCTTAAGTAAATTAAAATGACTTATAATTTGGAATTTAGAAAGCAGTAGCTATCAACTCGGTCGATGGTGATGTATATCTGATTCTTTTTTTGTGCCACCGGCCGTAGGGTTTCAGCCTAATGGGCAGACGCCCATCTCTAGCACGGACAAGCAGATCTCTCCTGATGCTGAGTCGGTCATGGTCTACTCCAAGCCGCGGCGTTTACGGACAGATGAGATCCCAAGCATCGTTGATGACTTTAGGCGCGCGGCACGGAACGCCATCGAGGCAGGGTATGACGGTGTGGAGGTCCACAGGGCGCATGGGTACCTCCTAGAGCAGTTCATGAAAGATGGCACCAACGACCGTGATGATGAGTACGGTGGCAGCCTTGAGAACCGGTGCCGCTTCGCGGTAGAGGTGATCGATGCTGTCGTCCAAGAGATCGGCGCGCACCGCGTGGGTGTTAGGCTGTCTCCGTTCGTTGACTTCTTAGATTGTGTTGACTCTGATCCAATGGCGCTCGGTGAATACATGGTGCGACAGCTGAATAGACACGAGGGGCTACTCTACTGCCATATGGTGGAGCCACGGATGGCCAATGTCGACGGCCACAGACAAATCCCTCATAGGCTCCTACCATTCCGGAAAGCCTTCAACGGCACATTCATCGCTGCAGGCGGATATGATCGGGAGGAAGGCAACAAGATGGTGGATGACCATTACACTGACCTCGTTGCCTATGGGAGACTCTTTTTGGCTAATCCAGACCTACCCAGGGGATTTGAGTTGGGTGCACCCTTAAATAAGTACGACAGGTCAACTTTCATCACTCGGGATCCTGTGGTTGGCTATACGGACTATCCGTTCTATGAGGACAACCATGTTTGATTATGTAGCTCATCAATTGGATGCATGATTGATTAACAGTGTCTAGCCTCCTAGATCCTATATCTGAAACTTTATTGATCTGGTTGATACATGTATGTGAAGTTGTGAACTCCTCCATTATGTATACACTAGGAAATATGCCCGTGCGTTGCAACGGGTAACAAAAACTTATTTGTTCAATATTTACTTAACAGTAGAAAGCTAGGTAATTCCCACCTCTACAAAATAGCGTGTCATCTTCTAAATCTTTTTCATACATCCATTCTAGAATACACTTTTACAGAATAGTAATAATCATATAAAATCTAGAAGCAAAAAACAATGGAGTATATTCTTGTGCTTGCAATGGAAAAATAAAACTATAGAATAAATATTGTGTTTTATACAAAGAACGGTATAGGCATACATTAACTTGAATCCAGTGATCAGATTCATCTATCAAATTTAAGAGCAGATAGATGAGAAAACCTTTAGTTCTTTATTTTTAATAAAGGCATAGGTGACATCTAGAGATTAGGATTATCTCCTATACTTTGGCCCTGCTTCATAGCGCTACCCGGACTAAAGACCTGCCGTCGTGCGCTTGGCTCTCACGACCATGGGTCTAGGGTGGCGGGTTGCCCTAGCTTGACATGGCTACGGGCGAGAGGGCCACACCTGTTACGCCTTCACGTGGATCCGTGCGACCATTGGATTCGAGGCTGCTGTACGAGCGAGCACCTACAACCATGCGGACCTTTTGTGTGTGCCCAGTTATAGCTCCACCACAATCGCCACCATTACACGAAGCTAGGAGTACGCGTGCGCCAGTACGCGTGCGCCAAGAGAAAGACCTACTCCATGGGCAGCCTCAACTACCGTCCTTCTCGGTGGCCTATTCGACGGTGTCAGGGACTCGACCACCGCGACACACACGCGAATGCTAACAAATCGTGGGCGGGGGACACGTACAAGATGTTGTCGTCATTTGCTGCCTACAAGGGCATAGTTGTGGCCATGGCCATGGAGCCGCCAGAGCTGCAGTTCACGTTGATCTAGGAAGAGCTACACGGTAAAGTTCACGTTCAACTTGTTGTCATTGCGCCTCGGTTATGATGTGCGGTCGATATCTCTCCATGGGATCTTCTCGCCTCTACCTCCGTACTATTCCAACTGAGATTGCTGAGCAGGCTCCGACTAAGGTTATTAAGGAGGCACGTATAGCCGGTACAGGAGGCGGATATATGGTTAGAACGGACATATCATGGCAGGGCATAACATGATGATTTATGGGGTTGCAGAAAAGATGCGAGGTTTTTAATTATATTTGAAATCAGATGGAAATATTTTGTTCCTTTTTATTTGGTTTATTAGAAGCTCATTTTTTTATTGAATTTAGAGGTTTATTTATTTGGACTATTTTTGTCTCATTTTCTCTCTATCTTTTATTACCGGATATGTGGATTTATTTGTTTGTACTATTTCTCTTTTTGTTTTCTCTCTTTTTTATTATCGTGGGCTTTCTCTTTGTTTGAAATTCATTTTGGGTATAGATTATAGAGACAACGGATTCATATGTGATTTGCATGATAGAGATGAATTACTAACCTAGGATGCGTCGCACGGGACTAAACAATAGAGAGAAAATGTTAATCACATATTTGTCTCTGTAATCCCATATTTAACTTTATGCCGGTGCAATGGAAATTGTATTACCATAATATTCATAATTTTTTCTTCAATAAGAAAGGCAAATTGTTTTGAGACCCTAGCAGCATATTCTTTTGAGCTATACCGAGTTACATGAAAGTATTCAAGTAAGCATGTACAATATCATAATAGCTAATCTTTACAAATGCTCTTTCAAATTTCTTTCCTATGATGTGGTGTGCTATAGTGTACTTGTTAATAGCCCAACTAAATAACGATAAATGAAAAAGACTCCAAGAAACATCAATAAAGTCTACATGGTGTGGTGGTAAGGCTTTCTGTCTTGGGACCTGGAAGACCAGGGTTCGATACTTAACATTGGCGGTTTAGCAGCTTATAATAATTTTTTAGCTTTTCTCTTGGCTAGAGTGGGCTGCAGGTGGGCTGGAGGCTGAACCAGGCTTTGTGTGTGGGCAATTGGGCTCTGTGTGTGGGCCGCTGAATGTGAGAGCAGGTGGTTAGAGTGAAAGGGCGAAAGAGAGAGTGGGCCGGACAGTTAGATCAAAATAGAATGGGCCGGACCAAAAAAAGAGCAGAAATTTTACCTCTTTATTAATAGGTATAGATATAGATAAAAGGGCTGAATACCCTATACAGTTTTTTCCCCAAAGCCAATAAAATAAAGCAATATGGGAATAATTTAGAACATGTAGATGTACTAATGTACAACTTGGCTTATTATCAAGCTTGCACCCATAACCATCGTACCGTTACTAATTGTATTGAAGGCTCACAAGTCATGCCAACAAAAAATTCTAAAAACTCTAGTCACCATCATTGATAATAGACAATATATCTGTTCTCTTTTTAGTGAATGATTGGTCACCACTGACATCAGAGTATCTATAGCACAATACCTCTAAATCAGGGGCCTTACATGTCTGAGTTTCCTGCTTGCTGGATA
Source organism: Chrysopogon serrulatus (assembly GCA_015844335.1). NCBI lineage: Eukaryota > Viridiplantae > Streptophyta > Magnoliopsida > Poales > Poaceae > Chrysopogon > Chrysopogon serrulatus. The sequence continues at coordinate 35,588 of JADLZL010001651.1, read as the reverse complement.
ATGATCTTGGGGTTTAACTCCAGCAGCAGCAACCCCAAGATCTGAGCGTATAAACATTTTGTTAATATATACAAACAATTTTCTTTTCGTCTTCTTTTTTTCTCTCTGTTCTCTTTCATTTTTCCTATTCTCCATGGTTGGGTAGGTGAGCTTTGGAATTTGCCCATGTGACCCATGTGTAATTGCAGCGTGGTTATCTTCTATTAGGTTTTATGGCAAATTAAATTCTAGATCAGACCTCTTTGAATGGCCTCCATGATCAATATATAACTGCCCCAGCCTCAGAAACTTGCATGGAACCTCAAAGCACTACTCCGAGTCCCAGATTGCACAGATGCCATACAAATAAAGAACCTCTCCACAAGAGATGCAGATAGCATGATATATAAGATATATGGAAAAGATCTCACAAAAAAAGGATCGAGAAAAATAAGTCCTATCACAGCAAGTTGAATTATGTGAAAATCGATACACATCTAATTTAAATGACTGAATAGTTGTCACTATGACAGAAAGGAACATTAGTGACCGTTCAAGATGCATATCTAGTGATGGGAAAAGAAGTGTCTCTAAGTTTAAATAAGCGGACAACATTAGTGACATGTTACTCCCTATCTCTATACACATATTAGTGACGATTACTAATAAAAAAAACCTTATCCGATATTACATCTCACAGATGGGACGTTCAAACAAAACATCTTTGATCAGTTTAATAAGAGCGTTTCACTTTACATTCGTCACTAATAAAAAAAATCATCTTTGGAGTATACAACTACCAAATTACACGCGTATCCGGAAGTCTAATAATCTCTCTTGTGTTTCCTAGCATAGACAGGCTTCAAAGAGGTGCATTTCGAGAGTGTAGTCATCTATGATGTATTTCATAGAATAGAAGTACTTCAAAGAGGCGGGTTTCTAAAATATTAGAGACGAATATTGCATGACAAGTCTGTGATGTTGACTGTTATGCCATCACGCACGTGTCTTCTTTGTGTCTTTTTGTAGTAGACTGGTGGTAAATATCCTTTCGGCCTTGCAATTACCTGCAGTCCTGCACTGTCCTTGAGTTGCCTGCTAGGGGATGTAGACAATGAACAGAACACTTACAATGAAGTCTATGGGTTCGACTACTGGTCAATTAAATTAAATATATAACTACTTCCTCAACCAACAGTTCTTCGGAACAAATTAAATGCTGGACCCTTCGTGACTGCAAGACAAGAATATATGTGAAGAGATGCTTAAATTCAGCCATAATGCTCAACAACAAGTAAAGAAACAATATCACCAGCGGGTTGACATTTTATTCTCAATAAAATAAAATACAACAAAGCAATATATGTTGATGGTACAGGAAATCAAACACTATGCCTCTTATGAGTAAGGCAAGTTATTTATTACAATCAAACAACAAGACTCCGAGATTAAGCCTGAGTAGTTGAGTCACTGTTGTTCTCACTAAGGAACGGGTAGTCTGTGTATCCAATAACTGGGTCCTGTGTATAGAAGGTAGAGCGGTCATACTTATTTAGTGGTGCACCTAACTCAAACCTCTTAGGTAAGTCCGGATTAGCTAAGAAAAGTCTTCCATAAGCAACAAGATCGGTGTACCCCTCAGCAACCACCTTGTTTCCTTCCTCTTGATCGTATCCTCCCGCGGCGATGAACATGCCATTAAAGGCCTTTCGGAATGGCAAGAGCCTGTGTGGGATTTGCCTACGACCATTGACAACAGCCATTCGGGGCTCTACCATGTGGCAATAGAGGAACCCCTCATGCTTGTTGAGCTGCCGGACCATGTAATCAGCTAGCGCCGTCGGGTTAGAGTCCACACAGTCCATGTAGTCGAGGAACGGAGACAGCCTAATACCCACACGATAAGCACCAACCTCGCGGACCACGGCGTCGACCACCTCCACCGTGAAGCGGCATCGGTTCTCAAGGCTTCCACCATACTCATCGTCACGGTCGTTGGCGCTGTCCTTCATGAACTGTTCGAGGAGGTACCCATTCGCACCATGGATCTCCACACCGTCGAACCCTGCCTCAATCGCATTCCGTGCAGCACGTCTGAAGTCATCAATGATCCCGGGGATCTCGTCCTTCCGCAGCCGCCTTGGCTTGGAGTACACCATCCCGGGCTCGGCATCTGGGGAGATCTGCTTGTCTGTGCTCGAGATGGGAGCCTGTCCGTCCGGCTGAAAATCTATTCATTGGTTCAAAAAAGTGAGTGACGAAAATCTAAGATCATCACACAATCAGAGAATGCTTCCATGCTTACCATTTGTGGAGACCCTGCCGACGTGCCACATCTGGCAGAAGAAGAGCGCGCCCTTGCGGTGGACGGCATCGACGATGGGCTTCCATGCCTCGACCTGCTCCTGCGTCCAGATGCCAGGGGTCTCCGGGTACCCCTGCGCGGTGGCCGACACGCCCGTGGCCTCCGTGATGAGGAGGCCGCCCCTAGTGGCCCGCTGCGAGTAGTACACGGCGGCGTGCGGCTGCGGCACGTTGCCGTAGGAGCGGCACCTCGTCAGCGGCGCGAGCACCACCCTGTGGGACAGCTCGAACTGCCCCATCTTGAACGGCGTCAGCAGCGGCATGGCCTCCTTCTGATGCACCATCTTGTGGTTGTAGCTAGTCGATCTGAATGGCGCAGCGGTGCAGATGCTGCTGAAAGCGGCAATCACTTGCTAGCTAGATTTGCTCTGCTCTGCTAAGTTCTTTGTTTGCGACTTGCGAGTAAGCTCTCGTGTTGTTCACTGCGTCTGCTCAACGGCGAGCTGGGGAGGAGTATTTATAGCTACCGGATCAAGGGGCGGCGGCGGTCAGCGTGTTGGGAAGTTGTTATTTGCCGGCCGTCTCTTCTCTTTTTGAGCTTTGACTAGTCTCCCTTCCTTTTATTCCATTACGATCCCCGGACGTGGACGACGACGTCACCCATTGGTCTCCGTCGTGTTTCGTACTACAAACTAGCAGCCATGCATGTCCAGTTACGCTGATGTATGCCGCCCGTCATCATGAGCGAGAGATGACGCCACGAGTACGTTGTACTCCGATCATCACGGCTCACTGGTGTATTGCTTGTTGGAGATGGACCAAAAAAATGCAGCAAATGCTGAATGATGTTACTCTTATTTCAAAGTAACAATCACTTTTGTATTCAAAGAAAAATTATTTTTTATTTTTAAATTCATAACACTTAAAATAAGCTAATTAAAGCTATGTTAGTTCCTCCAAAAAAAAAAAAAAAAAATTAGCTTATCCTCAACATCATATATTTGAGAAGGGATATTGGGATAGAGTATTCCAATGGCTCGCTAGCCAAAAAAAAAAAAAATACTTACTCCATCCATTCCAAATTATAGTCTACTTTTGGTTTTGTCCTTTGTCAACTTTTTTTTTAATTCTCACCCAATTATTACAAAATAGATTAACATTTACATGCCAAATAAATGTTGAATCAAAACATATTTTGTGAAGAATTTAATAACTAATTTTGAATGTTGGTCACTTTTCTATAAACTTATTAGTTAAAGTGAGAGAAGTTTGACTTGGTATAATAAAGCCAAAATGAGCTATAATCTAGAAAGTAGAGTTCTAACCAATAGCAAAAGGTCTACTTTGGTTTATTAGAATCTATGTTACTTGCTCCTTAATTTTTAGTTAGGAGTATATAGTGGGCTTACGTGGGTGCTCATATTTTCAAAATTTATTTTAAGGTTTAACAACATTATATTTTCAGCTGTAAGCCATGTGCCTGTCTACAACAAAAGGGCATGTGGTGACTTGCTCAATATCAAGATTTATCGGCTCCATATTTGGAAGGTTCCCATAAGGATATAGTGTGTGCCTTTGTTCAGGGGGGGTGGGTTTGCATGTATGACCATATGCATTTGTACTATGATTCAGAAAACAATTACTCTAAGTTTTAGTGAATTTATATAAATAGTGTTAACATCTATGACCTCAAATACTAGAATACAAAAATTACTTTAGGACAATCCCTAGGCATTTATTCTACTCTTGTCGATAAGCGACAAAAAAACTTACTCCAGCAAAGTCCCTAAGGCCCTAAAAGTAGGAGGCTCCTCAAATCCCCATCAGGCTCTTAAGAAGGCCCTTGCTTTCAGTTTTGGACATTTCTCCCCCTACGCTTGAACCCTATCTTCCTTTTGTTGGTCATGCTCCATCACTTGCGCGCCTGCCTCCATCACTGGGACAACCATGCCCCAAGGCAATTGCGTCACCAGGGAGACTATGTCTCTTGGGCTAGCCACACCACCAGGGAGCTTCTGTGTGCATGGTTGGGGGGGACCAAGTCCCAATAGTGAAGGAGGAGGAGGAGGAGGAGGAGGAGAGGGAGGCAGCGATATTGTGGAGGAAGGATGCAAGCGATGGAGTAGGAGAGAGACGGCAATGCGAATGCAAGATGTAAGAGAGAAAAGAAAAATAAAAAAATGATGTGAGTCACATATGGTTCTCACAAGTAGAGGTCTTGATTTGAGGGCTTTTGGTGATGTTGTGACTAGAAAACAGTCACAAAAATGTAGGTGAATATTCTAAATAAAAAATAGGGACTTTGATTTAGGGTCCTATTGTTAGAGTTCATTTAAAATATTTTTTTACGATGCTCCTTTGATGTCAATTACCAGTTAATTCTAAACACCTAGTCAAATTTGAATTTTTTTAATTTAGGACAACATAATATCCATGTAATTCAAGACAAAGAGAGTAGCGGGCCATAATGGACCGTACAGTTTGAATCACCAGTCCTAATCGGCAGGGACATGGACTGATGACCACCTGTCCTGCTTGCCGCGGACCCTCACTAATGGCATTAGGAAAGGGGTGATTATGTTTCTCAAAAAAAGGAAAGGGGTGATTATTGGAGCCTTGGAGGCAAATATTGCGGATGTTCAAATTTGAATGGATTTTTTTATCATGTTCGCTTAGCTTATCAGTCAATCAAAACAATGTTTTTCTCTCACAATAAATCAGTCGTTTTAGTAAGTCCTGCCGAACAATTTTTGAAATATATGTCAAATACGGAGCACTTCATATATTGTACTTTCCTCCAACAAAGCAAGTTGCTGGCATTCCCTCGTTAGAGTTATGAGCGGAACACTAGAGTCAGAGTTATTATTATTGAACCTCATTCTCCTCGGTTATAAAATTGGTGGTTTGTTTATCGCGTAAGAGCATTTCTTACCTACAAATTAGATGGTTTCTATGTTAACCCGATAAAAAAAACTAGTATGTTAACTAAGTATGGAACCTCATTTTCCTCAGAACAATTTTCAGAATATATGTCTACACGAGAACAAGATATATAAAGAAATGATTGGTGGACGGTATGAGAGAGAAACATTTGATTGTCGAAGAAACTGGGTCCATTCTGCTGGTAGCACATCCAACTAGCTAGCAGGCTGGTAACTAGCCACGAACCAACCAGCAACCAGCCAGTCGAACGGGCCCACTATTTAATGGAGACATGTTTTTTATGTGTAGTGTGTATTTAATGCGGTAAGTATGGAAACCATCTGAGTTTCTGGTAAAGGCTTTCTTATTTCATCTACCATTTCCATTTCCCCCGAATTGATGTTTACTTGGTGCCTTATTAGTCATCTATTTATCTTAGTATATATTTAGATAACAAAAAGTGTCTCCATGTTAATGTTTAAGGCCTACAAATTACAACATTAAATAATCAAGCAAAATAAAATAAAAGGCATTGATAGCGTTTAAAGTATATTTGTAGTCATACTTAAAGCATTAAAGAAGTTCTTTGAGATTCTTCTACTTCATGCTATTTTTAATAATAGGGGAGGTGGGTAGTTTAGATGAAAATTTAGGAGTTATTTGATATTATTTAATAGGTTATGTGCAATATAGATGAAGATTGGGGGTGTGGCTGTATATATATACTTGTCGGCGTGGGCGTTCCAAACGTGCTTATGCATTTGCTTTGCTGCCTGGCCGTTTCTTTTTGAGGGTTAGTTTGTGGGACTAAAAGAAGATTATCCCAGGAATCTTCCAGCTGCTTTGTTAACTACAGTGCAGACAAGTCTCAGAAAACGAGAAAAGAAAATCAGAAAAAAAAAATCAATAATGGAAGCCATGTGCCCATGTGCACCGACCGTGTCTTTCTGATCATTGTGGCTGCTATCCTATACAAATACCTAATATAAGGCCCACATCAACGGAGACCAAGTGCCCCGAGGAAATACTAGCAACGACTATCCAGGGATCGCCAGGAGGGATGCAAATTAAGCCGCCGCGTCTGGAGGGTCCACTCAGACACCTACAAATACTCCCACACCCAGCCACCGTAGATCGCAAGCAGAACAGCGACACAGAGTAAGCAGAGCAAGCCCAGCCCAGAACAACCAGAACAAGCTAAGATCTAGTAGTAAGCACCCCGTCGATCTGAATCCGATAGCCAGTAGGCAATACTGCAAGATGGTGCATCATCAGGAGGCCATGCCGCTGCTGACGCCGTTCAAGATGGGGCAATTCGAGCTGTCCCACCGGGTGGTGCTCGCGCCGATGACGAGGTGCCGCTCCTACGGCAATGTGCCGCAGCCGCACGCCGCCGTGTACTACTCGCAGCGCGCCACCAAGGGCGGCCTCCTCATCACGGAGGCCACGGGTGTCTCGGCCACCGCGCAGGGATACCCGGAGACCCCCGGAATCTGGACGCAGGAGCAGGTCGAAGCGTGGAAGCCCATCGTCGACGCCGTCCACCGCAAGGGCGCGCTGCTCTTCTGCCAGATGTGGCATGTCGGCAGGGTCTCCACCAACGGTAGGTGTCATTAGGTGTCATTACTCATTCATACATACGAACACTACCATAATCACATACATCGAACACTACCATAATCACATACATACATTTGACATGATTGTGTTTGTCATACTGCTAAACTTTGTGAATCTTGTGATCCAATTCGATCGGCAGATTTTCAGCCTGAAGGGCAGGCACCCATCTCGAGCACAGACAAGCAAATTTCTCCGGATGCAGAGCCCGGCATGGTGTACTCCAAGCCACGGCGGCTGCGGAAGGATGAGATCCCTGGGATCGTCGATGACTTCAGGCGCGCTGCTAGAAACGCCATCGAAGCCGGGTTCGATGGAGTGGAGATCCATGGCGCGAATGGGTACCTCCTTGAGCAGTTTATGAAGGACAGTGCCAACGACCGTGACGACGAGTACGGTGGAAGCCTCGAGAACCGGTGTCGCTTCACCATCGAGGTGGTCGACGCCGTGGTTCGCGAGGTGGGCGCTCATCGTGTGGGCATCAGGCTTTCGCCGTTCCTTGACTACATGGATTGCGTGGACTCTGACCCCACAGCGCTAGCTGACTACATGGTTGGGCAGCTCAATAGGCACGAGGGGTTCTTGTATTGTCACATGGTGGAGCCCCGGATGGCTGTCGTCGATGGGCGCAGGCAGATTCCACACAGGCTTTTGCCATTCCAGAAGGCGTTCAACGGTATGTTCATTGCAGCTGGCGGGTACGACCTTGAGGAAGGCAATAAGGTTGTAGCGGAGGGCTATACTGATCTCGTCTCGTATGGAAGACTTTTCTTGGCTAATCCAGACCTACCCAAAAGATTTGAGCTTGGCTCCTCACTGAATAAGTATGATCGCTCTACATTCTACACCCAAGATCCTGTTGTTGGTTACACGGACTACCCATTCCTTGACGAGGACAAGAATGACTCTACTGCTGATGCTTAGTCAAAGATCGGGTTTTTCGCGGCGGGAACCTTAGGTCCTCGGTTCTTGGCGAGGCTTTCTCATGATCGGGAGGTTTTTGTCGGGGGTTTTCGCGATCTTGCCGTGTGCGGCTGGGTTTCGTGGCATCGGATTGCTGTCAGTTTCACCACCCATATTTTTTTTGTCATCTTTGTGCAGTCGCACTATAATCAAGGATTCAGTAGTGAAATCTCATACTCTGCCCACCGAGATTGTTCACGGTTTTGTTGTGTTTATGGATTCTTTGAGATTCTTAGAGTTTCTTAGAGTTGGTGTGATCATCGGTACCTTGTCTTTCTTGCCATCGGGATACGAAAATTCTATTGACATGTGGCGATTCCCCTGTTTTCCCCGGACCACCTGTTGTCTCCTGCTCTTGTCTTCATGCCAAATCGTTCGTACCAGCGCTTGCTTTTATTTGGTAACGATTTTGTCCTTGTTCCTGTGATCATGTAGGTGATTTCACGGTATTCGTGCGTCACATCCAACTCTGGGAGCCGTAGTGTTGGTGAATCTACCTGCATTGTGTGATCGAGTTTGGCATCCTGGACTGTCCTGGTACTGATATGGACAAAGCACCGAGTAATCAGGACAATCAGCCATTTCTTGGCAACATCACTGGAGCCATTTTTGCAAATCATGGGGAACAATCTGCAGGGTGTTATTCCCCTGAGGCAGGGTGGGTTCCTATGAGTGAAAGAAGGCAGTCAAATTCGCATGTTGCTCAGCATGATATGGCAATGGTGGGAGGTAACCGGCATGGTTTGGGTCGCATTGACAATGGCAATTTGATTGATAATCAGTCATTGGCATCTGCATTTGAAAACATGAGCTTGAACTTCACTGGTAGTGCTGCAGACTCCTCTGATAACTCTCCCAATGTTGGATCCAAGGATGGACTCTGTTTTGCAGACTTTTTGTTTGCGTCAACTGACAACCCAACAAATCTGCCACTTCAGCCAGCATTTGGTCAAGATGAGTTTGTGCCTTCATATTTGATGGTCAACAATGCTGGACACATGAAATCAAAGTTTGGTGCACAAAATCCTCCAATGTACACAGGGATGCATGGCACAGATGATGCTTTTGTGACTAGAACCAATTTACCACAAGCTTTGCCTTTCCAGCAGCATCTATTTATCAATAGGCAGCCACAAACATATGCACCTTCTTATCAGCAGATGGACTCTAAATTCAAGTGGCATGATACTGATGTCGAGAAGAATTTTATCATGCAGCCACAGTATCCTTATCAGCAAATTACACAGGCTGCTGATGTTCATTGGATCAATAGCAATCAATATGGTATTATCAACTCATCAACCAAGTATGCAGCTGCACCTCACCTTAGAGTGCCAAGTGTTCGTCATCTGGGACATGGCAGTCCTGATATATACTGGAATGGTGCTATAATTCCTAATGGAAGTAACCGACAGAGTTTGACACGTGTCAATAACTGTCCTTGTATAAGTTATCCTGATCGCTTATGTGAAACCTGTGAATATTGTCAGATCAAGCTATCTGAAAATCTCAAACATCCATTTGGGCTCAGACATTCACCCAAAGGTTTAGAAGATTGCATCTCTGATAAAGTGAAAAGTTCACCATCATCCTTGGATTCTGAAGTGGCCATGAAATCTGCCCAACCAAACTATAATTCAGTTGATGAAGTTGTTGGAGAATTGTACCATTTAGCGAAGGATCAAAATGGTTGCCGTTTCCTCCAAAGGATATTTACAGAAGGCTCTCAAGAGGATGCCCAAAAGGTTTTTAATGGTGTAATTGAGCATATCCATGAACTTATGGTTGATCCATTTGGAAATTACTTGATACAAAAGCTACTTGAGCAGTGCAATGATAATCAAAAGATGCATATACTTTATGAAATAACCAAAATACCTGGTCAGCTAATCAAAGTTGCATGCAACATGCATGGGTATGGTCGCTTCATGCTCTTATATTAATTGCTTTCTTTTTATTTTCATTTTATCATAGCTTTCTACTGTTTTTGAACTTAAAAATCTAGGACACGTGTGGTGCAAAAGGTGATAGAAACTGTTAGTACCTCAGATGAAGTTTCCATGGTAGTATCTGCTCTGAACCACGGTGCCATTACTCTGATGATGGATGCCAATTGCAGCCACGTTGCACACCGCTGCTTGCAGAAGCTATCACCTGATTGCAAAGCAGTAAGACATTTTTACTTTAAATAATCCAATGTAGCCTTACTCATGCCTTTAATGTTGTCTGACAGTCTCTAATTTCCTTTTATCAGCTTCATATTATTATAATTCTTTAGTCTTTGCTACATAGAACTAAATATCCAGTATGGTTAGAGCATGCCCTAGTAATCATCATCGAGTACCTCTTCTACTTACGAAACCTTTGAATCCTGCTTTTTTATCCATTGGCCATATGCCATCACACAGTGCTTACACACTAGTTTGCATAGTTTTATGTTTAGGTTTACAATGATTTTGTTTTGATACCAATGATAATCTTATACCTTTGGGACATCTAAATTGGAATTCACTGATGTAGTCTTTTTTAGAATATATATACTGTCAGTGCCTAGTTATATTTGCTAATAGTACCACTCTCTTTTGAATGCATTCTTGCTGAAATAATTCTCTAGTATCATTCATAATAGAGACCATGGTGGCCTGTCAGGCTGTAAATTTTATTTGCTGTGTTGCTGTCTATGACTTTTGTACTCTGGCTAAGCCATCTTATCAATATTCTAGGCAAGTCTCCTGGAAAAGAAAGCGTATACCACTATAGTTATTGTTGTAGAACTAAGAACGTTCAAAGGCCTGTCAAACTGATGCAAAATAAAGACTAAACATGGTGCCTGGCCAGGGCTTGGGCTCTTCCTAGATCGACCGTCCCCTATGACAATTGTGATATATTTTGATCAGCTTTCTGGACAGTGTTTCATCATTTAATAGTAATCACCGTGTTTATGACTTTATTCTTGTTGCACATCTAAAACTTGCAGTGCTGCTAATTGTCTTACCAAGTTACTTTAATCAGCATGGCCTATGATATCCCTTTCCTGAATATTTATTGGTGCTTGAACTATCACCTTACTTCAGAATTTTCTTTGCTATACCTGTCTCCACTGATTTCCAGTACTATCATCTAAAATAATATATAATGTGCTCTACAATGAATTATTGTTTGGTTGAACATAGTACTAAGTATGTTTGAATTAACCGTAGAGTGTTCTTAGGGAAAATATTAGGAAGTATAGCCATGAGTACATGCTAGTTGGATCGAAGAACAAGAATGAAAAGGATAATATAAATGTACTTGGCCACTCCTACATATTTCTTTGCTATAGTTATTACCAATTTGTGAAGTCAATTTTGGATTGCTATTACCATCGCAGTTCCTTCTCAATGCGGCCACAAAATATTGCGTTGAGCTAGCAAAGGATCGTCAAGGCTGTTGTATCATCCAGAAATGTATTATCCATGCAAATAAGGAGCAGAAGAGCAAGTTATTGTACAGTATCACAACTAGGGCTCTTGATCTCGCAAAACATCAGTATGGGTATGTACGTTGCCTTTTACCTTCAGAGTTCATGTAACTTTGATTCCGTTGCAGCATTGGCTTTGATCATCCTTTGCTGAGCATATGAATAAATCGATGCAGGAACTATGTAATACAGTTCATACTCGACCTCAAGGTTACTTGGGCAACGAATGAAATTCTGGACAAGCTCGAGGGTAACTATGGATATCTGTCGATGCAAAAGTGCAGCAGCAACGTGGTTGAGAAATGCCTGAAAGAAGCACGGGAGCCTAGACGTGCAAAGATCATCCATGAGCTTATCAATGACCCCAAGCTGCAGAATATCTTGCTTGATCAGTATGGGAATTATGTGATCCAAACAGCATTCCGCGAGTGCGAGGTAAAATACAATGCACACCATGACATTTTTCTTTTCCCTGCAAACATGTCGAACGAATGTGATCCTTTGTAAACCAAAGCTTATAATAACATGCGTGTAGGATGTTGCGGTTGAGGCTGCACTGGTCCGAGCCATCAAGCCTCACGTCGGCACTCTTCGGAACAACATGTTTGGGAAGAGAATTCTGTCGAAAACCTGCCTCAAGAGCAGGAAGCTCTAACTAATCCCACGCAAGCCGTCCTATGGAGTTCGCCGCACAGCTCGAGCAAGGTCTCATAAGGCGCATCACTGATGTACAAATTCTGTAATAAAGTAGTATATTATGCCACGGGATAGATGGTCGTGAAACCGAGTAGACTGAAAGAGAGAAATGGGAGGAGAGTAGTCTGGTTGGAGGAAATCCACATTTTGGGGCTTTGGGACACTGTAGAGCAATCCCATGCTTGTTTTAGCTGTAGAGTTGTTGGGAGAGTGAGTCCCTGCAAATAAGTACTATGTTGCTTATTGTAGCTGTAGAGTTGTTGGGAGAGTTCGTGTCGTTACTACATTGCTAATCCATTATATGATCATCTGTATCTTATTTACTACTAATCCATTATATCTCAGGGATGTTTTTTTTAAGAATTACGTCTGAAACGCGCTTCTGAACTGTGATGGTTGACCAACTGAGGAAATGAACCTAGTGGGCTCTTGAAGGGCGTGTACTGTTGGGCTTAGGTCAATCCGCCCATCATTTTCAAAAAAAACCCATCTTGTCGTGGAGCTCCGATCTTACGCGCCGCCCCCCCCACATATGTTTTTGCCACCAAGCCCCCCCCCCCTTTAACGGGCTCAACCCGCCGCCGCCCTTCCCCCCTCCGCCGAATGTGGCCTCTTCATGGGATCCGGCCTCCTCTCCTTCCTTTCATGTGCCTCTTCAGCCCCGGCGTCGGCCTCGTCTTCAGCTGAATTCGCCCAACGCCATTTTTCTATTTTGCTGAGTTTATTATTTATCCAAATCGGCTGAAATTTCATAAAAATCATAACAAATCAAATAAAAATCCTCCTAAAAATACCAAACTAGATTTATTAAACTCCACACAACTAGCACCTCATGCTAAACAAATAAAGTCTTATACTGTAGTGTAATTTTATTGCTATAAATATAGATACAAATTTGTCTATAGTTTTATAAAAATAATTAATAGAGTCCTTTTTATTTAAATTGCTATAAAATTTTTTCCCTATTTACTCATAAAATAATTCTCTCCCTTTTAAAAATACTTTAAACATTTCTTTCCCTATAATAAATATAGCCAAAAATAGTAATACTTTTCTATGTTGTAGATCTATGATTTTATGTCATTGATTAATTTATTGTTCGCGCCAAATCCGAACTAAAATATTAACTCTAAATCCTGTAATTCTTCCACCAAAAAACTTCTAAAATCAAATCCTATAAGGTCTACCCCCGTCCTTACTTTTTGTTTTATGATTCTTTTACTTGGAGCCAACTTCATAGTACAAATATTGCGCTTTTAATCATCATCGATTCCACCGGACGCTTGTCGCTAGCGAGTAAACCATCCCGTGGTACTAATAAATTTGCATTCTCGCCTTAGCTAATGCGTCCGTCCCCGTCTTTGGTTAGGTTCATCTTCTTTGGCTAGCAAGTCGGGCGCGTTTTCTACCAAGGAGTTTTGTCGCCCCTCACGACCCACGGCAAAGCAATGAAGATGTGAGTGCTCATCCGGTCTCTCGGCCTAGACCTACCTATGGTCATGATGTTGTTCACATTCTTTGCTATGCTCTGTAAATCATGTCCCACAATAAATTTGAAATCTTTGACATGCACATCCTGCCCATTACACAAATTCTTCAAAAATTAGATTCAGCTAGTGCCTCGATGGCCCCCCCCACCGGTTAATGGGTTCACGTCGGGTTTAACGGAATGTCTTGATCAATGATATTGTTCAGTTTTGCTATTAATCTGTCCAAAACCTCACAGTAATTGGGCGTATAAGTGTGCGGCCAAACTGTATTGTTAGATTGTTTATTGTTCAATTTGTAATTTTCTATAAGGATTCATGGGAAAGTCTGTTGTTAGATTTTTTTTGTCCGATACGCAATTTCTTATGAGGATTCATGGGAAAGTCTGCTGTGAGCTCCAAATGTTTCTCAGTGATGCGAACGACCCTGAGGACTGGACCATGGGTCCTGAATGTCTGTCTTGTACTGCTTCTCAGCAATGTTTTGAAAAACGCTGTGCGCTAGGTGTGCGCTAGCCTGAAGTTTAGAGTTTAGGAAGTTTAAACGTAGATTAAACGTGATTAAATGTTTTTTTATTTTTTGTGGTTCTGAGAGCAAAATCAGCAGTAATAACACAACTAGAAGTAATAACTGTGCCCATACCTCTTGCTGCACACTTGTTTATTTGAGAGGTTTTTCCCTTTTATTTTCTTGCTAGAAAATAAAGAAATGAATAATTAATAAAAAATAATTGAAGAAGAGATAGCTTACCGGCCAGGCCACTCAAGGCCCAATTAGCCGAGCAGCCCAGCAGGCAGCTGGTCTTATCCCCTTCCTGGGAATGAACGGAGAGTGAAGGACTCGGTCTTTCTCGACCGAGACGGAAGGAGAGGTGGGCGGACGGCCCTGGCAGCGGCGGCGTTCAACGCTTGCCAGCCCTAGGCGGCATGTCCAGCCGGAGAATGCGGTCCTCCACGCGAGGCTCCTCTCCTTCTTATGGGTGCGCCTCCTCTCTCACTTAATTATCTGAAACACCGTTTCCTCTACCTCAGACTTCTCTCCATCCACGAAATCCGGCGAGATTTGGTGTGATTCCGTTGAGGCTCCTGTAACTGCTCCATACCTCGGGCCCGCGTGCTCTTTCATGCGTCCGCCCGCCCGCGCTCCCGCTCTGATTCGCTGCGAGCGCGCCCATTTTTCCCGCCTCCCGCCTATGCGCCGCGTGCGTTCCCGCCCGCGAGCCGCGCGTTTCCCACCTGCGTAAACGCGTTTTTCTTCCGATCGGCGCCGATTAAACGTCGCTGCACGTTTAGGCGAGCGCCTAATCGCGCACAGCGATTAACTGAGCGTTTACCCCATAATCGATGCGCTGGGTCGAAGTTTAGCGTTTAAACGAGTTTAAAAACGTCGATTAATGACGTTTTTCAAAACATTGCTTCTCAGCCATTGTGTGATTTAAAGCTCAGAATAACCGCTGCCCATTGTTTTTTCTGCAGACAGAAAGCAAATGCAGGGGTCCTTACCAACTTTGAAGTTCTTGACTTCTTGCGATCAAGAGGTGCTAAAGTTGACCCTATGGGATGCTTGGGGGCTGTTGCTGCATCAGAGTGTAAGGTGACCTTGCTCCTCTTTTACCTAGGCCTTTATCATTTTGACTTGTATATTTGTGCTATTTTGTGCCTAAACTGGTCTTATAGTCTTCATCATCTCATTAGGTGTATGAGTACCTCTTGAAAACCCCTGCTTGTAACCAGACAAGGGAATCAATTTTTGAATTTGTCAAGAGAAGTGAGGGCTTCAGGCTTGCAGAAGCTGATAAGCTAAATGTCATCAACTGGAGACCAACCTCAGCTGCCGATGCTTATGCGGTACTGTAATTTTCGTCTTCCAGATAATGAGCATGTTTTCAATTTCAGATTTATACTATATTACTAGTTTATGCAAATTAAGCTATTTCATATAGAAATTTTGTGGCCTTCCTCCTTTCTATGATATTACCATTTGTATATTGTTGTTGGAAAAAAGTGTTTGAAGTTTAGTGCTGCTTGACTGCTGTGAGGATAACTGAGTTTGTTCAATTCAGACGCCTATGCTTTTTTTTTCTCTCGAATACGTAGGAGAGCTACATATCTTTATATTATAAGAAGAAAAAGGGCCAATAACCTATCCTTATTTTTTACTCCCTCCGTTCCAAATTATATGTCGTTTTGGCTTTCTAGATATGTAGCTTTTGTTATGTATCTAGACATAATATATATCTAGATGCATAACAAAAGGTATGGACCTAGAAAAGCCAAAATGACATAATTTGGAGTAGTCTAGAAGCAAGTGGACTTAATAGCTTTTAATGATGCATAAATTTGCTTTTCTGAATTCATGAGACATGAGGTTGAAAGAGTAATTTTTTTTTTTTTTAAGGGCTTGAAATGGCTGAACTTTTGCTTTTTGAATTTTGACAAGATATTGAAAGATATACTAACAACTACACTTGTTTCATATCCGAGAACTTTATTTACTTGTCCATAAGCTCGATGTCTGTCATAATTATTCATGAGCGCATCTCATGGATAACTTGTGTTTTCTGTGCAATGATAGGCAGATAAAAGTAGTTCAAGTTTGTCAAATATGAAGTAATTATTGCTATTCCTATTGTTATTTATTACACTTCCAAGAACATAAAACTTACTTCCTCCATTCCAAATGATAGGCCACTTCACCCTTGTCATAAGTCAAACTTCTCTTACTTTGACAAAGTTTTTTAGAAAAAGTATATTACCATCTATAGATTCAAATAAATGCACTATCAAGACATGTAAAGAAAATTTATGAGCCCATCTCATGGATAACTTGTATTTCTGTGCAATATTAGGCAGATAAAAATAAGTTCAAGTTTGTCAAATATAAAATAATGACTGCTATTGCTATTGTTATTTATTACGCTTCCAAGAACCACTCATAAAATTTACTCCCTCCATTCAAAATTATAGGTCACTTTAGCCTTGTCATAAGTCGAACTTCTCTAACTTTAACAAAGTTCTTAGAAAAAGCATATTACGCCTATAGATTCAAATAAATGCACTAAGACATGTCATTGAGAATTTAACTAATTCGATGTTGATATTGATACAATTTTCTACTAACATGATCAAACTTAGAGAACTTTGACTTAGGACAAGACTAAAGTGACCTGGAAGTACAATGATTGGGATCTACAGAGAATTTTGTTGTTATCATTCTATGTTGAAACAATATGTTTGCAATAAGTTCCAAAATCTGCTTAGCTGTTTAGTCATCATTTGATCCGCTGCCACAGATGGTAGAAGAATGTGGGAAACGATTTTCCAGGGACGACCGAGGAGAAGCATGTGACGAAGACAAGCGGGTCCAGGAGTTTTTGGATATTGTGAAAGAGGTTTTGCCACCACCCCCACCTAAGGCAGAGGCAGAGGCTGAGGCTGAGGCGATGCAGGAGTGAATGTGGTGTTAATTGACATATATCGCCTGAGATACAAGTGCTAAATACTTCATGTAATTCTATTTAATATTATATAGGCAGAAAGTTTGTACCGATTGCATTTTCTGTTGCAGCTTGTAGAACACTCAAACTGACCTGACTTTTTCTTAGGGAATGCCATATGGCGAGCTTTATCAAATCATGAGAATAGTTATATCGTTTACAAGATCTTTTAAAATAAAGCTTAGGGGGTCCATCAATCCAAACACAATTCGCTTTTAAACTAAGCTTGCCTAGCTAACTCATGTGCTACTCGATTTTAGTGGAGATATCAGCAAAGTTCCTCCACAGTGAATAGCTTTCATCATAAAACGCAGCTACCTTAGGTGCTGAAAATCCTTCGTTCCCCATGGTTTCAACCACCAACAAACAATCTGGCACCAATAAACTGAGCTAAGTTTTTTTTACTTGACCTCATTTATCACAATCTACGGTCAACAACATTTGTAACTTTATTTATCATGGGACAGCAAAACTTGCACAATATCAACAAAACTAATATTACCGAGTTACATCACCATGTACGTGGTTTGGCATCCGTTCCACAATTATAAGCTCCTGTAGTCGGACTTGACTCTTGAGTTCGTTTACCTGCCAATTTGATCCACCTGTAGACATGCATAACCCAATAGATTTAACAAAACTGTGTCCTAATGTGTTATAATGACTCCTTTAGTCTCAAAACAATTCAATTTCTAGAATTGTTGATATATTTCATGATGTATCAATGACACTTATCTTAAATATTTTTTTGTTAATTTCTATACATTTGGTTAAAGTAATTTGGTTTGACTAGGACACCTCTAGGAGTATATATCTAATGATGAATCTAGCCTAATTGTAGGTCTTACTGTCACACGCCTAATATAGCTCGTTAGCAGAATAATTAGACTACCAGAGGCCCAAGAGGAGGAGGCGTCCGTCCCCAACTCCGTGGCCTAGATGGGCCACGCTGAAGGGGGAGAAGGGCACCTATGGCCGCCGCCGCCACCAATCACCACGTCATCAAGTTAGTTACCCTAATAGAGTTCTAGTAGATTTAGAAAGGATTAGAATTGTTTAGAACAAGAGAATCCAATTACTATAAGGATCCCCTAAAATTGTTTAGGGACCAAGTCGAGATTGCTTATGGACCAAGTCTTCCCGGGCTATAAATATGAGGGGCCTTAATCATCGAGATCAAACAAGAAATTAGCCAAAAGGCTTATCTCCTCCCTCTCTATCTTCTTCTACAGTTGCTGCCTCTCTCTTCTCTCCCTATGCGTCACCCCTTCTCTCCTCTCTGCCCTAGCGCGGCCACCCTAGCCGCCCCACCCTAGCGCCGCCACTCACCACCGCCACCGCCGACCACCCTCCCTGTGGTACTGCTACACTTACACACACAACACTTATATACATGCGTGCACACTCATATACATGAAGATACATATGCACACCATCTTTAAAGACTGATATTGAGACCTACAAAATCACCGTGCAACTCTCACAAGCAATGAGTATGTTGTTTAACCCTAAAATCTATTCAAGACTGATACTCGATCTTCAAACATAGGAATTCAAGCTACGAGAAACCAAGCCGTTTTTCAAACCCGCCCGTTCCAAGATGTTCATCAATCCGCAAATCCATGCTATGAGAAACTAGGACTTAGAGCAAGACATGATCAAGTGATGGATCTAGTTAAGATGAATGGTTGGAACAATCGATGTCTTTGTAAATGGAGAAAACTTTTAGGGCGGTTCCAACCAAGGGTCACCTAAGAAACAGTAAAGAACAAGGATAATAGATTTTCCTTAAAGGTCTCGTCAAAATTGGTCATGAAGTCTGTCAATTAGTGCTTTTAGTTCTTCGGCAAACTGTCTATACACGATCCTAATGGGTTGTACGTCGACCCTCTAGATAACAACTTGACTAGTTTGTCTATCAGAGTCCACAAGAACTCAACCAGTTTGTCTATCGAAGTCCACACGACCTCGATGGACAACATGTCACATCACGATGGACTATCAGAACTCAACCAGTTTGTCTATCGAAGTCCACACGACCTCGATGGACAACATGTCACATCACGATGGACTGTCTATCATTACATCAGTGGCACTGCTAAAAGTCCCTAGTTTGATTTTGATTATTGAGTGAGAACTAGCGAACTAATGTTTACTTGAGTTCATAAGCTAGGAGGCATTAGTATGGGATCCACCATTACATTAGACATCAACACTAATTGTGCTTGGGTATAAAAATGATAATTTGTCCACTATAATTAAAGGCTAAGACTAGAGCCATAGCATTATTGGCCCTAGTGTCGGATCCACCACTGCCTATCTAGCCCTAGTGTCGAGCCACCAGGAGGCGTTGACACCCAAAGGCCCAAACTTGACAACATGGATGGATGCCATTGCCACAACCCACACATTAGGTAACCATGCAAAACCATCGGATACTTCCACCTATCATCATCATCTCCCTCTTCTTCCTCGTCTTCTCACTTTTCATTCCCCTCTTTCTCATGAAGGCACATGACAGCCCTCTCTTTCTCATGAAGGCACATAGCAGCCCGTTGTTTTGCTCTTTTTCCTATTCCCACACTTTCGTCATAGTAGTCGTCCACAACGCGGTAACACGACATGTGAAGCCATAAACTTAGCACGTCACAACCCCACCCTACCTTACACCCTTTCAACTTTGATGCGGGACACACGCTTCTTACGAAAGCCCCCTAATTTCTCCATCCCAAATTACAAGTCATTTCAGCTTTTTTAGATGATCAAAGTATCTTCAAGTTTAACCAAATTTATATCATAAAATTATACTAATATCAAATAATACCATTAGATTCTTTATTAATTATATTTTTATAGTATATCTATTTGATGTTATAAATTTTTATAATTTTTTTCAAACTTTAGATGAGTTTAAATCTGAAAAAATCGTAATGACTTAATTTGTAATAGAGTGCCCACACCATCGTGTCACACCTTTTATTTTATTTTATTTTGTCAAAAAACCTTTTTTTTCATTTTGGGATGTGGGCAACTAAATCAACAATTTCCTCAAAATATTTTTTGTACCAACTTCTAGTAATAGTTCTGAATTTTTTAGGTAAACTACTAAATCACGTCTAAAAAACTGCTCAATCATATGCTTGCAACCTTTTCATGCTGATGCAGTGTTTTATTGAGTGCTAGAGTGTGGGCAGATTTCAAACGTGCTTTGAATTTGCTCTAGGTTTGTAGTGGTTTAATCCCTTTATTATAAATAGAAAACCCCTTCCTTTTTCTTTTCGTTTTTAACTTGTTTTGGACCTGTTCAAGCAGGCCAACGCATGCGCCAAGGCCCAAAGCAGTGAGGTGCAGTATACACACTTAACATATCATCTACCTATCATCTACTAACGTTAAAACACATTACTCAGCATTAGTTCAAGGCTCCTCCAGCCACTCAAAAAGCCTCTGCAAAGCCATGCAACCTGCTGGTACAGCCGTACAGGGCAAGTCACTCGAAGCCCTCGCAACCAAACCAGAACAAAAGACTACACATGCAGGGCAGCATGCACAGCCGGAACACAGCCAACTTCCTGCTTGTCATATAATTACATCAGGGAAGTACGGGAGGAGCACATTCCATTTTACTCCTAAACGGCAATCGCTTGAGAGAGCAAGTAGAGAAGGGGTTGACAAAAATTTCCACCTGGGCGATTGCCACCACCACCATAATTCAGATGTCTGCATCACAAGAACAATGTGTTAGTGTCAAAAGATGCAAGGCTGAGCGACATAGTATTGAAATGAGCAGCAATGCAGTCAGTGGTTAGTAATTGACATCTCAACACGATTGTTTCCTAAAATGATTTCATCCATGGAGCTTAGTATGGCAAGTGAATAAATATATGTACAAGATGACAGGGGCTTCAAACAGTAGATAATTTTTGACAGTGCATATGCAAATCTTCATTGAGTTCGGACTGATATGGAATAAAATAAAAACAAAGAATAAGCAAGTCAACATCACCTCCCAGCAAGCTAAATCAGCTTAAGTTAGCATATATGCTGGGTTAAATATCTGATGCAGAATTCATTCACTAAATGTTATGTCCTGACAAAGTTGAACAGAGAGACCCGATGTCAACAGAGTTCCTCGAAACCCTTCCTCGACCTGTAGCATATCAGCCTTCTGTCCTGAAATTTCATCTGAAAAAATATATATGCAGCAAACACAAAACCATTAGCATCCTCTTTTTTTTTAAAAAAAATGGTTTGTCACGTCATTTTTGGTTATTTACCTGCTATATCACGATTCTCATAGATTTCGGAGTCTCTGACCCAAAGAATATCCCCAGGAAAAACACCCTTATCAGCAAGAGTAGCAAGGTCATCTTCAATCTCAACAGAGCCTTTGTGAAGTTTCTGGTTCTCCTTAACAATCTAAATTTAACAAGAGCACAGGTAGGCTATTTGAATAATTTGGAGCAGTTGAAAAGTGCATGAACAAAGATAAAAAGCAAGAAAGCACATCCCATAGCTAGATGAAAAAGCAAAAATGTATGCAAGTCCCTATGAGATATGGAGAAGGAAACAAATATAGGTTTTAAGAGGCGACTACGTGTCCAGGCGCATTGTTCCCCAAGGTGAGCTGGTGAGCTGGGTACGCTTGTATGTCTAGCGCCTTTGAAACAAGGGTTAGGAACTGTGATCACAGAATTTGAGATTCAGTGTGCATACCCCTAAAGATTCCCATATCATGAGTTTCAACTGATAGATGGATGTAGAACCAGAGACTTTCAAACTGATTGACTTTCCAGAGCTTGTTCTCCTTGAGAACGCTTTGAAGTGCGTCGATCTGCTACCACAACAGCTTTACATGCTTCTTTAATAGACTTTGGTGCTTCTTTCCCACGGACAAAATAAATGTGGATGTCTTCATTCTGATAATTGAGTTTCTCCACCAATGCACAGCTCTCTCTTTCTCCAATACATTCTTCACAAACCTAACAAAATTCATCAATAAAGCCGAAACAGGGAGAAAAAAAATGGAAACTAACTTCATACCCATTACATGTAAATCATTTCAGCACCTGCAAGCATTAGATCATTGAGAAATCTGTCTGAACTTGGAAGAAACTACAACAGGACCTTTTTGAAGAAGCACATAGCTAACCATCCCAGTTTCATCAAAGAACATCAATTTGAAGCAGCACATAGCCACAGAACCCACACACCCAAAGGATCACAAAGTTACATACACGCACACGCCTTTTTTTTGTTACAAATACACACGACCTGAATGACCTAGACCCTAGGAACGAGGTCCAACAAGAAAGAGATCCATCGCGCTCCAGCCATTGCCCAATGTTCGGCCTCCTCAGCAAGCAGAAGGTTATAGCCATATTGGCGGCAAAGCTATCAAAGACGCATTTGATTCCTATGTTTCCAAAGTGTCCAAAGCCCTAGGATAATGAGTGAGTTTGGCCTATTATCTGCCAAACTCTTAGCAATCAATGTTTTCAGATCGGACGACTAATCGTGATTAATCGTGATTAGTCGTCCTTATCGTAATTTAGTGCTCGATAAGGGCTCTCGATTAGTTTTATTCGATTAGAAACCTTATCGTCCGATAAGTGATGACTAATCGCGATTAGTCGTCCGATCAGCCTAGCTGGACGACTAGTTGGGGCCAAATCACCATGATAATGATTCATTATATATTATAATGATTCATTATACACTCAGCATCAGGCATCAGCAAAGCAACAGTTACAGGTAAGTGGCCAAATCACCATGATAATGAACATGTCAAACTGTACTTGGTTGCTTGCCTCTACCATTTACCTATTTATGGCCATTTTTACATACATTTACATCATATATATAGAGTATATACATGGTCGATCAGGTCATCTAGGCACAAGGACGACTAAATGTCCGACTAGCCGACTAGACCGATTAGGACCGACTAATCGCCCCTGATCGACGACTAATCACGATTAGTCGTCTGATCGGTGGTCTTACGACTAGCCTCGATAATACGATCTGAAAACATTGCTTAGCACTAAAGGATCCGAACATGCCTTAACTTACATGACACATTGATACTATTCTAACAAAAAAAAAAAAAAAAATCTATTGTTCTTGATTGTATGGACATGATAGTATTGCCAATTAAATTCTTACATTAGCTAGCAACATATACAATGTCGTGTATCATATATATGATAAAACTCCTACAAGGCCTTCCTAACAACATTTTCTCAGGCCTCAACCATGGAAACCACTAAGGCACTAATACTAGAAAATGATACATCTAGAAGAGATAGTTTACCTCACGGTCAGTTCTGATATAGGGTTCTCTGGCTCCCAAATCATCATTTGTGTCATCAAGAGACTTGCCTCGGTCTCCATCCACAATCGGCATTGTTTCAGATGGTCCATGTAATTTGTCTTGAGAGCTCTTGCTGAAAGCAATTTCAGCAGATATACCTTTTTCAGGTGTGGCACTCCACTCCTCGGAGAATAATTTCCAATCGTCCTCTGGGATTACTGTTAACCCATCAGTCTGAAAACAAAAGAAGATGATTAACTTGAGATATTCTAATTATTTGTTTTAGTCCTCCATGGCAACTGTAATACTGAACAAAAACCCAAATTATCTCAGCAGTTAGGGGCACGCTTGGTAGTTTTGTCCAGCACTGTTCTGACTCACCAGTCACTACTCACTAGGCAAAGTTTATGTGTTTGATAGCACACTAAAAGCTTGCTTCACCCAGCAAACTCACATGGGTGAGCAAGGATATCCATGCCCATGCTGGAGAACTAAATCAACTATCCCACATTGGCACGATATGCTTTTCGCAGATGGAGCTCCTCTACCAAACACAGCACCCACCGAATCGAGTCCTTGCAACCCAAAAAAAGATGCACCTCCACAATGAATCAAGCTTCTCAAAGCCCAAATCAATGCCCTCTGGTAAGAATTGGGCTCCTTGTCACTAAAAAAGTGAGCTTGGTGCTGGTGGACAGCCTTGAAAAAGGAAACCGTTATAGCTTGGGCTCAACCACTGATGGAGAGGGAAGCCGAGGATCAGCGGAGCAGCATATTGGAGAGGCCAGCCTTGACAAAGGCAAGCATTGTAGCCCAAGATGCTCAGGCTCAGCATCTGGCAAGGAAAGCATGCAAGAGCGCATCAAGGAAAGGAGGCAAGGGAACCAAATGGACGGGCGTTTTGAGCTGAGGGGCAATTTGAGCAAGGAAAGGCGAGGCTGGCAAAGCTACCAAACACCCGCTTAGACAATGCAAAACAAAAGGAAAAAGTGACAAGGAGGCTGCTCGACGATACAAGAACATTAGAAAGAAATAAAAGCATAATTCAAGACAGCAAGAGCCTCACATTTCATACCGAAGGACCTGTTTGGATGTTATGGTTTTCAAAAACCACAGTTTTTAAAATACCATGCATAAAATCCCACAGTTTGTAAGTACCAGTGTTTTTGCGGTATTGTGAAAGCAACGGTGTATTTGATAGTGCCATATCAAAAAAAATTCTGATAGGTCCATTACTTTTCTGTGTTTGTGTAACTATTTCACTTTAGCCATGTTTTTTCCAAATAAAATTGAATAATAGTTATTTGAGGAAGGCAAGGCTTGGTAACAAATGATAAAACATTTGAACAAAATAATGATAAACATCAAGATAATTTTGTTTGATACATATGTACAGACATACTATCAGGACATCATAAAAATATCAAGATCCCTTACAGAGGTAATTAGAACATTAGTACATTATCACAAGAATGGACATACACCCTATCATTATCATTCCAGGCTTCCAGCTGAATGAATATTGGAGATCAGATGGAAGCACAAGAGAGACGTGGCTTCATTTTAGGAAGAAGAGGGTGGGAGTGGATTTTCTGCAACATGTAAATGATCCCTGATACTATAAAAATACCTTGCATCCAAACAGGAACTAATAATGCCTTTGTGTACATTCAGTGGTGAAGATAGATCAAATTGAAAGGGAGTGCACCAGGCTTGCAGGTGAATAGACATGTCATAGAGGGTGCATATAACTATTCTTTCATACTTTTTTTGGGGGAAGGGGGTTTGTTGCATTTGCACTCCCTAATTACACTACAACTTTGTTACTGTGTGCACTGGCAATGTTTCAGAGGTGGCAGTATACATACATGTTTCCACTGTGTAAAGATGTAGACCAAGCATGACTCATCACTTAATTTAACATTAGTAAGGAAAATTTGTAAAGACCATGAACTTACAGTTGACATTTTCTGAGTGATGCTCCCACGCTTACAGACAAGATCCAAAGGCCTTTGCAGCAATCTTGAATGCTGAAAATCATCAATCCTCATGTTCAACAAGAAAGCACTTTATACACCCAACAACTAGAATTAATAAACAAAAGACTACAGTCGGTCACAATCAACAGAAGCACAAAATGTCCAATCAAGACAAAAATCCACAATAACCTATGTAAAATATGTATGCACTATACTCAGAATACATACGACACAGGAGTCTGTATATGGGTTTGACTAAAATTGATGTGCTATAAGATACTACTAAGAATAAAAACACAATACAACTTGTTATATGCAAAACTGTATTTTGCCAGAAATCAGGTTTTATTACAACCCTGCTCTCTAAAGTCATTATCTATTCAGAAGTAGAATACAAATATTACTAAAGATAACCTCATGACTTAGGTATAGAAGCTCTGACAAGACAAGGGAATCTTTGAAACTATATAGGGTTACCATTTGTTCTCGATAGAAAGCCTCACTCGCTTAAACTCTCAAATTCAAAAATTTGAGTTCCACTTTTTACCTATAGGTATATAAACCAGAAACATATCAGCATGTGACACACTAGTTTACCTTTTCACATATAAGTGAACTGATAACAGCCTCCAGACTACTAGGTTCTGGTAACGAAGAAATATTTTTCCCAGTGGCTGTAATATAAGCTCTCCATTCTGACAACCATGATGAAGGAACCAAAAAATATTTTTGACCAGGATGAAGAGTAAAGCTTTTCCCAGATGCCAACTTTTCGTGTTTGTGTCGTTGCTTTAGTTTCTCTGCTCTGGAAGTCATACACCATGTATAAGAAAATGGATATTAGACATAAATATTTGAGCAAACAACCCAATATCTAATACTGTTTTTCTGACTATATATTACCTAAGATTACCCTCCACAGAAGCAACATCAGACAATTCCTGACTGCGAATTTCACATGGTTGACAATCTGATGGAAAAGTCACAATATCATCAGCCTTCTTCTCGTTCATTGTTTCATAGAGAAATAACCAGAGGCTCTCTGGTATGGATACTCGCTTTGCTCCTGGAGCATGCTCCGGCAGAAGATCCCCATGGCAACATCTTAAAGCACTTGTTGGTCCACATTCCGCATCGGAAGGGATATCAGAATTTTTCCTCCGCAGCCAATGAGTCAACCTAGGAGTAAACAGCAAAAAAAAGTCAGCAACTGCAGCATGAATGCACACAAGAGGGCTGATTCAAGTGATTTGTTTTGCACAAAGTTGAAGAAATGACAACCATAGGGAAAACATAAATACTACAGCTGGCTAAGGTGTAAAAGTTCAATCGAGAAAAACATAACATAATGCAGCAATATAGATAATAATAATAATAATAATAATAATAATATTTGAAAAAAAACCATGATCAACATCGAGAAATAAAATAACCTCTAAGATATAAAATCTAAACATAGAACCAGAGAGTAAGATCATGAATATGAATCTTGTATTGACAGTTGACACCAAACATATCAATCCCATTCTGGTACCAGCCATACCAGTCCCCAAATGGGCACAGAGGAACCTTCATCCCATACCAGTATTGACTATTTGGCATTCTATGAATTTTGGTACCGGCCCAAATTGAAGCCTCATTACTAACTGGGCCAGCCCAACACTGTGATAAGATTAACCTACAAGCTGAATTATGTGTGATTTTTGACCTAAAGTCATGCATTTGAAACATGATTACGAGTTTACGACTCCAAATTATGTATGCATATAAATATGCAAATCATTTATGTATACAGATATTTGCATATTATTTTTATATTTTTATATTTTATAATAAAGCCTGGAATGATACACCAGCATAGGCTGGTACCGAGATATTCCATTCTAAAAGTCAAATCAGAATAGCCTCTGGAATGGAATTTACAACTATGGTTGAGACACTGGTCTGTAGTACGTCACAACAGAAGAGAATCAACAGGAAGATGCACAGTTCACATAAAGGCAGACAGTATATGAGTGCAGTCCTAAGTGCACCAAAAACATAATCTTACACATAGAACAAAGATCAGAAATCAAGAGAAGGATGCATTTTACGTACCATGTCTTTGAGATAAAGTAAGAAGGACCATCTGGACAATTACCAGAAAGTGCTGCTTCTGCAAGGTTTTTTAATGATGCTTTCCGTTCACGATAGACATCAGCAGATACTGCATTTTTTCGCCCCATCTTTCAAGCACTCCAGACAAAAATCATCACTGCTCAATACTGGTCCCCCTCCATACTTTAATTTTGCATAAAAACCAAAGACAGATATTCATCAATATTATGGCACAAGCATTAGAAAATGAGTGCAAAATATTTTATATTAATACTGCAATACTACAGCATGCTCCAGAATTACAGAAAATCATTGAACTTAAGCAATGCAAGACAAAAATTCAATGAAGTGCAAACCAAGAGGTTGGGTTTCTTACCTTCGAATATAGTTTCTCCCAAGCTATGGATGATAGTCGCTTCATTGATGTGACTTTAGATGCTGGAACCTTTCCATGTTCACATTGAATTGGACCATTGTCAATAGAACTGCAGGAAAAAAACAACTGTAAAAGGATGATATTTCAATTCAGAAAGGAATATCAAAAGGCCAACAAATTACCGCATTAAAGCAATTAATATTGCAGTGTCATGCAAAATATTAAAATAAACTATTTCTAGGCCAACTATTGGTGCAGCCATTGCTTGCAATAACCTCGTGTTGCTTGCTGCATTTACAAAACGAGGGATTAGCATTATTGGCCCCAAGCACTGACGCATAGCATTCAATAGCACAAACATTGCCATGCAAACAAAGGATGCTCATGCCAAAAGAGATTATAAAGACAATAATATTATATTACCATTTCAGTTTTGACCTGATCATTGATTACTACTCCCTCCGTTCCAAATTATAAGACGTTTTGGCTTTTCTATCCATAGCTTTTGCTACGCACCTAGATGTATATTATGTCCAGATGCATAGTAAAAGCTATGAATCTAGAAATGCCAAAACATCTTGTAATTTGGGATGGAGTAAGTATATGATTACCAGTGCTCTTAGCTTTTTTGATTCACGCCAACATTTGCCCAACAAAATTTTGCCCTGCCAAAAACTTGATCATGGTTTTGCTTGCAAAGTTTTGGCAAGCTGGCAAGAAGATGCGTTGAATGGTGAAAAAAAAAGCTTGCCAAAATTTTGGCAACCAATGGAACAAACGACACGCCAAATTTGTCGGGCCTCGCCAAAGTTTGGCAAGGCAAATTTGGCCACACCAAACAAACCCTTAGTTATGTAGACATGTTAAGTTGACAATTACTCTCTCTGTTCCAAATTATGTCGTTTTGACTTTTTGGTTCATCCATTTTGCTATGTATCTAGACACATTATTATACCTAGATAGATATGTAGCAAAATGGATGTACCAAAAAAGTCAAAGCGACTTATAATTTGGAACGGAGGGAGTAACATTTTGTAAGAGAAAATATAAACTTGGTCATTAGAAATAGTTTGTTTAAGATTACTTGTTCATCTTAGTTCAATATGCATGTTAAGCCATTAGCTGCCCTTGGAAATGCTCCCAAGATAAGCTAAAGCCCAAACATGCTGAGATGCAACTAAAGGCCCTTCAGTACTGACAAAAAAGATTCATAATCCAATCACAATGCATAAAAAGGTGGTCAAGATGTACCTCACATTAAAACATCCTTATCCAAATTAACTAATTAAGAGAAAAAATGTAGCAGGAACACAGTTGGCAACTAGCCCATTCCATATAGCCACAGGAAATATGAAAAAAAAAAGATGTGCTCAATAATATTAGACACAACCAGAGAATTGTTTTTCTCGACACACTGGTTTATAAGAACAAAAAAGATGTTATAGGCTTACAGCGAACAGGACACAACAACCACAACCAAACATGAGCCTGCAGAGCCCTAACAACACGTGACCAACCACAACCCTAGCTACAACACATGACTAAGCATGACCAAACACGACCTTTCCAAACATGAACAAACATAGCCAAAGAAACAGGCTACCTTACGACGGTGCAGTTGCAAGACGTCCATCAATTAATCATTATGGAAGCCAAAGTCAGATAAAAGTTCAATGTAATAGGTGTATTCAGATACTTATACAAATAACAATATCGCCTGGATTAAATACTATTTATTTCCATTTAGTAGATGAGCTGGACCTATGACATGTTTCTAAACTTCTGAGACAAACACCATTTTAATATATACTGCATCATTATGAGAATATTAACCTTCAAAAAGATGGAGCGGTTCTATGCATGACGGAGGGGGGTGCAAGAATAAACTTACGAGGGGAGTAATGTTATCTGCCCATTGACGAAGCCAGTCCGTTGAGATACAAAAATATGAATCATCCTCTGGATCAGCAGGTGCTTCTGTCAGAACAGATTTTACTTCTTGACGCCTCCCATTGACATATGTCAAATGACTGTCCTTCTTGCTTTGGTACTCCTCACACGATTTCATATATGATGCATTTAGTTCATTAATTTTTCAGCAAGAAGATGTTGTGGAAGTGAATCATTATTGATTTCCACAATTTTATTGTTTTCTGTGGCATTCTCATCCTTAGTGGTACATTTGTACATCAGCATATAAGCATCTGTAGACGAAAACATCTCCACCTTGGTAGAAGTGGGCACTGCCTCCTGGTGACCATTGTTATTATTATCTGTGACAGAACCTGCTGTGGAGATACCTTGGGCCTTATGATCGTCTTTATTTGATGCCTTTCCAGGTTTTTCACCAAACGGATGGAAACCAAGTTTGGATACAGTCTCATCATCAAACTCCCACCACTGCCCATTGCTTTCATCTTTTATGTGTGCCACATAGTGTCCACTATTAGCACCAGTGCCCTTGTGAATTAAAATAGCAGCCAGGTCATAAGTACAACTAGATGAAGGGTTTGACAACCGTTTTCCCAAATCAAGCTGTCCTGGAAAACTGAACGTTGAAGAAATCTTTTTCTTTGTTGTTGTCTGGCAATGAGAGAAGTTAGAAAAAAATCTTTACAAAAGAAAAAGGAGAAGAATGCACAAGTAAATAAATGTGGAAGGAACATATTACAACAAAACTCTGGATGAGCTTTGGATCAAGGTATATTACCTTCGGGAGGAATACATAACACTTCAGCTGAAAGTTGACAACTGGAGGAAGAGATCGAAGTTTTATGCAACGAGTGGCATCTACCCTTTTCTGACACGACTCACAAAAAGTACTGGTTCTCCCCATCCAGTGCTTCTTCACTAAAGTAGTCATTCAAACTTTCTTCTAAATTATTTAAACCTTTAATATTCAACTCCAGCTCATAAAAATCTTCCATTTTTGAAGATGCTGCAGAATCCTTTCCACATGATGAGCACCTGAAGGATTGATAGTTAAACATCAGTTCCCCAAAACGACACCGTAACTTATCAAATTCAGCAGTATGGAAACAAGCTAAAGCATAGTCAACATTGAGCACACAAACATAATGCAGCACATAGCATATATGAGACTGACCCATTTTGACAACTCAACAGTACAATAAGAATATATATATATATATATAAGTGTTGATTTCTTTAACCATCAGCACCATGAATGAACATCACTTTGATGTGGATAGGCTGTGAATGAGAATACACACAGAAAGCAAAGAACTAACCAGTGATAACGCAGGCACATGGCATCTTCCTAATACTTCTCTAACCAAGTATATGACTTATCAGTGTAACCACAGAGCCTTCAAAATCTACCATATTATGCTTCTCTAAGTACCAGATAGAGCAAAGAGTAAGAATTACCGCAGAGCCTTCAAAATCTACCACAGTATGCTTCTCTAAGTACCAGATACAGCAAAGTAGGAGTCTAGTTCAGAAGAATTAACATAAGGCTCAATTTTATCAGACAAGTTAACCAATGTGGGCCTGTTTGGCTAAGCGTAGGTGTGGCATGCAAAGGCGTGAACCAACAGGCCCATGATGGATTCATGGAAAAAAGCATCTTCAGCACTGTATTGGCAGAACTTTACAGAATGATTGAGGACTGGATTGCAATTGACCAAGTGCTCATTACAACCTAATTATAAGAAATCTCGCTAATACAAATCTAATAACATCTTAAAGGTTCATTTTCTATCATTCAAACATCTAAACCTACAAACTTAGAACTGCTAAGGAGAAGCACAAAGTTACTTCAAGTGCATATCTCATACCTTGTCACGTGCGATACACGGCCAGAAAACAGATGTTGCACAATTGTTCTAGCTCCAGGAACCTTGGAGTGACTTAACGATTGCTCGAGCAGAGAGAGGAACAAGGTGAGAAATTCATGGCTGTCCTGCTGGACACCATTGTCTAATTCCAGTGCTTTAATAAAAGGCGCGGAATCAATGAAAGCCATTTTGCTAGAGTGTAGCTGTGCAAACAACCGTGACAACTGATCCAGAACAGGATGCTTCTTCAAAACTTCCAGCTCTAAAGAGAAAATTCCTGTGCGGAAGGATATATTCATGTAAAGGCACTGAAGTATGCTATTTGCATAACAGGTTGCACCCAGGTTAGTCAATCCAGCAGGTGTATCAGTGGAATCACGGAGGTCCTTGGATGGATTTGGGCCGAGAGCGCGAATAATTTCCTGCATTTTCTGCCATAGGCCAGTTTTGCGAACCCCATTGGCAGCGGGGATCAACCCACAGAAACAATTTGGAGAGTCCTTGGTATTCCCATGGCAGCCATGGCAAGGCGGTTTCCACACCATGTAAAGCTGGCGGATATCGCTCTTTTTGAGATATCCCCATCTGAGTGTATCTTCCTGCGAAATTGGTAGCCCCAAAAAAACGAGCAACATAAACAATGTAAGCCACTTTGGAAAACGCCGGTATCTGACAAAGAAATTAACGCCATGCATACTTGAAAACAGCCGCGGACGGGCTGCTGGATTCATCGGACCGCGGCCTCTTGTTCTTGTGGCGAGTGTTGGGCCTGTTCATCAGGGGCAGACCTAGTATAGGAACATGGGTCAGATCCGAATACAGGTAAGCATATATTAGGGTTTCAGGGTTTCGCACAGCAGGTAGGCAAGGGAAGGGGCGGTATACCTGGCGGAAGCTCGTCGCCAGCAAAGGGCCTACACCAGGCGACGGGCGGCGCTGCTGGCCTAGTGGTCGCCGGAAAGAAAGGCCGGGAGAGGAAGAGGGGGCGAAACACGAGAATGAAGGGGAGGGGAAAAAAGAACCCGTGACCGTGAAAGCAAGGAGGCGCCCAGGCCTCTTCGACTACTCGATCGCAGGCTGCTTTAGCTAATCATGAGTATCAACACTTCAAAAGTAACTCTGGTAAAAAAACTTCAAAAAGTAGTACCTTAGTATTTGCATGGGTAAGGCCAGCGCCCGGACGTCCGGACGCCCCTTCTCCCGGCGACGCCTCCTTCTTCTCCACGCCCGTCCCCCCCCCCCCCGCCTCCCATCAAGCGCCCACCGCCACTCTCGCCGCCCACGCCCCGCGGCGCGTAGGGTCTCGCCTCTCACTCCGCCCGGCCGTGGCCGCGTAGCTCGGCGAGACCCTACCGCGCTGCAGCGCCTCCCCCCTTCCCCTCCCCCCCCCCCCCCCCCCCCATCTCCGTCCGCGAAGCTCCAACCTCCGGCCATGGCGCCCCGCCCTAGACACGGCCCACCGCCCACCCCCCGCCGCGCCCGGCTACCCTAAGCTAAGCCATATCCCGCCGCCCTGTCTTCCCTTCCCTCCCCCCTGGCCGGCCGGCCATTCTACAGCCACCGGAGTTGAGGGAGAGAGGGGAGGCTCGCCGGAGTTGGAGAAGAGGAGGAGGAGGGGAGAGACGAGAGAGAGAGGAGGAGGCCTACCCGGAGGAGCTTCGCCCGGGGGGAGGAGGTCGCCGTCGTCGCTGGGAGGAGGAGGTCGCCGTCGTCAAGAGGGGAGAAGCGCGGGCATGGGCGCGTGGGGCGCGCGTCCGGGCGGGTGAGTCTGTTCCTGACGTTTGAGCCTGAGCATTACCTTATTTGCATCCAAAATTGTACTCTCTCTCTCTCGATTTCTAAAAAAGTGATTCCTATAAACTGTGTTCGTTAAATTTTTAACTTTAAAAACTTTAAAAAAAAATAATAACATTTATAACATAAATTAAATATATTATAAAAAATATTCTATGATAAATCTCATATACTAATTGGATAAACATAAATCTTTATATTCTTTCTAGAAATTCAATTAATAAAGTTTAAAATTTTTGATTTAGGATGATTTTAAAAAAAAATCACTTCTTTCAGAGAGGGGATATTTTTCAAAGCTGAACTGAAACAACTACTATGAGACGATCTGAGTTTTAACTTATTAGCCACTTATCAACTGTTATATCTATGTTTTTTATAATAATCAGTTGTTTTCAATTTATCATGCGGCTAAACAGAGCCAAATATCTTTTGTTGCGCAATATATAATCTTTATTTAGACATGGTTGGGCAAAAAGTAGTTATAATCTTATATATATCCCTTAAAGCAAAATTCACGCTACCTCGATGGTTGGTATATGAAGTAGCTGCCCTCGATAAACTTTCCTTACGAAAACAACCGTATGGTTTTTCATAGATGCTCGTTTTCGAGCATGAATATTCTATGTTACAGATTGTTAAACATACTAGACTTAAAAAAACAAATTCAGTTGTTGTAGCAGCATAGTTGGAGACAAAGTACTTAGTAGCATTAGAGTAAGCAGTTAGGGTTTTGGTTTTTCTAGGGATTTCCATGGCTGTTGGCCTTAGGAGGAGTTGCTGGTGTGGCTATTGGACTGGAGGTAGTGGCAATCGAGACAGCGAATGAAAAGGTTCATTGGGTTGTACAAGTGGTTGTGTCAGCCATAGAGAAAAAAGGCTGGAATTAGAGAGGGAGGTTGCAGAGACAGCTACAATACTAGATCCAATGGAAGACGACCGAAGACAGAGAAAATAGTGTTATTAGTGGTAGCCACGGTCGCGAGCAATGGCGAAGGTAGTGATGCTCAAACCAAAGGAGAAGGTGAAGATGACAAGGAGCAAGGTGGAAAAGAAGAAAAGATAGAGAGAGAAGAGGTGAACCCTGGTACATTTTTTCTCTTTCTTAGATGCTATTACGTGTTCTAGAGTAATGGCTCTTAGAAATTTAGCACAAGACATCTCTTTGGAGAGTTAAGATATTTATGTTAGAAGAATGGACATCCAAAAAGTTAATCTATGGTGGGAGTTAGAATTCATTAGTTCCACTACCTTGGCAATTATTGGTTACTCAAATTCACCATTTTTCCTCAAAAATAGTATATCATGTATCCCCTCACAGGTTAAACAAAGATGCTCAAATGACACCTAAGAGTATATTCTATAATGAATCTATATCTCTTATAAAACAAAATCCCACTACAAGGTCTATCTTGCACCACAGAGTTCTATATAATCAAAATATCTAAATCATCCAATTCCCATTGTGAGCTATGCCATCATCAAATTATCTAAATCATTCTATTCCCATTGTGAGGCATATATGTCAATTATCAGCGGCCACAGTGCCGTCTCCTAGTCTCCTTCTGTCTTTTCTCCTTCCAAGCACTTGCATACTATAGCCGTAAAATTCTTTATTTCAAGTAAAACGACTGCCCGCTAATTCTTTATTCATCTACTATATATATCAACCAGTATATAAGAAACATTTCAATGTCAATTGAGGCGTGATTATCTTGAGCATCCAGCACCATGACTAAATTTTGCCTCCACCACTTCCATTTGGAGCCGCAAACTAATTTCCTATGATTTTTGTTGTCTTCTGTCTTTCAGGTTTCTTGGAGGCTCATTTTGCAATGGGCACATACATGCATGGAGATTAGCTTGGCAAATGGGAAGCGACAACTTTCATGAAAGCTTTGAGAGGTACTACTACTACAATGACCCTAATGTTGATGAAGGATCCAGATATTACGTGTCCTATGCAGAAATTAATATCTTTATATGCCGTTTCAAGGAGCTGCCGATTCAAGAAGCATTTGATCTGTCTGATCTTTTCACGAGCATTATATTTCTTTGTAAAACTCTTTCCATTTTATTGGTTGATTTGTTTCTTTATTTTGTCACTTCATGTTACAGCAATGAGGATAAGGTTGAGTTAAATCTGCCGGCGATTTAGAATACACTGTAATTATCAGCCAGCCA
This sequence comes from Chrysopogon serrulatus, assembly GCA_015844335.1. Lineage (NCBI taxonomy): Eukaryota > Viridiplantae > Streptophyta > Magnoliopsida > Poales > Poaceae > Chrysopogon > Chrysopogon serrulatus. Next base: position 123 of record JADLZL010001651.1, on the reverse strand, counting down.
CAGTGACAACCTTATGATATTTGCACAGTTGCATCCTTCACTGTTCAGTCTGTTTGACGTAAAGTTTTTAGCCATACAGTGGATATGACCTTAAAATCAGCTCATATTAAATTACAATATACT
>JADLZL010001650.1:0-113107 GCA_015844335.1 Chrysopogon serrulatus | reverse complement strand
TCCACGTTTTTGGACAACCCGGTATGCGTAGATGGGGTTAGTTTCCATATTCTGCTCGATCCGAGACATAGTTTGGCATCACCTCTCTGTTGTTCTCGGGATACATGCAGTCCCTACCCGGGATGTGTATTTGGAGAGCAGCTTGCCAGAGGTCTTTACAAAGTTTAACTTTCGATCGGAGTAGAGCATGGAAATCCCCCCCCATCTAAATCCTCGAGTGGGATTAGGGACCTATCATAACCTATTAGATGCTAGGAACCTCCTCGCATGCATGCAATTGATGGTCACATTACTTGCAAATATATATATGTTAGATGGATGACCATGAGTGGATGTACACCGGACGCTTCAGTCCGTCTTCGTTCACCGATGAATGGATTGACAAGACCGAAGCTTTTTGGAAGTAGCATTTGCTAGGGTTAAAAAGGGGCTTGTCACTTGGTGTCCTTTGCAGCGTATGTCGAACACGCGGAAACAAACAAAGTTGATCATGGGTCAACATATTGGCAAGTATGGCTTTGTGGAGGACTACACACACGTGGACCTACCATGGCGAAGCCGTCGTGCGAGAGAGGAGGTTGTGAGGCCATGTGTTAGGGATGATGATGATGATGGGGTGTAGGAAACATGTTACATGATTATCATAAAGCACACTTTGGCGAAGGATGTGGAGAGGAGGACCCGTGAGCCAACCACAAAGGCGTATTATGACAAGTTGGTTTAACGGAAAACCACTTCACGACAGGGACTCATGTTTCTCGGCTTGATGCCATTGGGCGCCAGAATGGCCTTAAAGGCCCGCAAAGCCTTAGTCGAGACACTTTCGATGATATATTAACAATTTTTGGGGTAATGCTTCCTAAGATCACATTCTCGCCAAAAAGTATGTACGAGTGCAAGAAATTACTGTGCACTTAAGATGCCGTATGAGCGATACATGCTTGTCCAAATGGGTGCGTCCCTATTTAGGAAAGATCTCGTGGTTGCAAACCAATGCTCGAATTGTAAATCGTCTAGGTGGCTGCAAGTGGACAATGGTGAAGGTCAAACGGGGATCTTGACATCCCCGTGAAAATTCTACGGCACCTCCCGCCTCTTACCTAGGATCCAACGGTACGTATATGAACGAGGAGGTGGCAAAACAAATGACATGGCACAAAAAAGGACGTCGATACAGTCCCTAACAAGATGGTACATCCATCCGATGGTGAAGCATGGGTCCATTTTGATAGGATTCATCACGATAAAGCTCAAGAGGCTCAGAATGTAATGTGTTGCGCCGGCAACAGATGGGTTCAATCCTTACGAAAACTTGGCTGCCCCATACTCATGTTGGCCTTGTGTTCGCTTATCCCCCTCAATCTCCCTCCCCGGCGCCTCTTTCAACAACGTAACATATTCATGTCGTTGATCATTCCCCCAACATCCCGCAATAAAATGGGTGTATTCATGGAGCCTGTGATCGATGAATTGATCGCTTTGGGAGCAAGGGGGTATGGACGTCGACCGAGAGCTACAAAGAGAAACTTGAGAATGTATGTTTACTATCGATTACTCCATACATGACTTCAAGGCGCACGGTACATTCTCCTGATGGTGTGTTCACGGGAAGTTCCAATGCCCCTCGTATGCAAAACAACTCGAGATTCATTTGGTTGAAGAAGGGTGGCAAGTTCTCTGCGTTTGACAAACATCGACAATTCCTTCCCTTGACCATCCATTCGGACAAGACATCAAGAACTTTTACGAAGGTGTCGTGGTTGTAGACCCTCCACCACGATGATGACCCCCCCGTCACGGTTCTTGCTCGATAGAAGCTCTTCGGTCAATGAAAAGACGGCACTTTCGTGGGATATGGTGTACAACATCGGTGGACTCATAAGTCAGGCTTGGAAAGGCTCCCCTATTATAAAGATCTTCTTCTTCCACACACGATTGATGTGATGCACACTGAAAAGAATATTGCTGAGGCACTTTGGGGAACAATCATGGACATTCCCCGATAAGTCAAAAGACAACGTTAAAGCTAGAGTGGATCCGCAACGTTGTGCGATAGACCAAAACAAAATATGATACCTCCTACAAACCGAAAAAAATTGGACAAGGCCTCATGTCGAATTTACCTTGAAGAGGCCCCAAAGAAAGGAAGTACTAGAATGGTTCCAAAAGTTAATGTTCCCCGATGGGTATGCGGCAAATCGAGGAGAGGAGTTAACTTGAATACCCCTGAATCAATGGGCTCAAGAGTCATGACTACCACGTATGGCTTGAGCGGCTTCTTCCTGGTGATGATTCGAGGTTATGTCCCCCGAGCGTGTCTGGCTTGTTCTAGCAGAGCCGAGCTATTTCTTTTCGTCGCCTTTGTGCTAAGGAGTTATGCCCGAAGGTGGTTAAAGACTTGGAAAGGAGGCACCCGTGTTGCTATGTAAGCTAGAGAAGATCTTCCCACCCAGCTTCTTCAATCCAATGCAGCATATGATTCTGCACCTCCGACAGAGGCACGATTGGGGGCCCGTGCGATTCCATTGGTGCTATCCAGTTGAGAGAACTCTAAAGGTTGTTCGAACTAAATGTAAAAACAAATGCAAAATTGAAGCTTCCATGGCAGAGGCATCCGTTCGAGGAGGAGGTGTCAAACTTTACAACAAGTTACTATAGTGACAACCTTCCTAGTGTTCATAATCCGGGTCCTTCGTTACAATGTTTGACGAAAGTGAATCCAACCTTAGCCTTTTCCGAGGGAAACTCGGAAGTGCAAGTGGTTCGACCCCCAAGACCTTGGAACATGGAGAGTGGCGCACTATCATGTTATATGTGTTGGCCAACCTTTCCGAAGTAGAACCATATATTTGGTACGTTCTCAATAAATTTGTATTCGAGTATTGGAGAGTGTCGCACATACATGTTATAATGTAACCCCCTTGTTACATGTTCGTGCAGGAATTTCTAGATCAGTGCAGGTGGATCGAGGGACCCTACCACATAGGAAGTTGATACCCTTCTTAAACAGTGCGGGAAATAGAAACCCCGAATTCATTTCTTGGTTCAAACAAAAGGTACCCTTCTTAAACATGGTGGTCGTACTTATGACAACATTACAAGTTGCTCGTACGTCTTTTCATTTGACATTATATAACACTCCTTCCTGCTTGTACATGTAGAGCCAAACCGATGCGACTATGAGTCCGGAGTTGAGACAAGTTGCCGATGGCTGTGCCTATAGGGTCATGTCATTTAGCGCTTATGACGTGAATGGATATCGCTTTCACACAATAGGACATGAGTAGAACCAACCCAATCGAAGAACCACAAATACCCGAGTTTTTACGGCCGGTCTTAATGATGTCGAGTATTATGGAGTAATTGAAGAAATATATGAACTCACATTTGAGAGTTGCAAACCTCTTAATCCTGTCATATTCAAATGCCATTGGTTTGATCCTGAAGCAACGAGACGGACCCCTAATCTTGGGCTAGTCGAAATTCGAAGGGATTACAGATTACCGAGAGACGATGTCTATATTGTGTCTCAACAGGCCACACAAGTTTACTACACCCCATAGGCGTGTAGAATCGTCGAACATCTTAAGGGTTGGGATGTTGTTTACAAGGTATCGCCACACGGTAGACTACCTATCCCAAATAATGAAGATTATAACATTGATCCCAACACATATGATGGAGAGTTTTTCCAAAAATCCGGACTACTTTTGTGATTGACTTAACCAAAGCGATCGAGATGGAAGTAGATCTCAATGAGAGTGAAGAGGATGTTGGAGATGAGGTTCAAAATCACGAAGGACTTAGAATTACTTGAGCGATTACATCTAGACGATGAGAGTGAAGAGGGAGGTGGATGAACGTTGTCTTGATCGGAGTGAAGTAGACATGGTGATAGTGATGATCAGACTTATGATCCAAATAATCCCGACCCCGATGATTATTTCTAAAACATGTAATGCTATGTTATTTCTAAATTTATTAATGCTATGTTATTTTCAATTTGTTTTCATACCTTTGTAATTCTGTTTTTTATACGTGCTTATTGGGTTATTTTTTTAAATTGCGGGCAGATGGTGGGCGGCACGAGGAACGTCGTCGCTTTACCAAAAGGCGGCCCGATGAAACGGAGCAGCCGGGAGCGGGAGGAGGAGGAGCAAAGAAAGGGAGCAGGAGGAGGAGGACCTTGAGCAGCCTAGAGACCGAGGGAGGCGGAGGCGTCGGCGGGCGAGAGCGGGAGGAGGAGCAAAGCAGGCGCAGGAGGAGGAGCAGCAGGGGCACGAGGAGGAGCAGGAGGAGCAGGGGGAGGAGGACGAGGTGGGGGGAGCAGGGGAGGAGGACGAGGACGAGGAGGGGGAGGAGGGCGATGATGTGGCGGGTGGTTCTACTTCCTTTGAGCGTCGAGTGTCCGGGTTGCGAGGTCCCTCGAAACTCCCGGCGACCGATACCTCTTGAGCAACGACCGGTGATTCGACCCACGGGGCCTAGGTAACTTAGTATAAAAATATTGTTGCCGTCATGTTCATTTGTTATGTTGAGAACCACAAAAAGACATTAATAATTTTTATTAAACATTTGTGCGGGAGTTGGAAGATTGTGGCTCAGTGTGTTCACAAACGCCGCCCTAATGGGATCCTCGGCCTTTTGTGCAAGCGACACTTCCCGTGCCTAGTTCAAGTATGGTGGGACGGAGGAGCCGGCCTACACGTGGGACCACTACGTGGCCTCCCCCGATGTAAGGGATCGGATGTGCGGGGAATTCCCCAACAAGGCGGTGCGGGTGACGCCCGAGCTTTGGGTAAGTCTTCCACGCACTACATTACACAATGCATCGCATCTATTCTTAAAATTATGATAATATACATCGTGTCTATATGCAGGATTTCTTTAGATGCGAGCCGGGTTTTGACGACATGGCGGCTAGAGTGGCTCAAAAAGTCTGTCGAAAACTCGTGGGGACATGCATTCTTTAAGCACGCCTTCGGGCCATCGTAACATACAATGCTGTCCACCGCCAAATAAAAGTTAAGAAAGCCGACGCAAAGAGACGAGAACTTGACCGTAGAGCAATACTTGGAGGTAAATATATAACATTAGAATTCTTTATTAACAACATTAAGTACACTTCATTTCATCTTCTTTTTCGTCATACACTTGACGTGCAAGTGCCTCTGTGGTGGTGTGCTACGCACTTCCGGTCTTTGGGAAATGATGGTGGACAAGTGGTGCGCCGAGAACCGGATAGAGATACACCGAAAGGCCCGCAAGCGGCATGCGATGCATGCAAGGTGCACCACACCATCAAGGCAACCTTACCCTCGACGAATACGCCGCAGAGATGGGTATGATAATTCATTTATTTATTGTATCTTTCAATTACTATTTATTTCTAATCTTCTTGCTTTTTTCGCGAGCCGAATCACATGATGGCCGGATTGCGGCCGCCGGGGCATGGGCTATGGCGCACAAAGGGCAAGGCGGGCGTCCAACGCCACCTACAATCCGGAGGACCCTCCCGAGGCGTATAACAATACGACCATCCACCGCCGCCTCGGTGAGTATACCGAAAGCGGCAAGGATGGTCTACGGACCGAGACTACAATCCGAGCACCGAGCCACTCGATGGAGAGATCGTGATGAGAGTGGGGGGAGGCAAGAAGCATGGCCGGTAATGGATTGGCGGCAGCCATACTCGACACGGCTAGTACTCCTACTCTCTCCCATTCGGGCGCGGAGCACGAGCAATTGCCCGCCCATACGCCGCGGCCGGGGACTTCACAAAGACCGGATGGAGCAACTCTAGGTTATTTGTTGTATTCGCCGTTCATACCCTTTTTTGTACCTTTGCTTTGCATTGCATTGTAACAAAGGGAGTGAAACATGCATGTAGGCCAAGTTGGAAGAAGAGACTTCGGCGACGGGAGGAGATGGAGGCACGGCTACGTAACGTCTGGCAGAAAGAAAGGGAGCGGGATCGGGCGGGAACTTGAGGCGAGGATGGAGGCGAAGATGGAGGCCGAAAGGGAGAAGATGCGTAAAAATGTTTGAGTGGATGCGGGGTCTTGGTGAGAGTATGGGTCGACCTCCGCCACCGCTCGTATTCGCTCCACCACCACCACCAGCTCCTTCGGGCACTCCTCCTTTCGGCACTCCTCGTGAGTATCTAACTACCAAAACATAGAACCTAGACCACCTATCTAACCTAGATTACCTAGATTAGCTATGCAAGTTACAACTAAATACCAAAACATGCAACCTAGACTACATTTCCAACTAATCTTGGCTCATATGCAATCTTGTGTGCTCTACTTTGTGCATAATGAATCGGCGGCGGGATCGAACGCTGGAACTCCTGGTCCTGGGTGGGCAAGTTGGTGATTGTTGCACTTTCGGTATTTGTCGTTGTAATAACTTAGTGCTTGTGGACTTATCCGGTCTTGGACCCTTTCCATGTTATGGACATGTCGCTCGTTGGATTTGTGTTGTTTCAACACTGTGATGGACTTATGGTAGTGATGGACTTGTGATTGTGACTTTTGACCGCCGAGAGCTGTGATATATGTTTATTGTGGTGGTTAGTGTCTATATGAATTGCGTATTATGTGTGCATGTGTGTCTCGATATTTGTTTGACAAAGAAAAAAAAAGAAAAAAAATGGTCGTTCTCGGATGCTTTGCCGAGTGCTTTGGTAAACGCTCTCGGCAAAGCTTCGTTATCGAAAAAATCTGGGAAAGGCCTTTGCCGAGAGCTATTACCAAAGCTCTCGGCAAACACCGAAAGTTTGTCGTGGGTTGAGCCGAAGCCGCTCTCGGCAAACCCCTAAGCATTGCCGTGGGCGGCAGCTCTCTCGGCAAACTATTTCCGGGGAAAAACACAAAAAACTTTGCCGACGGTTGGCCCTGCGGGCTCTCGGCAAACTCGTTTTTCGGAAAAACAAAAAAATTCTGCACGTATATGTTTGCCGAGAGCCGAGGCTCGGGCTCTTGGCAAACATTTCACGCCGCCAACAACGCCGCCCTTCCGTTACATGTGTTTACCGTGAGCGTGTTACCTTCGGCAAACTTTTGCCGAGAGCCGGGTCGTTTGGCTCACGGCAAAGAGCCGTTTGCCGTTGGTACAATGGCCGAGAGCGGTTTGCCGTGGGCTCCTCACGGCAAAGTGTTTGTCGAGAGCCTTTGTTCTTTTGCCGAGAGCCTGGGGCTCTCGGCAAATCTGGCGAATCCGGTAGTGTACGTACGTATGGTACTTACCAGGTCATCGCACTACGTTAGATTTGCACATTAGTGGCGGTTCAAAACCCCCTTCACTGGCGGATTTTGAACCGCCACAACCAAAGCGCCAGTGATGGGGGGTAGCCATCACTGGCGGTTCTTACCAACCGCCACTGTTCCTAAACTTTCACTAGTGGTTCTAGACTTCACTTCACCAACAGTGGCGGTTGGATATAGGAACCGCCACTGTTGACCTTCAACAACACCGGGTGGTTTCTATATTTTTCTTTTTATTTTTTTTTTTGCCACGATGTTGCGATATTGTAAACTAAACGCATCGAGATTATTACAACAAATATCACAAATGTTGCATTCAAACTGTAAAACTTAAAGACAAGAATATCACAAATGATGCAGGGCGTCGAGGTAGTGATCGGTGTCGAGGTGATGCGGGCGTCGGCCGCGGGCTTGGCGGCGCTGCAGTGTGGCTGGCTGTCCGCGTCGCGTGTGGCTGGGTCAAGGCAGGATGGCGGTGTATTCTCGCGGACGCCCACGGTGGTGAGGAAAGGCCGGTGGTGGAGGTGGTGCTCGGCGCGGGTGTGTCGGCGGTGTCGTGCCCCCCGGGCTCGGTGGCGTCAAGGGCGCGCCGGAGTCCGCCGCTCCTCTCCCGGCCGATGGCACTCGGGCGGTGGAGGTGGTGCTCGGCCGAAAGCAGGGAAATGAATTAGAATTTCGGGAGCTATCCCGCCCGGCCCAAGATATATATACCGGCCTAGAACAATCAGTGGCGGTTTAACTTTATAACCGCCACTGATGCTTCACTGGCGGTTTCAGACTACAACCACCACTGAAACCTACCTTCACTGGCGGTTCATGGCCTCCCCGGCCTCCCCCTCCAATAATTGAAACTTTGAACCGCCAGTGAAGATCATCAGTAGCGGTTGGTTGATAATCGCCACTGATAGGCCGCCAGTGAAGACCAAATCTGGCGTAGTGTCGTTGATCTGCCTAACATTTGATGGCTATAAGAGCAAAAGGCCCAGATAGATCACTACTTTGATTCCATTTATTGGGTTGTTGAGCCGTACGTACTGACCAGGTCAAGGTGTGGGAATGGTGATTAGCATGAAACTGATATGATCTTTTGAAAATTATTAATTAATAATGTGTCATCGGAGCGGAGGGCAGGCCCATGATTATTTCAATTCCTACCTTCATTATATTGCGACCACATGCACTTGTTTCTGACTCTACACTATTTGGACCGAGCCACTGCCAATTTGCTAAAGATTTGGAGACCACCATGCCCCACACCATGTCTAAGCCTACAAAGTTGCGCATTCAGTTATTAGTAATCTCTTGAGGAAGTGAGTAAATTGGTGGGCGGTTGGCCCATTCAATTTTGATTTCCGATTTAAAACTGTGGCCAAGTGAAATTTTTTTTTTGTGCAATTAAGTGTAATCTAGTAGGGGCAACAACCAAAAGCATGGCGTAGTGAGATCTGGAATTTTTGAATTGTTATTAGTAGGAAAAAAAAAAAGAAAGAGAAAACCCCCGTGCTCTAGTTCGTATTCATGGTTGGGCCGAATTCTCGTGGGCCGAGCCGAACCCTACTCTACTGATATTGTGTCCAGCCCATGGTGAGCGAAGAAGGGATTCCAAACCTGAGAAGGTTCGCGAGAGAGCCGCAGCAGGGTTGGGTTGCTTGCGGGCTGCGCTGCGCTGCCCTGCCCTGAGCCCCCCTCCTCGCCTGCGTAGCGCAGCGCCGCCTTTGCCCTTGCCCTTCTTCCCCTTCTTCCATTGGGTTGGGACTCTCTTTCCCTCTTGGCTTCTTCTTCCTCCTCTCCATCGATTCCATTCCGTTCCATTCGATTCGAATACGCGATCGCCCACCTCCCGCACTAACGCCGCCGCCTCCTACCCTACCCTAGGCAGCGCCAAACCCTAACCCTAATCCTAATCCTGTGCGCCACCAATGGCGGAGTCGAAGAAGGAGGCCGCCGCCGCCACCGACGAGCCCGGCTCAGGCCCGCCGCACGAGGACGAGGATGCACTGCTCGCCCGCGCCCACACCGTCATCTCCAGGATCCTCGACCGCGAGCTCGACCCCAACCCCCGCCTCCTCCACACCCTCGCCACCATGTGCGAGCTCCACGAAGCCAGGTCGGTCAGTGTTGCTGCTGTGTCTCACTCGTTCACCCTTCATTCCTCTTCCTACCCAGGTCACTAGTAGTAGTTTATTTATTAATTTAAATTATCTTCGATTCCTTCTGTGCTGTGACTGTGAGCCGTTTCTCCTCCCTGTTAGTTACACACACTTGCAGTAAGTAGATTGCTGCTTCCTTCCCGCTTCACTTGGTATACCAGGGCAGGGCAGGGCAGGGCGTTCTAGCTATGCTATCCCTGCCTCCTGACCGTCCGCTACTGTTAGTGTGCGTATGGCACCACCTCGCTCTGCTTTGCACATATATTCAATATTGCCTGCCCAGTTCCAGGCGGGAAGCTACATCCCTATCCCTATTTCAACTACTCTTGCCTATCCGACTTAACTCCACTGACTGGATTATTATTATTCATACTAAACTAACATGCTGACACGCTGATATCGGCTACTCCTGCCATCTTGCTCCTGTGGCTTCATGCAATTCACTAGTTCAATTGAGTTGCAAGGCAAAACTGCCATTCGCACTTCAATTCAATTCAGTTATTATGTGCAGCTAACCCAATGTATAGTATAGTGACACAATACAAACACAAGGAGTTGCAGACTTGCTTGTTCAATTGCCTCCTAACCATTTGTTTGCCTCTGCAGATATAGTGACTTACGTGCAGCTGACCCGATGTTCAATAACACAAACACAAGGAGCACATTTACAATTGGGAAGCTGGCCAATTTGCTCCGGGTGCGTAGCCTACTCTGGACTTCTGTATGCATCAGTGTGATTTCATTTTCCCCATTAATTTATTCTATGGCTAAGCACTGTTACTTCAACCCTATCAACAGGACAATGACGAGTTTTATGATTTGGTGTTTTGTAAATTCTTGTCCGACACCTCCTACTCTGTTGCTGTACGAGCTGCTGCTGCTAGGCTGCTCCTGAGCTGTCACTCTGCCTGGACGGTTAGCTTCTCCTCTATACATTTGTGTCCTGTACTCTTTCTGTTGTGTGCTCTCAACTTATTTCCCTGTTCCTAACTGTGCCAAACTTTTCATTCTGCCTTCCTTTTCCTCAGCCTCCGTATCCACACGTCTTTGAAGAGACTATCATAGATAATATTAAAAAGTGGGTAACGGAGGATCCTGAAGCGTCTAATGAATGTGAATGGAAGTATCTAGGAAAAAATAAACCCACAGATGCTGAGATGCTAAGAACATATGCAATCGGGTTGCTCGCTATGGCGTTGTGCAGGTACTGCTAGTGTCTCATTGGTTTATCATCTGGTACTGAGTATTATCCTTTTACTACCGAATTCATTATGAATATTCATCTAATTCTTGCATGTTTCAATTTTTCACTTCAGCGGTGGGCAATTGGTAGAGGATGTCTTGACTTTGGGGGTATCAGCAAAGCTCATGCGCTTTTTGCGCATAAGAGTCCTCGGGGATGCCTCATCTTCTCAGAGAGATGCTAATCATCCACAAGACACCAAGTATCCCCGAGGCAGAGACGATAGTAGGGGTAAATCACGTCTGGCCCAAGATGGTTCTCGATTGGATGGAACAAGGGCTGGGTATGGAATATTATTAACCAACCCAACAGCAGAGAAGGACAATGAGCCTGGTGTTGGAATGAGGCAAGCATATGGAGAAAGGTCATTGGATGACACTGTTGCTTCATTGGATAGTTCTGATTTCCCTGAGGCTGATTCTGTGACGAGTGTTTGTGACACAAAGTCAAAATATGGGGAAAAGAATTCTGTGACGAGGCTTCTTAAAGATGAAGAGATCAGCGAAAATGGCGAACTGTTGAAAAGAAAGCTGGGTCGAGCCCCCTCCCGACTTAGAGTGAAGGGAAAAGTAGGAGACAGCTTGCCTGAATGTGAAATGACACCTTTATCACCAACCTCTGGATTGAGAATAGGAGGTCGGGCTACCAGAGACAGGAATGTGGTGAGGGTTGATGACCCAAAGAAGGCCACTGATGTGAACAGTAGATCTGCAGGCCTTGAGCCATTTAGCGCTATTTCCAAAGAAGAATATGAAGATCGGTTCAGGGATTGCATTATTGGCTTGAAGGATATATCTGACATTGTTTTGAAGGCAGTGAGAGCTGCTGAGGCTGAGGCCAGATCTGCAAATGCACCTGATGAAGCTGTGAAAGCAGCAGGTGATGCTGCTGCTGAGGTTGTGAAATCTGCTGCTTTGGAGGTATGAATAAAAAAAAAAAAACCATCTTGGAACTTGTATAGCAGATTGCTTCTTAGCATCTATTACATGCTTTATCAGTGACTATGTCTTATTATTGGAGCATACACTTCTGCAGGTTTGGAAAAGCGAAAATAATAGTGATGCGGTCGTAGTAGCTGCGGAGAAAGCTGCATCTGCAGTTGTAGAGGCTGCAGTGTCAACTAGTGTCTCACGGTAATGGGGAGAAATGCTTACACACATGCACATTTGTTTCTCATTGTTATCTTTCTTTGATCTGTTATTTATCTGAGAGTTCACTTTGGTGTTACAGAAGCGCAAATCAAGTTGGTGAAGAGCGTGCAGTGGAAGAAGCTGTGCAAACCAGCGAAGACCAGGATTTGGAAAATTTTGTTATCAGTGACAAAGCACAGCTCTTACAACTTAGAGAAAAATATAGCATCCAGTGTCTTCAGATTTTGGGAGAGTACGTTGAAGCTTTGGGTCCTGTTCTCCATGAAAAAGGTGTTGATGTTTGCCTCACGTTGTTGCAAAGGAGCATGAAAGACCAGGAGGGAGGTGACCATTTAGCTCAACTCCCTGATGTCCTTAAATTAATTTGTGCACTGGCTGCCCATCGAAAGTTTGCTGCACTCTTTGTTGATCGTGGTGGTATTCAGAAGATCCTCTCTATTCCTAGAAGTACCCAGACATATATGGGTCTTTCTGCCTGCTTATTCACTTTCGGGTCTCTTCAGGTAGACACAACCATACTTGTCCATGCAGTCTTAATGCTAATCTGCTACTTATTTTTTCTACCATGCTAATCTTGTGATATGCTTGCAGTCTACTATGGAACGTGTTTGTGCGCTTTCCTCTGACACACTTGACAGAGTTGTTGAATTAGCACTTCAACTTCTTGAGTGCCCACAAGATGTAGCTAGAAAAAATGTGGCCATCTTTTTCGCTGCCGCTTTTGTGTTCAAAGCTGTTCTGGATCTATTTGATGCCCGGGATGGGATGCAAAAGCTTCTCGATATCCTATATGGATGTGCGTCTGGAAGGTCTGGTGGTAATTCTGGAGGAGCAGGATCCTCCAATGTAAATCAAGGGAATGATCGGCCGCCTGCTGAAGTTTTGACTGCATCAGAGAAGCAAGTTGCATACCATACTTGTGTTGCTCTACGGCAATACTTTAGAGCTCATCTCCTTCAGCTTGTCGATTCCATTCGACCAAGCAAAAGCATCCGTAGTATTGCCCGGAACACTTCTAGTGCAAGAGCTGGCTACAAACCTTTTGACATTAGCAATGAAGCTATGGATGCTGTCTTCCGTCAGATACAGCGGGACAGAAAGTTAGGCCTTGCTCTTGTGAGAGCTCGTTGGCCTGTGTTGGACAAATTTGTTGCCTCAAATGGTCACATGACTATGCTGGAGTTGTGTAAGGTAAAACACACTGCACACATGCATTGTTGGATTTTGTGAGGCTTGTTAATAACCTGATTTAATTCACAGTTTCAGGCACATGGTGATCGGTATTTGCGTGACTTAACTCAATATGCAATTGGAGTTCTTCACATCATAACACTTATGCCACAGCCACATGTCCGCAAATCAATAGTGCAGGGAACATTAAGCAACAATCGTGCTGGTATGGCTGTCTTATTAGACACGGTGAAAAGTTTGGACTATATTGATCATGAGGTATGGCTTCACTTTAAAAATATGAATATATATGGATTAAATAATCTTTGCAATTCTCTGATGGTTTCTGAAGTGTCACTTCAAATATCAGCTCTTATTATCACTCAGTGAACTTCACAAATCTGCTTATATTTTGAGCTGCAAACCTATGTCATTCTGTGCCCATTTCACAAACCCACCACTGCTTGGGCTACATTCTCACAAAAGTATAATTTTGTGACCATTCTCCTTTCATGGTCAGCTGGGCCCACATGTATGTTCTTTGCGAGCTGAGCCCAAACTGTGGCTGATGTGGGCCCGATTGGTCATTAATGGTCACAAGTTTGTAGTTTTGTGAGAAGACTACTCAAGTATTGGCAGGTTTGCACAACATTTGGTAGGCCTGTGACTATTAACCCAAGATATTGGTAAAGTTCTGAAAAATCTATTTTCACTGTTTTTTGTGAATCAGGTGATCTGTCCGGCACTGAATGTTCTCGTCAATCTTGTATGCCCACCTCCTTCTATCAGCAACAAACCATTGTCGACTGCCAATCAGCAACCTGCAGCTGTGCAATCGCTTGCTTCAGAAAGCAGAGATAGGAACTTTGAAAAAAGTATTTCAGATAGGAATCAACTAGCAACTCAGGGTGAATCTCGTGAAAGATCTGGTGATGGCAATCCTGCTGAAAGGAACAATACCTTACATCAAGGAACTCCTAGCACACCTGTTGTGCCATCTGGAGTAGTTGGTGATCGAAGAATAACATTAGGAGTTGGAGGTGGTGGTCCTGGTCTTGCTGCTCAATTGGAACAAGGATACCGTCAAGCTCGAGAAGTTGTAAGAGCCAATAATGGCATAAAAATTCTTTTACAGCTTCTCGGTTCTCGGATGGTTACACATCCGGTGGCTATAGATTCCATTCGAGCCCTTGCCTGCCGTGTCCTGCTTGGCCTGGCCAGAGACGACACAATTGCACATATACTGACGAAGCTCCAGGTATTGCATACTACCAAACATATATCTCACATTCACATAGGAGCAATTTATAACTACTGTTAACTGCGATTCCACTGCAGGCCTATTAACATTTGGAAAGTCTCTTTATCAGTTCTTACCACCAATTAGTATAATTGCTTACATGTTTAGTGTATATAAGTTGTATCGATAGATTCATGTTTCCTAGATCTTTGAAGATGATATATGTTCTTCATCGTGGATGTTCTTGTACCTGTTACATATAACTCAAGACGATTAGTTTTGTGAAATACTTCTCCGATGCGTACCTTGATATTTATCCACAAACTGTTACAGGTGGGGAAGAAATTATCAGAACTGATCCGTGATACCAGTGCCCAGACATCTGGGGGCGATAGTGGAAGATGGCAAGCTGAGCTGACCCAAGTGGCAATTGAACTAATTGCGGTAAGAGCTTCCATCTTATGTGGTTGTAGATAATAAATTTGCATATTCAACCCTCTATAAACAGGCGAGTTTGATTAAATCAGTACTAATGTCACATGATTCTTTGGCAGGTTTTGACAAATTCTGGAAAAGAAACAACATTAGCGGCAACTGATGCTGCTGCTCCAGCATTGAGGCGCATTGAGCGAGCTGGGATAGCTGCTGCTACGCCTATCTCCTACCACTCGAGGTTTGATTTCTGTATGATTGCCCTATTGCATTATCTTGCAGCCGAGTCTTTCCTTGTCTTTTTTTCTAATTCCATTTTTTTGGGTGTGTGTAGGGAACTGATGCAGTTGATACATGAACATCTCCTTGGGTCTGGTTTCACTGCCACTGCTGCCATGCTGCAGAAGGAGGCTGGCCTTGCACCTTTACCATTGGCAGCAGCGGTGCTTCCGGCCCACCAAGTTGCTGCCCTGGAAGCGCCATCTGTTCAGCAACAGTGGCCCTCTGGACGTGTTCAAGGATTTCTCTCAGATAAATTAAATATGTCGACAGATCAGTCTGCCCAGAGATCAGATTCTATCCTGCCTTCATCTAAGAAAAAGGCGCTGACCTTCTCATCCAGTTTCTCACGAAGAGCTCTGTCTCCGCATCCTATTTCTGGTAGTAGGGCAAGCAACATCCTTAAAAGTCCTGGACCTATTGCTGCTGATACTGGAGATGCAGAAATGTTAAATAAAACACCACTGTCGCTGCCACTTAAGAGGAAGTTTGTGGATGTGAAGGATAATAATTCTGCAACAGCAACGAAGCGCCTCGCGACAACTGATCAAATGCACCAACCCTCTGTATTCCAAACTCCTGCTCCTACTCGCAAAGGTCTGTCTGTAGCAGTAGATTCTCCTACTTCATTTCAATGTGGTCGTACAAACTTCAACAATGTTTCTACTGAAAACTTAGACAATTCTCAAGGCACGCCAGGCGCGCTGACCACCACAGCACTTCCTGGTGTGAATGATCAACAATCAGGAAATTTGGAGCGTATGACACTTGACTCGCTGGTTGTACAATACTTGAAACATCAACACCGCCAGTGTCCTGCTCCAGTTACAACTTTGCCACCACTCTCTCTTTTGCACCCTCATGTTTGCCCTGAGCCTAGTCGCAGCCTTAGTGCACCTGCAAACATAGCTGCTCGTATGGGAAGCCGTGAGATAAGTAGGCAATTTAGTGGGATCCAGATACCTCGTAGGGATCGTCATTTTATATACAGTAGGTTCAAGCAATGTCGTGTTTGCCGTGATGAGGCTTCCCTGTTGACTTGCATGACATTTCTTGGAGATGCATCTCGAGTTGCGGCTGGTAACCACACAGGTGAATTAAGGATATTTGACTGCAACACGGCAAATCTCCTAGAGACTCAAACGTGCCACCAACATCTTGTCACAATGATGGAGTCGACATATTCCGGTGGAAATGAGCTGATTCTCACATCCAGCCTAAATGAGGTTAAGATCTGGGATGCCTTCTCGGTATCTGCGGGGCCTTTGCACACATTTGATGACTGCAAAGCTGCTAGGTTTAACCACTCTGGAACTTCATTTGCTGCCCTTTCTACTGATACATCTCAACGGGAGGTTCAGTTGTATGATGTACAGACATATACTCTTACTACACGGCTTCCTGATAACACTAGCAGTTCAGGTTCAGGTCGGGGTTATGTACAGCCCATTATACATTTCAGTCCTTTAGACACAATGTTACTTTGGAATGGAGTCCTGTGGGATATAAGGCAACCAAATCCTGTTCATCAGTTTGACCAGTTCACAGATTACTGTGGTGGTGGCTTCCATCCAGCAGGAAATGAGGTGTGTGGTTTCCCCCCTTGAACCGTACTTAGTAATCTCGTTTACTTTTATGTTTTGAACCGTAGTGCCTTTCTATCCATCTCATAGCATGTTATTGTGTGTTTATGGTATGCTAAACTTAACATATCACTTCTCTCTCATGACTATGTTAGGAGTGTTCGATGTACTTACCCTTCTTCCAGGACCTGTTTAGTTCAGCAGCATATCCATTTAATGTCATTGTATCTCAACCTTGTCCCAATTTTTTATTCAGTAACAGATTTTCTGGGATTCAATGAAATCTAATCTTTTGATCCCAAACAAAGTATCTCTGTAAACAATGCCCATATACAAATCATCAGTATTCATTTATTGGCATTGAAAAAATAATCTGCAGGCTATTGAAAATGATAGTGCATTTGTCACCTAATTTTCTCAAGTGGGGTGGAAATTTGTCATAGTATACATGGGTATTGATGATGATGAACATTGGTCTGAAAAGATAATTTGTCCACTGTGGCTTTGCTACCAAAATTATTTGTTGCGCATTCCATTATTTTTTAAGAGGAACTCGTTGCTAGCGTGTTCGTCTCCTTATCTTTGTCATTGAATATTGTACAGGTGATCTTAAATTCGGAGGTGTGGGATCTGAGGAAGTTTAAGCTTTTGAGGAGTGTCCCTTCCCTGGACCAGACAGTAATAAAGTTCAACGGCACCGGTGATGTTATCTATGCCATCCTGAGGCGTAATCTTGATGACGTGACATCATCCATCAATGCTCGTAGGGTCAGGCAGCCTCTTTTCCCTGCATTCCGCACGATTGATGCGGTGACCTACTCGGATATTGCAACTGTCCAAATCGACCGCTGTGTACTTGACCTTGCAACCGAGCCCAATGATTCTCTTATTGGGGTGGTTGCTATGGATGATCACCAGGAACTTTTCTCTTCTGCTCGCTTGTTTGAAGTCGGCAGGAAGCGAATAACTGATGATGATTCAGATCCAGAGGACGCAGGTGAAACCGATGATGAGGATGATGATGACAATGATGACTCTGATGATGATGTTCTCCTTGCGCCAGTGCTGGGAGGGGATACAGACTCTGAAGAGATTAGCAGCGGCAGTGATGATGGTGATGAAGATGGTGGCGACGATATCCCCAGTTCGGATGACATTGAAGATGACCCAGAGTTCATTGATGACGGTGGCGACTTTGAAGGGGGAGGGGGCTTGATGGATATTTTGGGTGACGACGAAGGGGAGGACGACGAGAGTGATATGATGGAATCCTTTAGCAGTGGTGATGAGGAGGGTTGGATCATGTAGGAGGGTTGGACCCTGTAGGTTTTGTGCTGCTGCCTGCCCAGCGGAAGTAACATGGAGCATGGCCCTTGTACAATTTGATATTTATACGCTCACATTATGATTGTAATTATTTCCTTGTTCTCTAGGGGTTAGCACAGCTCCTGATAGGGAATGTGGAACATAATCAAGTGCTGAGGCGTCGGATGATGTAAAAAGTAAAGGTGGGAAAGCCTGTGAGTTCTGCTTTTCGTCGAAGACAAGCTATATGGTTCGATTATTAAAATTTATTTATTTGTTGGTGTGGGCTTCCTTTGCTGTCTGCTGACTTGGGTTGCGGTAGCCAGTGCTTACTGTCAGTGATGGAGTTGCAAGCATCTGGTCTGGACTCTGGACCGGACCGTGTATGTATTTGTGTAAGTATCGACTTTTGTCTAGGCACAGTCGAGGCGGCTAAAAGCTGATGATACCTGTTTTCTGAAGATTCAAAGCGCGAGTTTCTTCTCGTTTCTTTTCTTATGATATGATGGTGAGAAGGAATCGAATCGAATAGTCGAATCGCTGAATATATATGTGCCTTTCATGTGCATTGTTGTGTCGTTGACTGGCTGGCATGTTGGTATATATAGATGAAAAGTGCAGGGACTGAAGAATGCTTGCATCTGAATCTGAATTGAAAACAGGGGAGCGTTGCGTTGCGTGGTTACATTACATGCGCGAATTCAACAACATGCACAAAACAAAACTGCTAAGCTTAAGTAAGATGTGGTGGGCTGGCTTGGCAATTGCCATTACAAGAAGAGAGATGAAGCTGAAGAGGTCAGATTTGGAGCCTGCTCATGTCGAACTCCCCGCTGGCGTGCACCTGCCGCACCGTCCTATCGTAGTCGTCTTCTTCCTGCTCCTCCTCTTGTTCTTCCTCTGCTTCCTCCTCGTAGTGGTCGTCGTCGTCCGAGGCGGCGTCCCAGCCGTAGCCGGAGACGGGCCTCGCCGGCTTGGGCACCGTCTGCGCCTCCTGCACGATCCGCATGATCTCCTCCACGCTCTGCGACGAGTAGGCGGCGGCGGCATTGGCGCCATTGCGCCATTGCTGCTGCTGCTGCTGGCGCCGGCGTCTCCGGCTCCCCCTCCCATACCCCGTCTGTTGTAGTATGCTGCCTGGGCCTCCTCCTTGAGCTCCCTGGGCAGGTTCTTGAGGTACCATGGGTGGGCCTTGATCTCGCTCATGGTGATCCTCTTGTATGGGTTCTGGACGAAGATGCGGGAGAGGAGGTGGCGGCAGTTCTGGGAGACGTGCACGTACTCGGGGATCTTGTACTGCACGGACATGATCCGCTGCGAAGACAATTTCATGTCGACCCGTCAGTCAATGATCCTAGTTGATATGATATGATATGATAACCAATGCAAGAGACCAAAAACCACCAAGCACCTACTGACCGAGATGGTCTTCCTGAAGTTCTTGGGATCCTTTGGATCCTCGAACGGGTATGCTCCGACGAGCATGACGTAGAGCGTGACGCCGCAGGACCACACGTCGGCGTGCTTGCCGTCGTACTCTCGCCGCGACAGCACCTCCGGCGCGATGTACGCCGGCGTGCCCACCGTTGACTTTGGCCTGGAGTGGAGCACGGAGGACTTGGAGTATCCGAAATCGCAGATCTTGAGGCGCGGCGCCGGGCTGCCGTCCAGCAGCGTGTTCTCCAGCTTGAGGTCGCGGTGGCAGATGTTCATGGCGTGGCAGAAGCTGACGCCGCACACCAGCTGCTGGAAGAAGTAGCGGGCCTCGTCCTCGTGGAACCGCCCGGCCTCGCAGATGCGCTCGAACAGCTCCCCGCCGGCCGCGTACTCCATCACGATGGCCAGGTGCGTCGGGGTCAGAACCACCTCCTTGAAGCGGATGATGTTGGGGTGGCGAAGGGAACGGTGGTTCACGATCTCGCGGAACACGTTCTCGTCGATCTGCAGCAGCACACCTCAGCAGTTTGGTACTTTGGTTTGGGAGATTTCAGGTTCAGCAGTAGCACGTGGATTTGCAGAGAGGAAAGAAGAAGAAGAAGAAGAAGAAGAAGAGCTATAGCATAATTCTAACTGAACGACGACGACGACGACGACGACAGCAACAGAGAGACTCAGACAGACAACTCACCCTGTTCCCTCGCTCTATGAACTTCATGGCGACGAGCTCCCTGGTTTCCTTGTTCCTCATGAGCTTGGCCACCCCGAAGTTGCCCGCCCCGATCTCACGAACGGGCTCGTACTTGTCCATCGGACGATTGGGATTAATTGGATCGGATCGGATCCCTTTGAGCTGCTGCTGCTGCTGCTTCTATTGGTGATATGGTAATCACTTGATACTGAATCTGACAAGCAAGCAATATAATTCTCCTCCCCTCCCCTCCCCTCCCCTCCCCTCCCCTGTCTTGCGAACGAGACGATGGGCACCAAGCAACGCACCTCAACCACAACCTTAGCTCCTTTGGAGGTAGCACCAGCCAACAACAGGGTGGGATGGGATGGGATGGGATGGGATGCTGGGAGGAAGAAGACGACGAGGAGAGGAGGCCGGACCCGACCCGGGCTGGCGGGCGGAGATAAACAGAGACAGCGACGACAGGGAGGATGATGCTGGTGGTTGTGGCCTGTTTGTGGAGCTGAGTCAGTCAGTCGGACCAAGGCAAGGCGGAGCAGGTGCTGCTGCTGCTGCCGCCTTTTCTTTTCTTTTATTTCCTTTTCTTTGCTTTCCTTGTGTTAGGTCTCCCTCTCCATCCCCATATATCGCTCCAATTTGCTTTCTCTCTCTCTCTGTAACTATCATACATATGCAGGCTGCACTCTGCAGCTGGATGGGATGGGATGGGATGTGATCGACTTGTATTTCTAGTTGTAATTTACGATGACGATCCAGTCCAGCCGTCCAGGCGGCACGCACTGCACTGTACCTATAGTTCTATAGTAAGTAATATACCATCCATCATGCAGAGCAGTGCACACACCAACCGAAAGCAAGCGAAATGGACCTCACCTCTCCAATTCCTTTAATTTCTCCTCTCTGTCTCTCTGTGGCTCTGCTCTTTGCTATCATCATATCCTTCACTCTCGGTGACCATATGGGATTTCTAATTAGTACTACCAAATAGTATACTCTAGTGTTGGTTGCCTGACCTAATTATATCTATCCTAGCAGTATATATAGTAAATAAAAGAGGAGGAATAGGGAATTAATGGACTGTTATGACATGATGGCAACCCTGCCCTTGCCCAGCTGCCTCCGATCCGATCCTCATCACACCACCACCACCACCACCATATACTAGATAGTGCATGTTGGATAGGAGGCGACCATCGCTTTCACACACACACACTGCTTAATTACCTGCTCCTCCCGAGATTATTAGCTAGATTAGATTCATTTTCATTCACCACAAATAATTAAAAAAAAAAGAGTACGTACAGGATTCTGCATTTAAAAGACGATCGAGACACCTGAATATATATACTATACACGGCAAGGGCAAGCATACGCATATGCATATGCATGCCACTAGTACTAGTACTGTACATTCAAATTCAAGCAAGTTGCAGTTGGTATATACGTACCATACCACTACTGTACTGTATATGTATGCAACTGTGGAATGGAGCGTCACTTTCTCAACGGTTTGTTTGGTTTCAAGAACAAAGATCACCATCTATCTAGCTAGTCTCATCATCAGTTTGTGGCCGGACCGGAGAGGACACCTATCACTGTCTGAGCTGAGGTGTTTTTCTTTTTCCCCTTTCTCAACATCTTTACTTCCGGTACTGTTGGTTAGAGTAGGGACGCAGCAGGCAACACAAGCTGAAACGTAAACAAATTACATACTACTAGTACATGCCATTGCCAGCAACATATAGAAAGCCAAGTCGGCCAAAAACTAGCAGTTGCAGTGCCAAATCAAAGCTTCTCGCTTGGTTAGACGTACTTTTAGTAGCAGTAGTAGTAGTAGAAGCTGCTGCTATATATAAGCGGGAGTCGGGAGGACAAGGACGCCATGCCTAATCTCGCGCGGTTATATATATATTTATAGTTACATATATGACGATCCTGTCCTCTCCTGGATTATATTAGAACAGATCAGAGGCAGATTGGGTAGCCAGCCTTTTGCAGCGCCGGCTACCTCACGCCTCATTTTAAATTCCCGTTTCATGCTTGCAGCCAGTTCATGCATTCCTCCACCCCCGGCCCTCTCTTGTACTAGTATATATTTTTGGAGATCGAAGTGGCGATGCAGATCCTGCTGCTTCCACATGCACGCACCAACGACGAATACGACAGCCAAGTGAGGGCGCACTACATGCACGCGCAAGCAGCCAAGGACGCCTAAGCCCTGCCTCCATGCTCGCCTGCTATTTCATTTGTGCTGGGAACCTTTTTTTTCGCGACCGGGTTAAACCCGTGTTTCATTAAGAAGGGAAGCAAAGCGTTCAGCCGAACAACATTGGTGGATTAAGGCGAGAGGCCTTGAATCCCCAAGAAGCCTACACTACTGAAAGTCAAATTACATCGCTACATCGTTACAATATGTTGCGACCAGTAGTGCTCAAGGGCCACAAGCGGCGCATAGCCGGCAGCAGCCCAGTCAGCACCCTCCTTGAAGATAGCTGCAGCGATCGCCAAAGCAGTTGAGGACGATCTGTTGAAGGTCCACGCATTCCTCTCCTTCCAAAGACACCACGCCACCGAAGCGTGGGAAGTCGAACAGAGGCCGAGAGTCCAACTGGAGCCGGCGACGCTGTGGTGGAGCCACCAACTGGCGACGTCCCCGCTGCTGCAAAGGAGCGAGGTCGACGAGCTGAAGAGGCTGCAAAAAAGTACCCAAACCTCCCCGGCCAGGACGCAACCCCGGGAACAAGTGCTTGTTCGGTCTCGGGAGCCTGATCGCAGCAGCGCACAGGCCGCCGTCATCCGCAAGCCATGACGCTTACGCCGCGCCCCAAACCCATAGACGCCGGTGGAGAGCTAGCCGGAAGAACAGCTTGACCTTGGGGGGGGCTTTGACACGCCCGAGCTCCTTGGCGCCGAGCAACATGGTCGAACCAAAGATGGAACGCTCGATAGGTTGAGGCGACGGAGAAAGAGCCAGAAGATGTCCACTTCCGGATGAAGCGGTCTTGCTGATCGGGGACAAGAACGACGCCACGCAGAAAGTCCCGTAGCTGCGTGTACTCGCAGATTTACCTCGTTGTGAGTGCGCCCCGGTGATGTCGAGCACCCAGCCGATTGTCCTGGCAGCGTCACGGATCGATCGCCTCCTTCCGGCGCGTGAAGTCGCCGCGAACACCGCCGGAGCGAAAAGCTGGAGCGGTCCAACCGTCGCCCAACAGTCGGTCCACAGCTTGGTAGACGCGCCGTTGCCCACCTGAACTGTTATGCTTGACGCGAGCATCGCTGCAACGCACTTCTCTGTGGACGACGGCAGGGACGACCAGCAACGTTCGGGGTCAGCGCGAGCTAGCCACTCCCAGCGCAAGCGTAGTGCAAAGCCAAAGAACCGCAAATCAATCACCCCGAGACCTCCCAGCTCAGTAGGATGGCAAACCACTGGCCAGGCAAGCCTGCATTTCCCCCCGCCACAGGTTTCAGTACCAGCCCATATGAATGCACGTCTCCGTTTGTCAATCTGCTTGATCGCCTAGGACGACAGGCAACAAGCGATGCTCATGTGTACCGGGATCGCCGAGAGCATGGACTTGGTGAGCGCGACACGGCCAGCAGTGGTCAGAAGATCGGCTTTCCATGTTGGAATCCGCTGCGCTACCAGGTCAACAAGCGACTGCTCATCAGCGCGGCGGAGCCGCCTTAACGACAAGGGTATCCCCAGGTAGCGCGACGGGAACGAGGTGATGGTGAATGGGAAGCTGTGCCGAGCAGTCATCACCGTGTCGTCATCGCAACATATCGGCGTCGCTGAACATTTTTCCGTGTTGGTTACAAGTCCCGAAGCGTCGGTGAAGAGTTGCAGGATTTGTGAGATGCACACCATGTCCTTAGTCCTAGGCGTCGTCAGGATGACAAGGTTATCGGCGTACAGAGACGCGCGATGAGGAAGCAACCTTCCCGGTAGAGGGTGCAGTGCAGCTCGACGATTAGCCTCCCTGAAGAGAGAGTTAAGCACCTCCATCACAAGGACAAAGAGCATAGGCGAGATGGGGTCGCCCTGACGAAGGCCTCTGGCGTGGATGATGCGACGGCCCGGTCTGCCATTGATGAGGATGCGCGTGCTTGCGGTGGATAGCAGAATGGACATCCATTCACGCCAACGACTAGAGAAACCGATGTGTTGAAGCACTTCAAGTAAGAAAGGCCATCCAACGGAGTCAAATGCCTTTGTGATATCAATCTTGAGCAGCAACGAGGGAAACTTCAAGGAATGCAGCCACTTGCATGCGAGTTGAATGGTTCTTAAATTTTCGTGGATTGATCTCCCCTTGATGAATGCACTCTGGTTCACCGCCACCATCTCAGCGAGTCTAGGGGCCAGCCGCCTCGCCAAGCATTTGGTGAACACCTTGCCAAAGCTGTGCATCAGTGCGATCGGCCGATAATCTTTCATTAATTGGGGGTCACTCTTCTTCCTTAAGAGCACAAGCAGGGCATCATTTAGAAGGTTGTAGCTTCTCGCATCCAGTGCCTAGAGAGCGTTGATGGTGTTCATGACGTCGAGTTTGATCGTGTGCCATGACTTTTTGTAGAACAATGCGGTGAAGCTGTTAGGCCCGGGTGCACGGTCGCTTGGCATCTCGTTAATGGTTGGCCAGATCTCCTCTTCTGAGAAGCGCACATCATGGCCGATAGATCGAGGGGGGCAAGGGCCATCAAGTGCAATGGAGATGTCACAACTGAAAGGCTTGCCCGTAATGCCATTGTAGTAATCAAAGAAGCAATTTGCCTTGGCCGGCTCGTCAGACACCCAGTGTAACACCCCCCTGTTACGTTAACCTAAACCTGTCATGTCATCATCATCATTGCATGAGCACTCATAATTAGGGAACACTAATTCAAACAAACAAAATGAGTTTATCAATTCTAGGGTGTTGGTTGTGCTCTTTTATATCGTATGTGCATGTCCTTAAATTCCACTCATAATTTTTCTTTTATAAAAGCAACCAACTAAAACCAACTTTGATGTTTGCAAGTGCTTGGCTAACCCTGACTCACACCCTAACCGTGTTTTACAATTCAAATGATGCAAAAGAGAGAACCAAAGTTGAATTCGGAATCCGAATCCCAAATCCTAACCCTAGTGGTTAAGTGTTGGAATTCGAATTTCATTTTCAATTTTGGTGAGCTAACCATAATTGATTTTCTAAATAAAAGTTGCTGACCAATGGTATCATTTCAAAGTATGAAGTTTGTACTTTGAAAGTATGCTATTGGTTGGGTTTGAAAAGTTCCACAATATCATTAATTAATTGCCCAAAATTCCAATTTGAAATTCTTCTTCAAAAGCTTGAATTCAAAAGCCTTTTATCCCTTTTCTAAATTTCATCTCAAAATATTCAAAATTTGGGAAAACTCCAAAAATACAGTTTGTGCATCTCTTTGAGCTCTACAACTTTGGTATACAAAGTTTTTCAAGTTTTTGAATAAAATTTAAACTAATTTCAAAAGTTATTTGAATTGCAAAGTATCCCCTTTTGAGTTTTAAACTCTAATTCAAAAATTAATTGGTTTCATGAAAAACTTCCTACATGAAAGTTGTAGATCATGAGAAATGGAACAACTTTTATTTTTGGAGATTTTCATCTTTTATTCAAAAATTAAAAGTAATTTTGAAATTCTTAAAATTAAGGTTTTGCCCTCTTTTTGAATTTGAAATGCAAATTCAAAATCTATTTGAAATCTGACAAAACTTCTTAAATAGAAGTTGTAGAGAATTAAAGTTTGCACAATCTGTATTTTGGGAATTTTTCATCTTTTATTCAAGTTTTTGGAGTAATTTGAAAAGGGAGGGAATGAGGTGGCTAGTTGCTACAAAGTGAACCGGGGGGACACCTCACCCCTGCCCATGCCGGGCGGCTGGCCGGCGCCCGCCGTGGCTTCTCCCGCACCTTCCCCGGTTTCCCGCGCCCCCAACCACCTGGCTCTCGTCGTGAAACTGCAGGCCACCTCCCCGTGCAGTCCTGGCCCTATAAAAGGCCGGAACCGCCGTCGTCGTCGATCCTTTTCCTTGCACTGCTCACCGCCGGCCACTCTCTGTCACCGGTCAAATACACGCTCCATACACCGCCGTTGTCCAATTGCTCTTGCCTGCAACGCCGCAACACCCTTGCGCACCCACCGGACCTATTTGGAGCTCTTGGCGTCGCCGGAGTCGCGCGTCGCCTTCTTCTCCCCTCACTGCGGCCGGCGAGAAGGCCACAAGACCCGCCGCCGTCAACCGCAACCGAGCCATCTTCGTTTCAATCAAGCGCACCATCAAGTCTCGGTGAGCCCCTTTATGCTTCTCCGAGCACTAGCCTAGTCAATCCAGGCCAGCAACGCCGAAGTCGCCGTCGCGCCGCCGCCGCCAAGGCAAAGACCGCCGCCTCGGCCGCCGCTCGTGCTCCGGTGATGTAGGATGGCCGTGTGGTACCTTGTTGTGATCGGGAGGTCGAGAGGAGTCCACTGGTCGTGATGTTGTCGCCGCCGGTGCCACCGTTGGCCAAACCGCCGGCCCCGGCGCCGTCGGCCGGCTTCGGGAGAGAAAAGAGGGAGGAGGAGGAGAGAAGTCGGCAACACGGGCCCGGGCCGTCGGTCGGGGAGAGAGGGGAGGCCGCCGCGCTGCGCCTGCCGCGTAGCAGGCCGTGTTTATGGGCTGGGCCGGCACTGTGCGGGGGGGTTGCTCGGGCCGCCACAGTGAGGTCCAGCAGAAGGAAAAAATGCTTTTTCCTTTTTCAAATGAATTTCCAAAAGCTGATTTTCATCTTTTGTTATATTTTATTTTGGGCAAGTAAAATTGTGCAAAAATATGTTCTGGAATCCTTGAGTGATGATCTACCTAGGAAAAATGCTAACCCTGTGTTTTCATTAAAAATTAATTGTGCTTTAATTTGCTCTTTTAATTGATAAATGCAACTTCCATGATTTTTAATAATTAAAATATAACTCCAAAAATCATGAGTTTTGTTTTGTGTGCTAATTAGATGATAATGATCTTAATTATAAAGTTTGATCCTGTTTTGATTAAGTTTTGTATTATGCTTAATTAACCCTTTAATTAATTAATGTTTAATTAATTAATCATGTGGTTAATTAGGGTTTAATTAATCTTCAATTAGCAAGTTAATTAGTGGCTTTCAACGACTGTAAAAATGGTCAATAAATTAGTAATCACCCTTAATCACTGTTAGTGTTGCCTGATTTTGGGATTGAGTGATGACCCTAGGTCATTAACCTTAATGACCTTCGGCATTTTATGTTGATTGCGCATCGTTAGTCCGTCGTCGTCGACGCTAGTTATACCTTCTTAGTGCAACTATACCGTGAAGGAAAGTTGTACTCAAGATCGGTTAACAATCGTTGCATCATTATCGCATGCTCTTTTTTATTACTTGCATCGTAATCATGCATCTCAATCGTGTAGCCGTGCCGCCCAAGAAGGGTGTTCGGCGTGAAGAGGTTGGTCCTGATCTCAACAGTGTCATCGCTGCTCCTAACCTCGTCGAGCCCCAAGGCAAGCCCCGGATGCATTTAAACCCTGCCTTGTATTTCGAAAAGCTTTTATATTGTATGTTGATGATGTGATGCATTAGGTAACAGGAGTTGTGTGATCACCTAATTTGGTGCATTTACCATACCTTGATATATACCCTGGATACCTGTTTTGATTTCAAAAATGCTAGTGCATGCTTAGCCCTGCAAATAGCACAGGCTTTATGAAATGTTTTTTTAAAGATGTGATAACAAAAGTTCCCCCTTGAGGGCAATTACGAAAACCTGATGTTACTTGTTGGTATCCCTTTACTTTGATCGGGTCAAGGGTACGCAACAAGAGCATGATGATGAGTAAATCGAGACCGGGTGGAGTGACTTGCACCAGGAGGGGCTAGTGCCCTGGTGTAGTGTCGTCCACTTGTGAGTCGGTTAAGCACCGTTCGTTGCCTTGGCCCTTGGATCATGAGGTTATTGGATAGTACTAGTCGCATGCTAATGGCGGTAAGCTCCCTTGTATGATCTATGCGAGAACGGACAACCGCACGGAAAAGTAGCGTGTACCCATACTACGGGTATACCCGTCGGCGGTTGTGACCGACGGTGTAGGAAAATGGTGTACTGTACTCCTCGTGGCTAGGATCCGTTCGGGCGGGGAGAAATGCAAGCGTGAGTTGATGTATGTGAGAGGTTTGGTCCTGCATACATCGTGTGGCTAGGAAGCCCCACTGGGTATATAAAGCGATTCGAATCGTCGTGTGCTCCACGATATGGGAGCCGTGATCCTAGCACCAAAGATCGTAGTAATAATGGAAGTTGATGATGGAAAGTTTTGAATCCGATACTTGGTTGACAAGTGATTGATGTAGTAAAGTAAGGACCGGCTTAGTCTCTTTTGCAAAGGTGTCATTTGATCTTGCTAAAGCCTCACCTTGATTCCTATTAGCCAGGCATTCCCGAGTCTTCTCCCCAATTTTTGGTCGGGTAAGTCTTGCGGAGTACTTTTTTGTACTCGGGGTTTGTTCAACCCCTCATTGCGAGTGGACCGTGTGAACAAGTGTGCTACGGCCCTTGTTGCATGACGGTGATCGAGGAAGTGTCTGACGAGGACTAGGTTGATTGGCCCCGGGCAGGGCACTTTTGTTGTGTGATTGTGATAAAGTTAAGTAATGATACTTCCAATTGTCTTGTAATAATGCTACTCGATTTGTATAAGTTTGACAAAAGTTTTGTAAATTAAGTTATTGTAAGTCTTCCGCTACTCTCGTATTTGTATGAAAACCGTTGTAATCTTGTGATGTCTCTCGTAAGTATCGATCCCGGAGTGATCGTGGTTTATCGGGGATCCACCCGACGTAACATTCTAGGTTATGTGGTACTCAAGTACGGCCGACAGAGGTCTTAGGGACAATGTCAGGTGCTTGTGGGCCATATAATTTAGAAGGTTCTGCCACACCCAGACCCCGTCACAAAGGATGGAGGGGATGACATTCTTACGGTTCCTATGGCAGGCTTGCAAGTGGAAAAATTTGGTGTTGGCGTCACCCTCATGAAGCCACCTAATCCTGGAACGCTGACGGGCGATCGTACGCGACAGAGATGCTAGGCCAAGGCTCATATGCTTCAGGTTCATGTGCAGCGCTCGCTCACCCTCAGATAGAGGGCGCGACTCCTGGGCCTTGTCAAACTGGGCGACAAGCTCTCTGGCCATAAAGAGCTGACTATGTATGCTCCCTATATTCCTCATGCTCCAACTCTTCAGAGCTTTGGCAGTTGCGCGCAACTTGTGGTCAAGTAGTCTGCAGGCATCAGCACCCGGCAGAGTGGTGCACCAGGCCGACTGCATGACATCGTCGTAGCCATCAAGTTTGACCCAAAACTCCTCGAAGCGGAATCGCGGCCTGGCCCATGGCTCGGTGCAAAGCTGGAGAAGCAGCGGTGAGTGATCTGAACAATCTGACGACAGGCAGCGTAGATGATGCGACGGGAATTCCTCCAGCCAGTCCAGAGACATGAATGCGCGATCGATGCGCTCGAGCGTCGGGCGGTGACGTTGGCTGGACCACGTATATAAGCGACCATGCAGGTATAATTCCTGTAGCTGCATGTCATCAAGTGTCCGGCGGAAGCGACGCATAGCTCGAAGATTGAGACGGTCATTGTTTTTATCTGCCGCGCGGTATATCTGGTTGAAGTCCCCACACAGCAGTAGCGGCCCCTGGAATTGTTCACGCAGTAGGCGAAGCTCCTGCAGGAACGCCTCTTCGTGCTCGTGCAGCACAGGCCCATAGACAGCGGAGAGCGTCCACGGCGTATCCGGCGACACGGCGGGCGCCAGGGTGATGGTGACGGACCAGGAGCGACAATGTCGCACGGAGACGAGCCAATCGTCACGACACCAGGCGACAAGGATGCCCCCGACTGTCCGGTCGACGGCAAGCACACATAGTCAAATCTGGTTCCCATTAGATCCATGGCCATGAAGGCGGGCATTACATCGACTTTCATCTCAAGGAGACAGAGCACGGATACGCGTTCCTGCGTAAGGAACTCGCAAACGACAGATCGACGTGCTCGGGAGTTGAGCCCCCTAACGTTCCAAACGAAAATGTTCGAGCTATTCATAGTGACAGCTTATGCGACAGGGATCACCACGCCTAGGCGTTGACGGCCAACCGGGCTAGCTGCTTGCGGCCGTGGAAGAGGAGCTGCATGGCATCTTGCTTGGATGGGGACAGGGGAAGCTTCAACGCCGTCCGGAACTAGTCGAAGGAGGCCGCGTCCGGAACTGCAGTCTCGACCTCGAAGTCTAGCTTTCTCATCATCACCTTCCTGGCCTGCGCCTCGGGCTTGGCAGCTCTGAACTTGCTCTTGGCTGTGAGGCGAGCACTACGCTTGGGAATGGTGACCTCGACGTCACACCGCGACGGCTTGCTCGTCCGCAGATGTGGTGTGGAAAGTAGCGGCTGCTGCAGAGGTCGCCTGAATGCAGTGACAAAAGTTGAGGAAGGTGCGGCAGTCACTGGCACCGCGGGGAGTGCGGCAGTCTCTTCAATGGTGGAGTTTACGCCAGCCGATGAAGAAGGCTCGGAGGCGAGGGAGTCTTCGGGCCCAGAGAGGTAGAGGTCCGACGCGTCAAGTGTGGGGCGGCCCACGTCCTGCTGCAACATACTGGGCTCAAATAGGAAACAAGGCCCATCGCGACCGAGGAACTTGAACGGAGGGCGGCCCACCGAACTGGCAATGTCAACATCCCGAATCCTGTAGGACGAATCCCCGGACGGCGCGGCCGCCGAGCGACGTGCACCGGGGTCACGGTCGATGGACAGGAGCTGGACCGGAGAATGCGCTGCCACAACTTTCGGCGGGGTGCGCAGGCCAGCCTCAGCACACATCGGGTCGGCCGCCACGCACATGACAGAGAGAGCGAGCGACACGCCAGGCGGGGTCAACTTCCCCCACGAAGACGACCGCCACGCGTTGCCCCCCGTCCGGGATCTCCTGCCGCCCCGCGGGGGCAGGGTATCCGGATCTCCCGCATCCAAATGACATGACCAGGCACTCATAGTGGCCCACGCGGATAGAGTGGGCCCGCTGTTGCCCTGGCAGAAAGTTGTCTCCACGACCGAGACGTGGATCACCCGTACCGCCGTACCACGTCGTCCGCGGCCGTGACCCGCCACCGCCGCCGGAGTCCGAGAAGCCCGGCCAATAACCGTTGTAGTTGCTATCGCCGCTGCTGGAATCATTGTCACGTCGGCCAGGGAAGTCATCGTCTTCGTCGTCGGACGGAGGTGGAGTGTGCCCCCCCGAACTCGACGATCCGCAGGTGCACGAGGTAGCGGAGGGCCGGGACTTCGGTGTGAATAACCTCCCACGGCCGCCGCAGGAACAGCGGCGGGCCACCGTCGTGCTCCTCCTCCGGGTCCGGGATGGCGAGGATCTTCCGGGTCGGTATCGATTAGGGTGGGCGCACCACACAGAGACGAACAACTCACGCTCATTATCAGGATCATCAATGGCGTCAGGATCGACGAACACCACCTTCCCCCCGGAAGAACCGAGGAGGCCTTGCGCCACCTCAACGGAGCGGGCATACGACGGGATGCCCCTCATGGCCACAAGGACACGGTACCTGAGCGCACCCGTCGACCCCGTGACCAGGCGGTGCCAGCGCCGCCACCGAAGGGCGAACGGTGCACCCACCGGCGCTGGGGAGGTAAGGACGCGTTCCAGGTCCTGCTGCCGTGAGAACCGAACGAGGAAGTCATCAGGATGCGTCCTCCGCACCGAAACGTCCTCAACACGAACACCGTAATGCGTGCGAAGATGGTCTAGCATCATGGCGGTGGAGACCGGTGGCCTGGTGCCAAGAACCGCAGCCGTAGCGCCGCAGGAGGAGAGGCGCCCCCCGAGCCTCCCCGATGGCCGGGGCGCGTGGGCACGACGACAAGCTCAAGGAGGCGAGCCCTGCCCGGATTCCGAGGACGCCGGGCGGCCGGCGGGCACGACGGAGAGGGAGCGCTGGAAGCCACGATGCGGGACCCCGGCGGCGCAGGTCCCGCTTCCCCGGGGCATGTGAGGCGGACCTGTAACCCACAAAGAGGGCCAAAGCCGGGCGGGGCGCAGGCCAGGCCGGGCGGGTCGAGGCCGGGCAGCAGAGTGCGGAGCATCCGCTAGTTGGGCAAAGACCGCCGGAACATCGCGACAACCGGCGGCGGACGGCGGGCTCAAAGCGACGGAGGCATGCGTATTATCGTGGTACGGAGGGCTCGCGACCGCTGGAGTCTCCGAGGCCGGGCGGTGTCCGCAACGGCTGGGTTGGGAGGGCGACGCCGCGCGAACGACCCCCGATGGCGGCGATTCCCGGCGAGCGCCCGCTTGCGAGAAGGCACCGGCCGCCTGGGCAGCAAGGGGCGTCGCGGGCTTGATGTCCACCCTCGAGACAGTTTGAAGCACTTAGCGGGCCGGTGCAGTCCGCCTTTGACGTGATCTCGGAGAGGCGCGGTTGAAGCATTTTCTCGATGAGGTTGGCCGGCACCGGATGCTTGGGCTCCGGGCGAGCGCGCCGCCCGGGCGGGCTCTCCACCACCCCCCAAACCCTCCGCATCCGTATAGCGGACATACGGGGTGGATGAACCACGACCGGGCAAGCCGACGCTCCAAGGGTGGCGCCGCCGCTGCCACCGGGGACGACACGGGCGCGGGCGGCGGTGGTGACGACGACGACGCACGATGGGGCGGGCGGGCGGGGGAGGGGGAGGCCTCAAGGTCGGAGAGGAGGCCTCGGAGTCGGAGAAGGACAGCATCTCTCAGTAGCCCGCAGGGAGAGCCAAAGAAAGGTTCGGGGTCGGGGTTGAGTGAGCTCGTGCAGACCCGTGGTGGCGTCTTGCCCGTGGCGGCAAGCGGCGGTAGCCGGAACGGGCTCGGAGCGACACGGGAGGCTTCCTCAGCCTCAACCTCATCCGCCCAGGGATTGGCGGGAGCACGAGCCGGCTCCATGGCCCGGCAGCCTGGGGGGGGTCCCCAGCGGGGGCGGTGGGCGCCGCCAGGGTGGCCGCCGGCGGGGGGGTGGGGTGGAGTGGCCTAGCTCACTCACCCGCCCGGGGGAGGCTCTTGAGTGCTAGTTTCGATGTCTTGGGAACCTTGCCAAGCGGACGCTGCTCTTATTATTTTTCAAAAAATATTTTAGAAAAGAATCGATAACACTAACATTCTTACTTCAAGGGCTCGTTTGGCTGTACTTCCGATCCATTCACCGGTTCACCCAATTACATATGAATCAGGATGGATTGATGTTTCTGTTCATGATGAGAAGGTTGTCACCATGTCACGACATAGCCAGTCTCAAGATCTAGTTGCCTCAAGTTAAAGCTTCAATGGGCTTATGTTCGCACCTTAAAATTAGACAAACCCAAATGTTGTGAAAAAATCAATCTGGCTAGTTTTGAAGATACTGTTAAATCAATAATTGGATTTTACTAGTAGCCCTCCTATGAGAGAATTTCAAGCCAACATGGGATGCCTAATTTGGAGCCCAGATGAGAGAATTTCAATCCAATTTCCTAAATCGGACACATCGTCTTTGATAGATAGATCCGAGTTAGGAGTTGCATTTTGACACTGTATTTGTAAAAGTCCCAACTTCTAGTGGCGCACATGCCACCTACGCGTAAAGGGCCACCAACGATTGAGTGTATTCAATCGAATTAAACATGGTATAACTTAACTTTTCTGCCTTTTCCAAACATATTATCTGTTGTTCTACAAACTCCTTGATGGTGTGTGTGGGTGATTTAGGTGGCCTACCAAATCTAGAATAACTCTTGGTGTGACTTCCTGATGCCCTGGGAAATCTATGGAAGCGGGCGTATCCGGTTTCCAAAATAGGTCTAACTAGTTTTCTTGGGTTCACTGTGAGTCAATCTCACGCAGATCTACATCTTCTGGTCAAAGCCTAGATTAGTGTCGAAACACTTTTGGTGTCTTCACTGGGGATGGATAAACTGGCCGCTATGGTCGGTAAGATACTTGACCCTATCGAGATTGATCCTAAAAGCATTAGAAGGATGACTTTAGAGATGCTATCGGGCGAGGATGATATTGCCTTTGTGAAGAAGATATACCAAGAAGAAGATCCAAGAAGAGGCAGGTCAACAATGGCAAAAGCATGGATAATATCTCAAATGTGGCAATAAGCAGAGGGTGCGGCAAAGGGTTGACCTTGAATCAACTTTAGGTCCTTAATTAATTAGTTCTAAGTTTGCTAGACGATCAAGGAGAAGGAAGGTCTGATTCCATGGCAAGAAGGTGAGGATATAGAGAAATCAGACAATGCACGACTAATACTAGTAGCTAGTACTTTAAATCAACAAACATGGTAGTGGTGACAATTTTCCATGTCTAACTTGCATTGCATAGGATCAGGGACGAATCTAGGATAAAAATTTGGAGGGGCTAAACTCCTCGTATTCCTTCTCATAGTGATCTCGACGAAAATTTATGGAGCGGCTCTAGGGAAGCTCCATGAGATTAGCAGCGGTAGCAGGGGGCTTGAGCCCACCCCGCCTCACCGCTAGATCCGTGCATGCATAGGATCCATTCAAATCGACGACTAGAAATATACTTGAACCCGAAGACAATAATGGAAAAACTCCATTAATTATTTGGCAAATCAAACAACACCAAGCAACCACTGACAGATGAATTTGGATGATCTTAGAACGGAGGCATGTAGCACTGCAGCCAAATGTCATTGGACTTGATCCTAAAGAATGCTGAGGTCTCGCCGAACATGGCCTTCTTCATGTTCTCCCGGCTCGTGAACACAATGATGCCGTGCTTGGACTCCTCCAGGCCTGCGCATGGCTGCTCTATCTCCACGCGCTCCATGTAACGCGCAAACCCAAAAACTCTGCATGATATGCATGCACACAAGCAGATAAAATTAACCCGCACTCACACATGAAACGTAACTAATTAATCCTGCTATCTAGCTGCAGATATATAGTAGTGAGAGTTTCAGAAATGGGAGAAAAATGAAGCTTAAGAGCGAGAGCGTACCCTTCAAAGTGTTGGATGATGTCTTGTGCGGTTATACCGTGGGGTTTGCCGGCCTTGGATTTGATCTCGGTGAAGGCGAGGAACACCGTCCTCGAGTCCTCGGGCGGCGTCCTCGACACGGGCACAAAAAACTCCATGAGCTCCGGAGCTGGCGCTGGCGCTGGTCGGGGCGTGCTCGCATTCACACTCGACGAGTCAACGTCGTCTTCAAAACGACGCAGCATCGCGTGAAGGTCGTCGTTGAACACAAGTGCGGCCACGGTGTCCCGAATCACGGCGACACCGCGTGCGACGAGGTCCTTGTGGAACTTGAAGAACCTGAAGTCGAGCAGCCTGCCGCTGCTGCTGCCGCCGCAGATGGAGACGATGGTCGGGATGTTGCTGACGAGGGGTTCCGGCAGCGCGTCGTCATGCCCGTCAAGGAGGTAGCCGTACAGGCCATCCGCCTCCTTGATGAGCAGAGACAGCTTGGGGTCTCCGCTCGTCTCCATTGCCGACACTTGCTGGAGGACGCCCTTGACGCCCATGGCCGTCTCCAGCCAGAGGAGGAGGCACATCAGGTTCTTGGCAAGCTCGAGCAAGGTTGGACGAGCGAGAACCCGCTTGTACGCCCTACGAGCACTATCGTTGGCGTCCAGCATTTCCCACACCCGCAGCCGCGGAGGCACAAGCACAACCCCCTCCCCCTCTGCTGCTGCTTTGACCCGCCCCCCGTCATGGTAGTAGCTATACTGCCCGTTGGTGGACACGACGAACCAGCGGACCGCGGGTACATATATAGAAGAAGAAGAAGAAGAGGGCAGGCATGCCTGCCCGGCCCGGCCCGCTGCCGCAGGTAGGTAGTAGGATCTATGCAGATATGGAGTATTAATTAATTCATTAGCATTAACAGAAGGTCCATCCTGACAATGACAGCCTCACAAAATTAACACATTCAGTTGACTAGCTAGGTGCTAGGCTAGTAAAATTGCTTTATTTACAGCATTTCTTTCTGTGTGAATCAAACAATTTTCTATAAAATCAACACGCCCACTATATTATTGCCCATTTATTTGAATTTACACAGCTGGTGTAAATCCGATTTATGTAAGTTGCCTACAATGCAGGTGTCTATATATTGTTTGCAAATCCAACTTTTTTTTTTTTTTAATTCATGATGTGAAATCTGCTCAACACACACCTAAAATGCATGGTGATGTGAAAACTCACCTACGCGAATATTTTCATCCCTAGTGCCATTAATAATTAGTAGAAATGAATTCCTAGGTGACACCCACCGCCCACCATATATCTCAAGGATGTTCCGTCATTGTGGTCAACACACTTATATCTGCGGATTTCAAATGACGTATATATTGACATCTCTTCATCTGCTACCAACAAACACATGACGTGGAGATCTTTGAGGGATCCTAGCTAGTCAACGCTGACAAATGGAAAAAAAAAAACTAAATAGAGGGGAGGATGGGAAGGTATGATTGCAGTCACTCACTATGCAACTTATGCACCCTAGCAAGTCGAAGACAAGGCTGGTTTCATCGCCATTGATGAGTGTACTACTACATCAGAATGCCATTTCACATGCACGTTGCCGCTTATCCCTGCTAATGGGGCTAAACCCGGCCCTAACCCACC
The DNA here is from genome assembly GCA_015844335.1 of Chrysopogon serrulatus. Classification (NCBI taxonomy): domain Eukaryota; kingdom Viridiplantae; phylum Streptophyta; class Magnoliopsida; order Poales; family Poaceae; genus Chrysopogon; species Chrysopogon serrulatus. The sequence goes on along the minus strand of JADLZL010001650.1, from coordinate 76,433 downwards.
CCGACCCACACACAATCAGCCTGATGCCCCGACCCGACCCCACCCAAAAAAAACAAGCAACCCGCCCCAACCCGCCCCAACCCCACCCAATCAGCCCTTCCTCTGCCTTGCTTCACGGCCGCCGCCTGGAGTTCAGAGGCTGCACGCAACAGCCGCTGCATAGGCCCGGTGTTCTCAACGACAACAATGGCCACCAATCAGCACCTCCTCTACCTCGCTGGAGAAGGCAACGCCAGGCAGCGCCACGGTCGGAGCCCCCGGCGGCAGCGTCGCCGACCGCACCATGCTGCATGCCTGCACACACCACGCTACAAGGCCGAGGAGGGGAGGGAAGATGCTGATGAGTGGCGGCGTCGCGTGCGTCCGGCTGGGTGAAGGCACCGCAGCCGCAGTCCTCGCCGTCTTCAGAGATCCGGTAAGCCGCTGAAACCAGGACCTAGCAAAGAAGAACCTATCTGGATCTTGGTTGGAGTTGCAGTCCGACACCGCCATCCTCGGCCTCGGGCAAACATGGATTGACCTCTTCTTCGACGCGGCCCGGCGCCTGCGGCGTCCAACTGCATCCTCGCCATCGCCGTCGCCGTCCTCGGGCACTGGCGCCGCCGCCACCGCATGATGAGGTGCTCAAGCTATTGTAGGCCGGGGGCGCGCCGCCGCGCGGACAACATCGTGGAAGCCAGTCGAGGCGCCAGGTACCGTCGTGCGAAAATCGGGGAAGCCGGCGATGCGCCAGGGAGCCGCGGGGTGGACGGCATCGGGGAAGCCACGAACCTGTGCGCGGGGAGCTGTAGCCCCAACCCGCCCGAACCCATCTTCTCTTTGACCCCGCCCCACCCCGACCCATAGACAAATAGAACCCGTTTTTACCCATCCACACACCCCCATTTTAGAACCCACCCCCAAAAAACCCGTTTCTCCCCGACCCATTAGCAGGCTTATTGCCGCTGGAGCAACTCTAGTGAGGTTCATCAACAAGGCTCTTAGAGATCAGATGCGACATTAAGGGTACGTGTAGTCACGCTATAGACCAATAGGGTACAATCTTGAACAACCTTTATAAGGTAGGCACCAAGCTCATCCTCAAGAAATGAAAACTTGAGCCCAACACTATGAGTATTATGGTGGCCACCCTGCATCAAAAGTCAGAATTGAGGCAAATCCCAAGAAGATCCATGCTATCACGCTATCCACCAAACCTAAAGATATGAAATTTGAAAAATCCAACTTATTTTTAATTCATCATGGTGTGAAATTTCCTCAACGCCTCTCGGCGGTGCAGTTAAAACTCATCTATGTGAATATATTCATCGCCAACATTAATAATTAGTAGGCACGGATTTCTAGGGAACATCCACCCACCATATATCTCAAGGATTTCGTCATGTGGTCAACGCATTTATATTTCCATATTTGAAATGACATATTGACATCTCTTCATATAACAAACATATATATGAGGTAGATACCTCTTAGGGTTCCTAGTCAACACTGACAAATAAAGAAAAGAAATAGAGGAGATAATGGGAGGTAAGAGTGCAGACACTCACTATATGCAACTTATACACCCTAGAAAGTCAAAGACGACTAGTTTCATCACCATTGATGGAGTGTACTACTACATCAAAATGTCAATTTACATGTGCACCGCTAGGGCAACTCTAGTGAGGCCCATCAACAAGGCTTTTAGAGACCAAATGGGATGAAAAAACAAAGGTTGTATATGGCATTGACAATAAGGGTAGGTGAGAAATTAGTCAAGCTATAGATGAACAGGAGATAATATTCAACAACCTTTATAGTAGGCATCAAGCTCATACTAAAAAATTCAAATTCGGGCCTGACACTACGAGTCTTATGTTCACCTTGTGTCAAAAGGAGGCAATGAGGCAAACACCGAGAAGATACATGCTATCATCAACATGACACTATCCACCAAATCTAAGAGATATGAAATTTAAAAATCCAACTTATTTTCAATTCATTATGCTGTAAAATTTCCTCAACACCTCGGCGGTGACGTGAAAACTCATCTATGCAAATATATTCACCCCTACATTAATGATTAGTATATATGAATTTCTAGGTGACACCCACCCACCATATATCTCAAGGATTTTGTCATGTGGTCAATGTATTTATGCTTCTATATTTGAAACGGCGTATTAACACCTCTTCATCTACCAACAAACAAATGAGGCAGATATCTCTTAGTCTCTGGGTTCTCGGTCAACGCTGACAAATAAAATAAAATAAAATAAAATAAAATAGATGGGAGGATGAGACTATGGGAGATATGAGTGTAGGCACTTCTATGCCTATATGTGGGGCTCTTGATGGAGTTGAGTCCAAACAAGACCATCAACAGTACAGGTCCAAATTAATTCAGGGTCTTATACAGGAGATACTATAAGGCCTCTACCCATACACCTCGGGATAGGTACTAAGGAGACTTTAAGCAAAAAAAAGGGTTGATCTTCAATCTCAGAATTCGATCTCGAGGACTATAATTTTGATTTTGTTGACGTCCACACCATTGCCACCGACAAAAGTCCTTTACGTCCAAGGGGTCAATGGAGACACGATGACGCAAGACCACACTCACCAATCAATGGTGGAGGTTAGAGATCAGCATTCATGAGCAAGCCAACTACTGGCATTAGATGGGATCCAGTGCGGGTGAGCATGATGGTCATGCTATAGTGGAGGGGAGGTAGAGATGCAAGAGGAGCAACACTGAGGTTGGCGTGGGGATGAGCGCGAGAGAGGTAGCGCTAGGGATGATATGATTGGAGGTGTCGCTTGGGAGACTACAAGATAAGCGTGACCGAGAAGAAAAAGATTGATGGGAGTTTTTTTGTTTTGAGATAGAGCCTACTACTTTAAGAGCGTCTCCACCATTGAACATCCCTTCCCTAAAATGTTGATATGGGAGATTGAGAAAACAAGATTAAAGGAGTTGCGGGAGTTGTGTTGTAGCACATTGAGAAAGTTCTATCCCTTATACATATGAGCTCTACGTGCTAATGGGTCAGAAAGAAACTCTATTTTCTCACTTCTCTTTCCTCCGGTCCTCTTTTCTAGGTAGATGGCTTCTCACATAGCAGCGGCATGGCATTCCCCTGCCCGATGGGGCCTAGCGGTGCATTGGTCGCTACCCCACTCGACATGCTCTGGTTGGTGCCTGTTTGGCCCCCGGCAGCATGGTGCCTGTTCCTGTTGCTTGGTGCGGCTCAACAACGGGGTGTCGGTTCCTCCAACACTGGTTCTCGATGCACGACAAAGAGAGGGAAAGGGAAAGACAAAATAGGTTAGTTTGCTCTCTTGTTTCATTAAGGAATTGAGAAGATGCTTTTCTTAATTTAGAAAACAATTTAGGAAAAAAAGATTAAAAAGGGATCTGTTGGAGCTTCTTTTTCCAATCCCCTCTATCACTGAATATAGAGGAAAGATATGTCACTTAATCTCAATCTCACTGCAGTGCATGGCAGAGTTTCACTCTCACCGACCTCTACTAGTTACTAGTAAAGAACAAAAACTACCACTTGTATTACTAAAATTAACAACTGGACGGAGGGATTCCTAATTAAGGGGCCGACGCGATCGAAGAGTTATTGGTTATCCTTGGTGAAGGAAGCCAAGATCGATGCCGCCGGACGTGCCCAAATTAAGATGCCGTCCTCCTCCTTGTGTTTCGGCTCTTGAACACCGTATCGCCATTGCAACATACAGTACAGTACCTCGCTCTGTCTTCTAGCTGAAATGAAATGCCTGAGTAACGAACCAACCCTTGGCTACCCAAATGATCGAATAAACCCACCCAGCCCGTGCAAGAGAAAATAAATAAATGGATCTGGCAATGGCAAAGCAAATCTGATCGAGCAATTCCTAAGTCCTAACACAGCTACGCACCCCCTTCCTTCTGCTCTGTTGTTGTATCTAGCCTGCTAAGAATCGTTTTTGTAACTGAATATATACCTATTGTATATAAAATAGAAAAGAGCGGGTTCCATGGTGTAGTGGTTAGCACTCCAGACTTTGAATCTGGCGACCTGGGTTCGAATCCCGGTGGGACCTATTTTATTTCTGCATTTTATTTTGTTTATCTGTGTTTTTTCCCATTTTGTTTATCTGCATTTTCTTTCTCTGTGTTAATAATCCCAGTGGGACCTCATCATCACATGACAGCAAAATTTAATTTACGCACCGGCACGATGTTGCGCGCGACTGCATGCTCCAGTTCTTCTCAACTCGATCCACCAGGAGGGCCATGAGTCTTGTACTCCCCAGCCCCACGTGTGGCATGTGTACACCATATATATCGCGCTCTGCTCACTCTAGGCCAATGACGCTTTGACACCCAGGGTTACTAAGCGGTGGTTTATATATATAAATACAGAGTATACATAACAACCAAATAAATGGTTGTGATACGATACAAAAGAAATCTAAAAAAATAAAAATGACCACAAAATTTTAAAGAAAAAGAAAATAGAATTAATTAGCTCTAGGTCTTTAACATTCAAAATCGATCAATCTAATTTTCGGGCCAAAAAAAGAGTCACATTACCATTAGTCTAACGAGTACATGACATAGTGTATGGTAATCGTACAATTACCAAATGTAAATGATATAATAGATGTAAACGGTAAGATGCAGCAAATTATTTTGTCGAGGTAGGAGTATACGGAGTATGTGGCATGCGACTTTCCGGTGATCTTGGACTTTACAAAAAAAAACTTATTTAGAGGTATATCCATCCCACCTAAAAACAAGCTTCAAGACCACCATTTGCATGTGTTTGTGACAATTGTTTTTCTTTCTTGTGTTTGATTAGTTTGAGCACCGAGATTTGTCAACACGCTCAACATTATCCCTCTTAGTAGTATGCCATACATGAACTCAAGATTAAAGACAAGTTCTATTTCAACATTTTGAGCTTGCATGACTCTGCATATGACATCTCTTCACAATATGTATGTATATTAGTGTGATCTCCTGACAAAGGACATGTTTAGTGTGATGGCCCTAAGGTGCCGCTTTACTTTTTTTAGAGCCCAGTTCACACACTCTCTCTTAAGCCATTTATCAAATGTAAATGGTACACTGGGCATGTACCAAAGAACTTTGTGGAGGTATATGGGGTCAGATTGGTTGGCAACCAAAATTTACCACGCCAAAGATTTGATAAGCCATAATTTTGGCTAGTGATTGATTGGCTACCAAAATTTGCCAACTACTCACATTTGGCTTGCCAAATCTTTGATAATTTTTTTACGCAAGATTTGGCTTGCCAAATCTTTAGTATGGCAAATTTTGGTTGCCAACCAATCAGGCTCATAGTTTCGCACGCATGAGAGAAAGAAATCCACCCTACAAAGCACCCAAAGAAATGGTAAGTAGTAATGCTTGATTACTGGGATAGATTACCATGCATGCCACGTCAACTTTTGCTAATACCAGTTGATATACAAGAAGGTTTTGAATACATAAGCCTAAAGTGGTATGTGGCAATGATTGTAGCTATATATATTCCAAGACACACCTCGGGTTATGATTTGCAATAGCCAATAGGTTGCTCTTAGCTAGCTGGCAAATATATATCATCACCATGTGACAGCTAGAATGTATGGGGGTGACACCTTTAGTTGATATAAGGCACTATGATAACTTAAAAAGAGTATGATTTGGAAATCATACTCTCGCCATTTCAAAATACAAAACAAAATAAATGGATATATTTTTTAATTATATATAGTTTTGTATAACAAGATCATCATCTTGTAAGGCTATTTGTAAGTGTTAAGCTATGACTTTCAATTCTTGAAATGCGTGTGCGTGTCGACCTAACAATTTAGCATAGCATTTTTTGTTTGTTTTTCCTGCAAGTATATTTTGTAGCTAAAAAATGCAAGACTATTAGTTAAAGTATGCTTGGCAAAACTATATGATACAGATATTTTAAGTATCGTAAGAAATCTAGTAGAAAAAATACTTTGGTAAAGGAAATACAAGGATGGAGCAAGTAAGTTCCAATCAAACAATCTCCCACAACTAACCCACAACTAAAAAGGCTAAAGAGGTTAGTTTAGTTTGGTGCGATAATCGCTTCAACAGGCCCTCCCGCCGATGGGTGCGACGAAAAAATCGCCGCTGCCTTCCTTCCCGTGCAAAAAAAAAAAAAAAAAAAAAAAAAAACATCACCGCCCTCCGCCTTGCCCGTGCGAGAAAAAAAAAACCACGTCAATCACGCACGTTCCTTCCTTCTTGCGGCCATCGTCGCGCTCATCTCTCCCTGTGACCCTGCCCCTGTTCCTCTCTCGCTCGTTCACGAGGCGGCGGCGCCCAGGAGGTCAGTGCAGCCTGGATTTGCCACTGCACCACCTAGATGGAGGCCTAGCGCCGCCTCCAATCCCGCGCCGTCGTCGGTGACGAGGCTGCTTCCCCGCTCCGTCAGTTGCGCCACCCCCTTTCCCTCCTTCTCTCCCCTTCATAGTTCGTACAGCTCCTCAGCTTCTGCCCCACCCCGCCACCAGACCGCCCCCTACCCGTCACGCCAGGCTAGGTCTGGCGCCGCTGCGGCTGTACGCCACACGCTTGTCAACGACTACGGAGTCCGAACGCCACAACTCCAGGTGCTCACATCGGTGCGGCCTTGACCCGTCGTCGTGCCAAGTTTCAGGAGGGGAGGGGTCAGCCTGGAGGCGAGGACGCCACGACTCCGGCTTCCATGAGTGCAGCAATCCTCGGTGGGAGGTGCGTGGGCCGAGCATGCGTGAGCTCCGACGGGTAAGTTAGCACGAGGCGGGCGGCGGAACCTTCGGAGGAGCCTGCCTGTTCTCGTGAGGAGACGACGTCACATGGTGGAGGTTTGTGCTGTTTTCATCCGATGCCCATCCTCCTTTTCCTTCTTTCCCTTGTCCTGCGCTCGAGTTTTGCACTGGCACATGGCTGCAGTTCTATAGTTCTTAGAGGAAAGAAGAATTTCTAACTGCAGGGGCGTTCTGTAGGCACCGCATGGGACGTGTTTGTTGAAATTACCCAGAGGAAATGTGCTTGCAGTTTTACCATTTATTCTGATCGATTCCGTGCTTCCTTCTCTTCCAGATATTCAAGATGGATCAACCGATGTATTCAATGAAAATGACACTCTGGCGAGTCCAGTTAGTATACCCAATATATAGCGAGTCCATGAGTTTGCATATACACGGTTCCAAAGCATCGGCATGCTTTAAATGTAAGTTTGTATGGTATGAACTCTGTAGTATATTTGGAAATATTTTTATTTCTGACTCTTATACGGGATGCCATGAGAAAACCCCACAGTAGCTTATAAGCAATGCTCAGAATTATTTCCAATGCATTTTTAACAATTGTACGCAGTAGATTTGTGGACCAAGCTGTGACATACTGTCACCCACGATTTTATAATAAAAATTTAGAACTTTGGATTTTTCCCCTCATGATATTTTTAATTTTGTAGGCACAAGCACGAAATAGAGATTATGAAGAAAATGGACAACTCGAGAGCACTGAAAGTTTTGCATATCTCAAACAATCAAACTCAAACTATATGCAGCATTGATTCAGATATGTGCACTTCTTTTTTCTTGTTGCATGCTTGTTTTATACCTTCATCTATCTGAATTGATGATTTTTCATAAGATACAAGCCTCTGTGCAATAGACTCCTACTGCAGTAGGACAGAAAGGTGTCTCCCTAACTCCATTTACATACAGAAATCAAAGGTGTGTCTCATCCTCAATTCTGTACCAGCTACTACAGCCACTGCCTGTGCCCTCATGCTTTCCTCAAGGTAGGAATTTGCTTCAATATCTCATGTTTGCGAGCACTTCTGAAGTGAATCTACCAAGCTTAGTAATGGCTTGCTGAATCCCCTTTTATCATCTTTTCAGGATAATAATTGTGGGAGGATTACTGTGGGAGGAGCCCTGCAAGGGGCTGGAACCATACTAATATATTTTGTGATATTCTCATCTCAGGTGATTCATCTGAACATTAAAACATATATGAATCACTGCTAGATAATTCTGGCTTTGCAGCGGGAATTAGAAATGATGAACTTTTAATTCCATTTGTTATGGCTTTCTATATTTCACATCTTTGTCAGGTGGAGCTTAAGTCTGATATAAATAGGCCATATCATGAGTGTTGTAGATTTTATGAGGAGAACCTACATTCTAGATTTGGGTTCTGTGTTTACCCTGCTATGTCTCTTATCATGTGCATGAAACTAGAAATACTTTTCCTGAAAGAAAGCGCGATTGATGAGAAACTTGATGTATGATTCTGTGACCTTGGTACGAGCAATTATGTTCTTGATACACTGAATTTCTTCTGACAGATCTCAAGGCATCCCCAGAGTACCTTACCCTGCTTGTGCGCAATTGTCAAAAGCTGAAAAACCTAAAGATTAGTGAATGTTTCCATATGCTACTGCACTTAAGAAGTTAGACCTTCAGTTTACATTCCTTTCCAGAGGATCACTGTCAGATAGTGTAGCTCTGCCCCAATATGAAAACCTTAGAGGTATTTTGGAACATTCTTGTAGAAGCCTTTATCTTTCCTGTTTTATAAATTGCAAACTGCATTGATGTTCTTTTTTTCAGTTGTGAAAACAGGTGAGGGATGTCATAGGGGATTGTGGACTACAACTTGTTGCACAGACCTGCGAGAAATTGTGGAGGCTCAGAGTAGAGAGAGAGAGAGAGAGAGAGAGAGAGAGAGAGAGAGAGAGAGCAGATGATGAGGTCTTTAGGATGAAAAGGTAGTGTTTGATGGAGTGACACCGTCAGGTAGTGTTTGATGGAGTGACAGCATCAGTCTTAGTAGTGCTCCAGGAGGCAGGTGAGCAAGCACACCACTGCGAGAAATTGTATTTTGATTGCTCAAAAAAAAATGAGATGCATCCATATCCCATAGGTGTTTTGTTTCCCTCAATTTTAGAAATATGAGAATAATAAATTTAGTGATTTCTATCATTTTATATGAATTTTATAAAACAAGATCAAATTCTAACTTTTGCGACAAAGGTACAACTATGCCTTTTGAACTGCATCGCTTTAGTTTTTTGGAGCCGCAGAAATATGTTTTTAATGAAAGTTTCTTCAAATTGCACATGGCGGAATGAAAACAAAAAGGAAGGGAGCAAACAATGGAAATAGCAGAAGATGAGTTGGGGAAATAAAATAAAAAGGAACGGAAAAGGGTGTTTATTGGAGCGGTTTTTTTTAAAACTTAGTTCATCTGTTGTGAGAAGTTTCTGGGACTAGAAAAATATAAAGGATTGTGTTGATGATTTGTATGGATTTTGAAACCTGTACCAACGTAGATTTATTGACAAACGAAAGCAAAATGGATATGGGAGATTTTTACTGCTGATATAAAATATTATTTTAGTCACATCATAAAAAAAAGTCTATACATTATAGTTTGTGAGCCTGCAATGTCGTGCTATTCATGACTGTACAAATTTTCACTTTAACTTTTGGATTAAATGCATTTTAAGTTAGTATTTAGTTTCACAAGATTGTTATTTTATCTTTGTGCGATCCGTATGGTTTTAGTACTCCCTCCGTTCAAATTATAAATCGCTTTGATTTTTTTGTTCATTTATTTTGCTATGTATCTAGACATATTATTATATCTAGATACATAGCAAAATGAATGTACCAAAAAAAGTCAAAAATCAACTTATAATTTAGAACGGAAGAAGTATAAAAATTTAGTTGTCCCAGAAGAACGCATCTTATAGTACCTAGTAGATATATATATGCCAGGGCGTATATCTGTTTTCTTGTTACAAACAATGCAAGTAGAGAATAAAATAAAAAGAAGAAAAAACGAATATGCTATATGTTTGTTACAATTGGATTTGGTTGGTCGGACTAGAGGTTGTCGTCAGGGTGGCATGCATGCACATTGTGTACTGTCTCTGAGGAGATGGAGAGATGAGGTGATCTAGGAATATACTACAGTACAAACAACCAACCACCTCCTTCCGATTAGCTCGTGCGCAATGTAAGAGAAAATATATATATATTATTAGGCTACAATGAGAATGTATAAAATAAATAAAGACGAAAAAAAACAGGCGTGTCTGTTTCTCTTCCGGCCATCATCTGTAGCTGTAGGCAGGAGCAGGAGAAAAACATATATCTATCTATCTATCGGATCTATCTATCATCTCTTGCACTTCCTTCCTTCCTTTCCTCCGATTAATTATATATAAATCTTGCTTGTCTTGTCTTGTCTACTCGATCTTGTGTTCCCATCTGTCTCCTCTCCTCTCGAGAGCTAGCGTCTCCTCCTCCCCACGCACCCCCCGGCCCGGCCGCTTCGCCAAACCCTAGTCCTAATACATACAATGGCGCCGCAGCCACCGCTTTCCCCGCCAACGCCAACGCCAACGCCAGCGGCGACGGCGACAGCATCGTCGACCGCGACGTCTGGCTCGCCTGCGCCGTCCCGCTCTCCCGCCTCCCCCCACCGTCGGCGCCGAGGTCTACTACTTCCCCACGGCCACGCCGAGCAGTGCCCCGCGCACCTCCCGGCGCCGCTCCCCGCGCCGCACCTCTTCCCCTGCACCGTCACCGACGTCACACTCGGAGCGGACGAAAAGACCAACGAGGTGTTCGCCAAAATCTCCCTCAGCCCAGGCCCCCACACCCACCGCGGCCCTGCTGGCGCTTCCAGCCGTCCCGCCGACAGCCCCCCTCGTGAGGAGCTCGCCTACTTCACCAAGGAGCTCACGCAGAGCGACGCCAACAACGGCGGCGGCTTCTCCGTCCCGCGCTACTGCGCCGACCACATCTTCCCCCCGCTCGACTTCGACGCCGACCCGCCCGTGCAGAACCTCGTCATGCGCGACACCAGGGGCAACCCATGGCAGTTCCGACACATCTACCGCGGGACGCCGCGGCGCCACCTGCTCACCACGGGCTGGAGCAGGTTCGTCAACGCCAAGCTGCTCGTCGCGGGGGACGTGGCCGTCTTCATGCGCCGCGCCAACGGCGAACTCATCGTCGGACTGCGCCGCACGCCAAGGTACCCGCTCGCCGCCTGGACTGCTGCTGCTGGGCGTTGGGGCCGACCAGCCCCCGCCCCGCAACGCGCGCGCGGGTGCCGCCCCAGGACGTCATGCAGGCCGCGCGCCTCGCCGCCGAGGGCAGGCCCTTCACCGTCACCTACTTCCCGAGGCAGGCCGCCGGGGAGTTCGTCGTCCCGCGCGCCGAGGTGGACGAAGCGCTCGCCGCCGCCCGCTGGGAGCCAGGCACGCAGGTGCGCATGCAGGTCATGGAGGCCGAGGACACGCGCCGCACCGTCTGGGCCGACGGACACGTCAAGGCGCTCCACCAAAACATCTGGAGAGCGCTCGAGGTCGGTCGTTCTGCCTCACTCAACTCTCGTCTTCCTCCATTTGTCATTGACCGACCTGCATCTGCATGCGTGTGTTGTGTTCACCGGAATCGATCACCCTACGACCCCTGCCATTATTATATCATATTATGCATGCTAATGATGATCGATGATGCATGCGATTCACCTTCCCCCACTTTAATCTGTTGCTACCCTTCCCTTATATTCAATCACTTACTGCTTACAAAGCAGCTATCATTAGAACAGTCTTGACCTTTACTAGCTTTCAAGCCAGTCGCTCGTACAGTACGTGCTAATTAAACAGATTTTGTTGTCGTCTTTTTATATTGCGATTGTGATTGGGACTGGGATTCCGATTGCGATTGCGCGCATTGTGGGGCTGCCGGTGGTTCTTCTGTCGGATTGGATGGGATGGATGATACCTTCACATGTCTGTTTTCTGTTTCCATTTCCACTCTGCAGTCTGTCTATGGGTCTATCTCTGCATTCAGCTTGTCCATATCTTCCTTCTACTACTACTGCGGCCTGTGCCAAGGAGTACCACTGTGTATTTTATTCATCCAATCTTGTCACGACTCGTGATGTCTGTGCCACTTCGGCTTCGTACCGGACCTTTTTTTCTTCTGATTTCTGAATGCATGCACCCCGCATTCCGATCCATTCCCTGCTTAATTTAATTTGTTTTCGTACAAGAAACCACATGTGCACTGCACATATATATATAGGTCTGTAATGTCATGTAACTCCAGTAGGAAACCACCGAAGGAATTTGATTTCTTCCTAATCATCACGCGGACTTCCATCAGTTTGTTGAAAAAATTCAGGGGTATCCCTTAAAAAAAGTTCAGGCTAAATATTCTCTTCTTATAACTGACTTGGTATATCTTCTCTTGCGTGGGTTCACGGTGAACCATTCACCGTCTTATATTTTAGTAGTATGTTATTACAGAGTCTTATTATTAGTAGGGCAAGATTATGTCCTTCTCTGCTAGCGTTAGAGCTAAGGGATCGGTTATGTTTGTTTCCCATGATTATATTGCCAATTGTGTACTTGATCCCGACTCATGTCATTACCATTTGACACAACTGCAGATCGACTGGGATGACTCCTCTCCACTGTCACAAGAACTGAGCAGATTTGTGAATGCTTGGCAAGTCCAGCTTGTTGCATACCCTCCTCTTCCAAGCAGAGTGAGGATTTGCGACCCAATTGCGCCTCTTTGCCCCGGAGATGTCTCTTATCCACTGATGGGACCTGAAAGCCAGGCCATGGCTATGATATTGGGGTCACCAATTCCTGCTGGCATGCAGGGAGCCAGGCACACCGGCCCTCCCTCTGAATCCTCTGCAACGCTCACGACTCGGTTACTCTTCCCCCTGCCCAACAGGGACCTCCAGATGCCGCCGCGTACAAGCCCCAGTGCTCCCTCTGCGATTCTGGATCCTGAAGCTGCTTCTCCTCCCAACAACTCAGTAAGCATGCGTCCAGCAGAGCTTCCAGTCCAGGTGAAGAGCATACAGCTCTTTGGCGCCACAATCACACCCCATGTTGTGCAGAGTGCTACCGATGGTGGTTCTGAACAATTGATTGGAGCTCCTAATGGTGATGCTATGGCTGATGACAAAGGTGTCTAGTCTAAACCATGCAGCTGTACTTGAAGGTATGGTATGATCTTCTCAACACCCCCCCCTGGTGGTTTTGTTGCAGTGAAAGATGCAGAGAGAGTTTAATTTGGTTCAGCATACAAGGTGTATTATTGTTTGGGGGCATAGGAAATGGAAATAGTGATTTTTGCAAAGGCATAAGAAGCTGCAGAAGCGAATTATTGCAATAAAAATAAAAAAGGAGCACAGTTTATCTATAATCGGCACCAAAACATTCTCAACCCCTCTCCACGCTCCACCGCGACTGTCACTGATGTGTGCTTGCAATGCTTTTGTTTGCAGATGCCTGGATAAGACTGGGAGGGGGGAGTATCACTACCTCTACATCTGGTGCAGGTGCAGGTGCAGAGTTTTTATCTGTAGCTAGCTTTAGTTGGCTGTGGGAGTATTACTAGTACTATTACAACCCCGGCGCCTTATTAGTTGTTAGCTTAATTTGTTAAGAGAAGGAAGGGGGGTAGCAGTAGCACTACGCATGGCTGTAGCTTAGTTGAAATTGAAACACCACCCTTTGCTACCTGTTACAGTGGTGGAGGTGCGCGCATTTCATTCGCTTAACAGACTACTACTGTTGTATAACGTTGGTTGGTTGATTCAATTCTGGGAGTTGGTGGTATCGCTCTCGTCTGCTCTGCCGTAATACATTGCTTGCAAATTGCAGTTGCATTGCTAATGTGGTTTTTAATTTGGTAAATCATACGGATCATTGGTCCTTGCTTGCTTGCCCCTAAGGCTAAGGCTCTAATCGTGTTGCATTAATTGTTTGTGTGGTCTGGATCAGCTCATGTGAAGTCATGTGCAAGTGCAAGGGCATGACCTCAAGCACATGCTGCCCGCCCTGCCTGCCTGCCTGCTGTGAATAATTCTTCCGTTGCATTGCATGCATTTCAGACTCGAAGCCCTGCCTAGCAGAATGTTTTCCCAGTGCATGCATCTCTCATTCTCTCTGGAAGAAAGGCAGTCAAGATGCAACGCATGGTCTTTTTCTTAGTTTCTCCTTTTTCATTGCCTTGCATTTGCTTTCCTTTCCTTTATTCAATTTGCTGCTCTTGAAAAGGGGCATGCATGCATGCATCATACACGTACATGCATCTTCTTTGTGAGCCGACTTTAACAATGCAATGCAATGCAAAGCAAAGCAAAGCAGAGTAGTGTTGCTGCATATGGACATGGTGTGGTGTGATACTCCTCTCATTTGTGAAGTGTGATGGGGTCGAAAAGGTCGTTGCGACATGCCATCAATCTTGGACCGTCTGTCTGCCCATATCCATCTTTGTCGGTAGATTACTTGTTGCCGACCCGATTCAATCGCGGGCAAACTCAGCTGACAAGCAAGCAAATCTTACATTAGCTAGCTGTGCTGCAATATGAATATAGTATTAGGCAAACAGACATCCGGTCCGACGACCACTGTCCACACCAACAGCTATATAGCTCAGGCAGGCAGGCAGCTGTGCATGATTAAGCTCCATCCACCACCAGAACATATACAGTTTTGCATGCATGTCAAATTCATTTCATACAGCCAAAGGCAGGCAGGCATAAGAAGTAGTACTAGAGTAGTATTTTTTTTTTCTCTGTTTCTTGGTCAATCAAAACCCACAGTACATGGCATGGCTCGATTAGTTAAATACTCGGATCATCACTCCCTGATCAGCATCATCAAGCACAATCCTCATTCTCAATTGTTTTCTTCTTTTAATTTTGAGTATCTCTGTCTCTCTCTATACTATAATAATGCATAGTAAAATTCTTGCATGATCATTGGATATATGATTGATCCATATATATACTGACAGTATCTGTGGTCACCGCTAGACATAGTACTGTATGCATGCACAAACAGACACGAAGTAGTAGTGTCTACCTCTAGCTACAGTGCACGTAGGTAAAAGGAGGCACTCACTCATTCACTCCTTTTTTTTTTTTTTGTACAACCAAACCAAGCAATTACAAAGGAAGCCGTACGTGTACGCGTCAGTAGTGATAGAGAAAGCAACAAGCATGCATTGGTGGGACGACTCACTCTCGATCGGAGATGGGATGGGAGATCCATGGCAATGCTGGCATCTCGCCGCCGTGCCACTACCACGCTGCAGGCCGGTCGCCGTGCGCGCGCCTCCGAGTGAGGCTCCGGATCCAGCCTCTCCCTGCTGCTCCTCTCGCCTTGGACCGCTCCTTATTATTCTTGCCGTCCAGCCCGCCGCCCGCCGCCTTGGCCGACCTCCTCCAGCGTGCCAGCTGCAGCAGCCGCCCCACCACCTGCTTGCGCCACCGGGTGACGCCGCCCCGTTTCACGTGCTCCACCGCCACCACCACCGTCGACGACGACGACGACCTCGCGGGAGCCGGAGCCGGAGCTGGAGCCGGCTTGCCTTTGCCTGCCGCCGCCACCTCGGCCTTGTCCTCCGCAGAAGAAGCCTGCTGCTGCTGCTTCTGCTTGTGCTGCTGGCTCTGGACGCTGTCCCACGTCGCCTTGCCGTTGTCCTCGAACTTGATGGAGATGAAGGAATCTTTTTTTTTTTCCCAGTTTCGTTTCGTTTTTGCACATCGATCCGGCCCATTGAATGAATGATTGATTGATTGATTTGCCAAACGAACAATCAAACAATTGATGAATGATACGGACGGACGATGATGATGAATGAAATTAAGGCAAAAGCAGTAATTAAGCAGAAATGAAATGCAAGCAAGCAGCGGCGGTGCCATTATATATATAATGGCACGTACTGCTAGGTGCTAGCTAGTACTCAAGTATTAATTTAATTTTATTGATGCAAGATAGATAGATAGATAGATAGATAGATAGATAGATGTTTATGTAGCAAAGCATACCATCGAGGCTTGCGACGGAGGCGGTGGTGGCGGCGTCGTCGTCGTCGGAGTAGCCGCACTTGTTGTCGGGGTCCCGGTCACGGCCCCGATGGTGGCGGGAGTCGAGGCGCTGGAGGAAGGAGGAGCCGAGCGCGAAGACCTTGGGGAGGGAGATGCTGCTGCTCCGGCTCCGGCTCCTGCGGCCCACCAACACGGCGTCTGTGCCGGCGTTGTTGTTGTTGCTGCTGCTGTTGGCGGCGGCGAGGAGGAGGAGGAGGCGGTCCTTGAGGCAGTGGGCGCAGACGCCGACGACGACCTCCCTGGGGTGGAAGCAGCAGTAGCCTCCTCCTGGGACGTCCCCCTGCCCATGCCCGTATACGACGTACGCCTGCTGCTGCTGCTGCTGCTTGTTCATCATGCTAGCCACCTCCCTTCCCTGCTTATTGCACACTGCTAATAACACTGCTAGCTAGTGCTACTCGATCTGCTACTACGACTCTTCTTGCAATGGATCGGAGGGCGTACACTCTGCAGGAGTGAGTAGTGGATTAATTAGAGGAAGAAGATAAGAGGCTTCATTCACTCCCTCGCTCCTCAATCAGAGAGAGAGAGAGAGGGACGGACGGATGGAGATCTGCGCAAGGAAGAAGAAGAAGAAGAAGAAAGAGAAGGACTCTTCTCTTCGGTTGGCTGGCTGGCCACCCCTTGCTTGGCCCCTCCCTGTCTGTGGGTCTTCTGTGGGGCGGGGGGAGGGCCGGACGGTAGCTGCCTAACTGGGGAGGGGAAGGGAAGGAGACGAAAGCCGGGTAGCCGGCCGCTGCCTCCTTTGCTCTTCTACTTTCTGCCTTCCCCTCCCAGATTCCCTGAATGAGTCTCTCAACAGTCAACCATGCATTCTGCTTCTTGATTTCTCATGCATCTATCTATCTATCTATCTTCTTGTTACAATTATATTTAATGTTAAGAGGGGCCGCGGGTATTAAAAAATTATTAATAAAAATATAGATAAGATGATATGACCAATCAACAACAGCATTGTTCCTAATTAAACTCTCACTCCCATCCGTTTACCTTAATTGCATGCATGCATGCATGGGCATTCTATATAATACTCCATTTATAATTAATTACTAGTAACATTTGTTGTTGCAATAAAATAAAATAAAATAAAATAGATAGATAACTGCTAAT
Source organism: Chrysopogon serrulatus (assembly GCA_015844335.1). NCBI lineage: Eukaryota > Viridiplantae > Streptophyta > Magnoliopsida > Poales > Poaceae > Chrysopogon > Chrysopogon serrulatus. Next base: position 59,365 of record JADLZL010001650.1, on the reverse strand, counting down.
AATAATTGGAGAATGGGATGGAGAGGAGAGGAATGGAACCGTTGGGTCATGCTCATGGATGGATGGATGGTCCAACTTTGATGGAGAAAAGAAAAGGACCAGCTAGCTAGCAGCCACCAACATTACTGCTCCATGTTACATTGCATTGCGCACCGTTTAGAGTATCACCAGAAGCTCACTAAAAATTACTTGGTAAACTAATCATTATGCCAGGTGATTGAACAAAGTAAATAGAAAGCTACATTTTCCTTTTTACGTTCTTTTCTATAAATTTCATCAATTTGCTTCCTAAAACTCAAAAACAGTGTGGGAGTCAGAAAAAAGGAAAAGCCATGTGAAAACCATGAAAGAGGGGACATCCGGATAGATAGCAAGCTCAGAACACACACACGTATATTTATAAGTTGAGCGACAAATTTAACAAGTGTTTATCTTTAAGCAGTTTATTTATTATTAGTTAACAAAACTATTAGAGGACTATTTTTTCCTCTCTTTTTGCCGGAAAAAGAAATTAGAGAGTTCCTTACCATACAAGACGCTCCCGGTTCATGCTCTAGCCCACCCTAGTCACGACTAACCACGCCTAGCTAGGATCGGCTAGAGGCCTCTTTTGCCGGTTGAAGCCCGAGCGACAAGTTGTTGGGACTAACCAAGCCTACTTGTAGGGGTCGAGGATGGGTTGTAGAGTGGTGGATAGTATAAAAATAGTTTTTGCCAATGACATTTCACCGCCAGTTCTTATAAAACCATTTGTGATAATACTCAGTGTGAGTTTGGAATAAAATAAGTTGTTTTTGTCCTTGGACTGTCCTAAGCGCGTGCTCGCGTGTCTCGCCAACAATGTGTGTTTTCTCAAGATGGTTAACAGGTGGGCCTGTGTGCCCACATGTCATCACGCAATGGTCGTGGATCATGTGGGTCGGCCCATCTAGATCCTTTGCGTGTTTTCCATTAACTCTCCTGCCTATGCATGACTCCCAGCACGGTGACCTTCTGGTGTAGGCCCTTAAGCAGAGGCCACCAAGTGGCAACACCCATTTCTTGGCTAGTGGCGATCTCGGCGTCAATTGTTGTATCTCGATCATGGGCCAAAAGCAAACTCAATGGCGGGCAGGCCTAGCATGTCCTTGCTAGTGAAGGGTGTAGCTATATGTGGTATCAATTATCACTGATGGTTGCAAACCAATTGGTGATAATTTTTATCTGCACTGCTGTTTTGCAAAATCGGTGGTTTGAGAGCGATAATAATGTCTATGCAGTAGCAGAGGCATGTTAGCAGTTCGAGATGATGAAAAAAAGGAAAATCAAATTGTTGGCTCTTTTTTTAGGAAACTAATGTAGAAAACTATTGGAGAGAGATAAATTGAGCTCTCTACTCTTTTCTGTTAACTTGATAACGTTATTGATCTTGCAAGTGAATTTTGCAAAAAAAAAAAAAAAAAATCAGATGGTTTGAGAAGCCTTTAATTTTCTCTCTCAGTGGTGCACGTGGGGTGCATGGTCCTTTCCATGACACAACGTGCTGCGTCCACGTCTCAAATCTCAATGAACGCCGGCCTTTGCCGCGACCGCTACCAACACGTACGTACGCGGGTCGGGTCGGGCCGTCGGGGTCTACCATGCATTTGCATCGCATGTCCCACCATCCGCAAGCGTGACTACTCACTCATGTTTCATGATTCAAGTACTTGGACTCAACTGAAAAGACATTACTAATTTGTTTAGATGCACCTAACTAAAGTTAGTTATCTAAAATTTTTAAGTAAGACTTTAACTAGTTAAAAGTTTTCTAGTTAGACTTTAGCTGGATATTTAAATGCTGTAGCTAATAAACTCGGCAAAATTTTAGCTAGCTTCAGCTAAGTTGAAGTAGCTAAACTTTGTTAGTCTTTTAGCTAGATTATTTAGATATCTAGCAGCTAAATTTAGCTGGCTAAAGTTTAACAGATCCTAAAATCTCACAAAAATTATAACCAGTATCCCACTAGTGTTATGAACAAGAACTTCCATTTTGCAGCATTAAAACATGAACGATTCATATGCACATTGAAAGAGGGAAAGAAAGTTGTCCCTGAAACACGTCTAAATATTGTGAATTCCTATGTAAAGTTACAAATACACGCCACTCCGTCCATGATAAAGCTAAAATATTACACCAAAAAAATGGACTGGAAACAAGTGTACAGATGCGGGTTCCTCATAGACGAGCTACGTAGGAGTTAGCTTGTGTTACATATCGCACCCATCTGTAAGGGTTGTATGCCTTTGATTTCTTTGCGATCTGAAGATACCGGACCTGCAGCACAGTAACACAGTCCATAGTTGATCAGAAACATTCTGCAATAATTCTGCATGCCAATGTTTTTGAGCAATTAAGGCTTTGGAGGATCATAACAACTACATCTCTAAAAGTGTATAGCACCATGTTGAGACAAGTTTCAGAAAGCCCACGGCTAAACCAAAAAAAAAATGCACTAAAAGATAATTTAATCATGACACAATTAGGCAAATAATTTTTTCTAAAAATACTCTTATGTCCTGTAATGCCCATGGATCAACCCACAAAATTACCATACAAAAGTATGTGGCCTTGCCTGCAGCTTTGATGCATTGTACATCGGTATAGTGAAATTCATATTCACTGGCCCAGCTTCCTTTGTGATATTTCCTGCATTTCACAAAGAATGTCAGCAAGTTGCCTAACAGGAAATTACATGATGTTGCCAGGTCAGGGTATAAGTAATGCTTCAAACAAAACATGTACCATGTGATTCCTGGGAAAATGTCAGCTTTGCACGAAGAGTGTGCTCAGAACCACCAACAATCTGTAGCGTGAAGTTAAAATTGTTTAGCAAGCTACAGCAAACTGATTAGTACTTTTAAGTTATCATTGTAAAATGCAAGTGCTTATCATCTTAAGCAAGATGTACATATGCTCGTTGGCACTGACCTTCTTTAGATTCCACTCAAGTCTCCTAGATCCTTCCTTGAAATCGGTTGTCTGTCCAACTGCTCCAGCTTCCAACTCAAAACTCGCTCTGAAATGTAACCCATTATAGGGAACTTTAGCTAACAATATAAGCATCGGCTGATATTTCACCTTTTTTTAACTTCATAGGAATAAATATATAACTGTAGTTGACCTCATTGTGTATGCAGGCACTGGCATTTGTACTGTGATTGTGTTAGCAGTGACATTTGCGGAGAAGTCTGCTCTTATTTTCAGAAGAACTTCAGCCTGTGTAGATATAGAAGAACTGTAGTTTCACCAAACTGAATCATAGTTTTCATCAATGCATAATAGAAAGACAAGCATTCCATACCCTCGATGGTCCAGCTTCTTCAATTAGTGCGGTTACACGGAATGGCGGCTTAAATTCTTGGGTCATCCGGTAGTTCATTACAGGGAATTCTCCATCAGGCGGTATCTATGCAATATTGCAACGATAAATATAAGTTCTCTATCTTTTTCCTTAAGTACTCACCCCATTCCAAATTATTTCTTTTTATCTAGATGTATATCAAAAGCTATGTATCTAAAAAAGCCCGAATGACTTATAATTTGGAATGGTGTGATAAACTGTAGATATAGTTCTTGAGTTCTGCAAAAGCAAAAGAATAAACAGACAGAAAAGCCTTATTTGAGTACTTACTAAAGTCAAAGTTCTGTCAATATCAAAACTGTCCAGATGTACTGACTCATGGAAGTTGCAATCATCAAGAATGACTGTTCCTCCTCCAGAAGAACTTCTGTAATCTGGCTTTAAAAAAATATAATATTGTATGTGATCAGCATTCGACAATATATCCATGACAATTAGACAAATAGAAAGATCAGCATCTAAAAAAATAAGCGAGGTTCAATGGTGAGCAGATTCAAGTTTCGTTAAAGGAATCACTTGTGCAAAAACACTCTGGAATGCAAATAAGTATAGTGACTATAAATGAATTCCCTTATTAATTTCACATTGCGAGTTCCAGAATAATTGAAACACTATAAGCTTATCATAGATTGGTCTCAAATGTTATAGAAACACAGCATCATGAAAGATGTACAAGGGCTAAAGGAGAAATATATTTCTTGTGTCATATCCATATACCATTCAGATTATAAATTGCCTAAGCTAGTTGTCAAAGGAAAAGCTAACAATCGTACCGTGTGAAGAAGATCCAGTTCTTCCAATGCTCAAATCCTCATTGAGAGCAAGACGGATTTCTGGATTGCCAGTGAGGTAACTTTTCATTTGAATTGTTCCGTCAATCTCAGATGTAAGTATATAGCCCTGATTAATGAAAATGAAATGAAAAATAAGGTCACGAAACAACTGCCCATTAGAGCTACTGCTCCATCAAAAATGATACTCTGAGAGAGCATTATACACAGAAAAATAAATGAGGTAACACGAGTTAATTCAGTAAATCAACAAAGATCACATCACATGATATGTAAGATTGAGGTCGTAAGTCGTCTCAATGGCCCCTTACCCCATGGTTTTGAAGTATCATAGTTTAAAAGCAATGCTCTAGAGACTGTGATCTTTATTTTTACTTTAACTGTAGTGATATAAGGAACCAAATGGCAAAGAGGGTAGGCTCTGGCAGTAAAGGCAACAGCAAACCAAAACTAGATGATGATATATGAAAACTAAATTTGCAGTGGGCGCCATCACTATCTAAAACATTTACAACCACAAATTCAGGACATATATAAAGGATTTCAACAAAAAAAAAGGCAAAAATATCTTTGAATAGAAAAAAAAAAATTGTAACAGCAAGGCATGACATAGACCACTACTTACACTCGAGCTGAATGTCACACTTATTCTCTCAATGATATCAACAAAAATTTCCTCCCTCTTCTTCCCCCCAGGCTCAGTAGCAACAACAGATTTTGTAATAGCTGTACCAGGCATACGCTTTGTGCCTTGCTGCAGAAGACAAGGATGTTAAATGAAACTATGCAATTGCCAAAATAGCATGCGGAAGGCATGTTCCTTGGTCAAGGAACCCTAATGTTATGTTTCTTGCAGTAATGTGCACAAGTGTTACCATGAACATAGCAGCAGGACCGAGTGGTGGCAGCCTTCCAGCATCAACCATAATGGGTTCATTGAATATGTACGACTTCAGAACCTCAGTAGAGGTTGTTTGTGGGTATCCAAAGTCCTGATTGCACAATTCAACTTGTTAGCAAAGCCATACAAATGCTAACAGAAGATGGTAGTAAGCATTCCCATTAACAGATGAACCATACTAATCACTGTGAAAGCCCACAACTTCTTTGTTAAATTTTACACTTAGGCTTTGCTAGTGACTAAAAACAAGGTCACAAAGCATATGAATTCAGAAAGGCGCGAGAAAGATGGTGGAGAGTACTTACAATGACTTCATCAAGCAATTCATACACCAAAATAAAATTCTTCCGCAGTGAATCTTCATTAAGGACGCCGAGATAATCTTTTGTAACACGTGCAATCCTTTGCAGAACTTCCAAGAGAAGGGATGGGGAAACATTAACCATCGTGGTTACCACAAAAAATAGTCCAGCGACCTTGACATGAATATAATTAACCCCATCGACATTCTGTCATAGTAAAAAGAAAGAATACCGGTTGTCAGATCAAATCAAATAGTAAAGGAACGCACCAATAAGCACATCACAGGTGGAATCACTTTCTTTTCATACACACATGAACTGAATGCTATTCTTTCAGTTTAGTCAAGTATTTTTATGTGCCAATGTACTGTTTAAAGTCAAATATTAAATGTACCAAATTGATCCACAAAGGGCTTCATACACACAATAGATACAGAGGCAACTACACATCACACTAGAAACCATTTTTCATTGAATAGAAATTTGCCTTCCTTAATAAGCATAGTTCCCACTGCTGTGACCCAGTTTTACTCCACCAGTTCATCTTAATAAAGCGTTTGAATAACACACAAAATGTAAGCAAATGGTCCTTTACAGATTGCACGGTAACAGATGATACCGTAAGTACTTAACATAAAAGGAAATTTGACAATCACACACAACTCAAATTCTGCTACATGTCCATCCAATTTTCTAAGGTAATGCTGCTCAACCGACAATTCGACACTGCACATCAGAATTATAAATAAACGCACACATTTCATCACACAATTAAAGTGCTAGGTCCAATTAAACCACAAGCTTGCAAATACAGCATTCAGCTAATATACGAGGCAAGAATCACAGTTACTACGTGCTAAGTTGTGTACCAATGTAGGTCAAAATTTTGCAGTCTCAATATGAGAGCTGGAGTAAGTAACAGATAGTGTACGTACAAAGACTGGGGGTGCCTCCTCTGCCTCATCGTCATTCCAGAACTTGACCTTCCGGAAGAAGATCTCGGCGCTGCCCTTGGGCACCTCGCCGCGATCTGCACCCACCCCCGCAAACAGGAAAGTTTCCAACTGAATCAGCTCAGGATCGCAACGGAAAACAAAAGGAGTTCCACCCACCCAGATCGGACGGGACGGCGGGGGATGGGACGAGACACTGGGGTTATAGATAGATCTTACAGTCGCGGAAGACGATGTGATCGCCGCGCTGCGACAGAACGAAGAACTGCGAGATCATCCCACCACACCACGGGGCCCCTAGCTGCGACTGTCAATTCGATTCAGAGGGAGTAGTAGATAGAAGAGCCCGCCGCGCAGATCTCCTCTCCTCGTCCTGGGCAGCTCCTCGCCGCGCTGGCGCTGCCTCCTCCTTGACGACGGAAGAAGATCAACAACGGAAGCGTAAGGCCCATTGGGCTGGCGACGGTTCATTGGGCCTGATCTAACATCAGTGACACGGGCCCATCCATGATCCATTGGTAAACGTCAACATCGTCGAGTCATCGTGGTCTGATATAAATTTTCTTAAACTTTTGAAAAAAAGGATTTATAAACTTTATCGGGGTTGACGACCTGATAATCCCCGTAAATTCGCTCCCTACCAACAGCATGTCATTCGCTGGCCTCCAAAGGGCACCGGGAATAATTCAGCATCCATTGGCCCGCCAAGTTCTTATTTGGCGCTCGTCGCGCGCGTGAGAATGAAAAGGCAGAGTGTGCGGGCAATGGGCAGGACAGCTGGCGGTGAGGTTGTCGAGGGGCTGGGGTGAGGAGGCGACAATGCCTATTAGGTCCTGTTTGGAAGTCCGGTTTTTAGTCCAAAACCCTTGTAAATTACAGGTCGTAAATTTTTTTTTTTTCAAGCTAATCTAGAATTGGTTGTTTGGATGGTCGGTCAGTAGAATAATTTTACAATTGGTTTTGGCCAAAACAACCGGATAAAAATAATCTCCTTCCCAGGTCTGTAAAAATATACGACAACTATCGGGCTATCTCTCCCATCCGCTCGGCGGCTCGCTTCGCCTCTGCTCCTCTTGCTTTCTCTCATCGGCGGCGGGAACTATCTGCGTTCGATCCGCACCTTGCATCATCCCTCTTCTCTCCCGATCTCGTAGGTGGTGGTCTCCCCGATCTCTTGGCTTTCTCTCGGCAAATGCGGCGGAATCCATGATTCAACTTGCGGCATGGGTAACTATCTTCCGTTAGGTCGGATAGCTCTCGCTTTTGATTGGAACGCCGAACCCGGCATCAAAAGACCCTCTTCTCCTTAGCACCACGATTCCTCGGGTTATCAACCGTGTCACCAACCGGTGGTGAAGAAGGCTAATCCGTGCCTCGAAACGAAGAACACAAGCAAGAACTCGAAAGAACGGCCGGTTGGGACAAAATGATGAATGATTAAGTTCTCAAGTTGGGGTTCCACAAACCGATGAACGGCGATTGTCAATGGACAGATTAATCTTAAGCAAAACCCAAACCCTAATGACCACTGATTATAAAGGTCTTAGGGTCGCCGCCTACCCCGGGGGCTCAAGGCCCAACGACAAAAAGGTGGGACTGACAGCGACGCACTTATTTCGATAATTCCCCGTTGACTCCGCTTTTTACGTGAGACCAGTTGCATTGGCTTCCTTATCAAATTATCTTTCCAACCGTGGCTGAACCATCGAAAACGGAGTCCGGATGTGTCCGTGGCGCGCCGGTCTCAAGACGATCGGGTCCCGAGGCCGAGGTAGACTCGAAATCGTGTTGGTCGGGACCTCCGGCTTGTGTTGCACGTCCCTAGCTGGTCTTCCTCGCCTCCACACCTTCCTTTAAGTTCCTCATGACCCTCTGCACTGTTCCAAAGCAATATAACATCATTAGGTAGCAATCTATTCTCAAAAGTATGAAACGGATCGCTTAAGAACGAACTCACCTGTAATTTTAGTTGTCGCATTCGAGCTCGGGTCATTGGCCCTTGCGGTATAGTAGTAGAAGGATCAGTGGTTGTATCCAAAGGAGTGATGTCCTCATCGGGAAGGCCGACAAATGGGAGCGCAACGACGGCGTCTTGTCCTACACCATGCTCGGGCGCCGCCCAACGGCACGCAGCGCATCGGGCCTTGATCTCGGCGGCGGCCCCCTCTCAAAGCATCAAATTACTACGCCCTCTCCCCTGCATGATCCCGGGTTGATTTGTGTCCACCGGGCGAAGTCTGGTGGAGCCGCCACCGAGTCACCCAAGCTCGTACTGGGGCGCCTCGTCATGGAGACGCCGGACTGCTTCTCAGCCCGCCGCCCGCGGCCAAGACAAGACGTAGCAGCAGGGGTTCCGTGTTCTCATGGACGGAAGACCTCATGTTCGTCACTATGCGATTAGCTAGCAGATGCTAGCGCATTGCGGAATCATGTCAACCCATCCAAACAACATTTTACAAGTGCAAATGAATTCAGTGGTATTCCTTGCACAATAAATTACAGGCGGAAGCTTCTTACATGTTTAAAAAATCACCAAACATCCAAACAGAGCCTTAGTGTTTAGGGGAGCCCTTTTGTGGCCGGCGGGTTTAGAAAGGGAAGGGCACGGCTGTGATGATGGGTTAAGGGGCAATGAGCGAGGCAGCGGAGGGCGGTGGCGGGGGCAAGAAGTCGCCGACGAACTTTCCAATTGGGATTAGCAGGATGGCCCGACGAAAATGGGCAGCAGACGAGGAGGTCGGCGATAGCCAAGACGATGGTCAACGGGGCAAAGGAGAGGAGGTATGGAATGAGGGAGGAGGAAGACAATAGGGATAGAGGAGGAGACGTGTATGCCACTATTCCTCACAACACACACATGTCTATTAAGGGATCGGAGTAAATTAGCTCGGCTCAGCCCACTGCTACCATCGTTGTTCCTCACAACATGCACACATCTACTAAGAGAGTCAGTTGGCTCGCTCGGCTCAGCCCGCTGCCACCACCCGCTGGGTAGATACACTGAATAATGTAGCCATGAATCACCTCGGCAATAGAGCAAAGCTAGAACTAGAATGCATGCCCGCACACACACAAGCACCATCGCTCCATCATGAGAAGGAAAGGAAACAATCCTAGGCACCGGCCGCCGTCAGTCTCCTCTTCAACAACACACCTTCCTTCTCATCCATCATCGGTGTGCTAATCATACGCCCTTCATCCATTTATCGGAGTCATCTTACCAAAAAAAAATTTCCTCCAAGAATTAAGAGTCCTCTAAGCTAGGGACCACAGTTTTCACACCGTTCAAGACACATGCAGCTTCTCTTACTGGCCTAATTAATACATCCGTTTGCATGCGGCTCTTCTCACTGGTGAAATTAAATCAACTGTCTACATGCGTCACTCCTCCTTGGTCACTGTGCATGACCCTAAGATGACTCCGATAAATAGATGGAGGGAGTACAACATAGTCTTCACCTCATGGTATATATGTCGTATGTATGGATGGGATGCACCACACATCACAAATTTTGGAATTCACATTTACATCCATTCCATGTGGTATTATATATATCTTACCAAAAAAATTATATTTATCTCTATCAACCTACTAAATTAGAGTCCTCTAAAAAACGCCCCCACGTCCCAGGAGCCCCGTCTTGATGACCCACCAAATTGTACCTAGAAAACCAACAAAAATAGAGGGCCATTCAATTTCAGTCATTCTCTCTCTTACTCATTCACATCGGACCTAATCAAAAAAGTGTCACACATCCTCCTCCTCCCTCGACCTCCCGTCCACCTCGCGCAATCACTCGATCTCCATGCCGAAGTTGCCCTGTTGCGCCGCCCTGGTGAACCACGCCGGATTAAATCAACGCCTCCCTACATGTGTTCCACACCCATATAGTACTCCGTGGTCACTCGCTAGAGATCAACTCCGCCCACCACACCCAAGAGCAGGTCGCCAGGCTGACGCTGCGAACGAGCAGAACTCCTGCCAGCACCCGCCCAGAAACCTAACCTGACTTGGGGCAACAAATCAATGGCACACCACTGGACCCCGCTTGGCCAAGGAGAATCGGTTGAAATTTTGTACACCACTCATTCTTGCTATATCTTTAATAAATTGGACTTCTAATTTCTATGCTATATATGTGCAGATCCAAAATCAAGTCTACATTGCTTCATTACAGGTAATCTAATACTACCCAATTTTGTGTTGTTTGAGCGGTAATATTTAAGACGATATGGTGACATCCAATTGGAATCATTTGTATTTGAGAAAACAAAAATTTGTTGGTGTATTATGTTTGAGCTATTTGTATATCATCATCAAATTATGTAATTATTTTGTTTCCATTGCAACATATCAAGCATGAATCTTTATTTGGTATATCAAGATGTCATAGAATCATGTTCTTTATTTCAATATTATTTAATATGTTATCAATGCTTTTTCAAAACCACCAAAACATATAGATCATTTTATTGTTTAATTTGTATCTCTTAAATATCTCTATAGTACGAATCCTAGACCCTGGACCAAACTCCATGCGTTGCTTGTTAGCCCGCTAGTCGTTCGATCCTGCGATCATGTGATATGGACCGTCCGATCTGGGTCTTAGTGGGTCCATCATCATCCGTTAAGATGTGAACCCGACGATGCCTGTGAATCGCGAACCCTCTCATGCCCTCCTCCCGCTCTACCTTCTTCGCCTATGACGATTGCGATTGCGAGTTTGGACACTCACCACCGCGCTAGCTCGGTCTGCCCGCCACGACCGCAATCAGTGACTCATCCCTGCGCTGCGGCAATTAATTACCTGGTTCCTCAACTAGACACACAGCCAGCCGCCCGAAGCCCGAAGCCGGGTTCCCCTCCGCCGAGCACCACTGACGACAAAGACAGACATAGTAGCTGGCAGAACAGAAGGCAACTGTAAGACGGAGCTGTGGAGCTGCAAAGGTGCGAGGAGGAGGAGGGGCTAGTCGCTGCGCCGTCGCATGAGAGGCACCAGCAGTTTGTTGAAATGCCCCCAAGGCAAGTTGCTCACTGAACCAAGGCTAGATCCAAACGTGCTCAGCCCCTTGAACAACGACGCAAGCATCCTTGGCCATGTCGTCCTCAGATCCATTGCCTTGCCCCTTGACGCAAGGCAATGGCGGCGGCAGGATACATGCATGTGCTTTTTTCTTAAGAGCCTCTCATCCTTGTATAGTTGTAGTGTGTATAGTTGTAGTATTCTTATTCATGTATAAACATACGCCAACTCTATCCACACACACACCACCAAGGATGCTTGCCACATTGATTAGCTTTGTGGCCCCATGTGAAAGAGACTGTAGACGACGGTGGAGAATAAATCTCTGAGGTGAGGCCTCGGTTGATTCCAGAAATCGAGCCCAGGACCAGCCGCTCGCACCACTCCGAGAGTACAAAAACCAAGCTACGCTAGGTCATCTCTACATGCCCGTGCTTTGGTTTCATTTTTGCCGGTAAAAGGGGCGGGCGATCGCTAACTAGACGAACGGGCAGGGCCGATACATGTCCAAAAGGCGACATTCAAGCTCGCCAAATGCCAATTTTTTTGTTCACCAAAAGCATCATATCATTGTTGCATTGTTTAATCTGATGACAGCCTGCTAATTCTGCTTACCACACTTTTGAACTAGTATGATTAATATAATAACTTAGCTTTGTTACTACACAGTGTAATTGTATGGAGCTTTACAAGTTTTCTGTGTTTAATTAGTTCTCGAGAAGAACACTGGAAAGCTTATTGCAGTACAGATAATATTTTAATCTATTAATTTTCTCGTAGACCTCGAGTTTGGGGACCTTATGAGACTAAATAAACATAGTGATTGATGGCCTAGTTGACACTGGACCCAATCAGTTTTCTTTGAGGGATCCTATACCTGAGTAGTTTATCTAAGGCGACTAACTTCTGTATTTGAAAGATCTCATAATTTGGTAAATTAAGTAACCAAGAATAATTGAACTGATGCCCTTTTCTTAAAATCATCAGATTTGGTGTTCTGTGCAAACTGAACTGACTACAAGGTGCAGACTTGCTGGATAAACTATATATATCATTGGTTTACAAAACAGCATCTTATGCCATTTGTAGTAATTAGAAAAATTGTGGCCATATCCAATGGTACTCTTAGAGGTTATGTGCCCATATTTCTTTCTTAAGGGTACTAGTACCTATGCCTGCATTAATACCGTTGTAGAATTTAATCTGCTCTATATCTTCTACAAGCACAAAATTAATATTACTTTGAAAATGTTACTCATTAACTAATGCCAGTTACAGAGTAATTAGAAAAATTGTGGCCATATCCAATAGTACTCTTTAGAGTTTCTGTGCCCATATTTCTTTCTTAAGGGTACCAGTGCCTATGCCTGCATTAATACCGTTGTAAAATTTAATCTGCTCTATATCTTCTACAAGCATAAGATTAATAGTACCTTGAAAATGTTACTCATTAACTAATGCCAGTTACAGATTAAATACTGCTATACAGAGTGAACAGGAGATTTCCAAAGCCAGCTCACCTCTGGTTCACAGGTTGCAGTGAAGAAATGGCAAGCCATCTTCAAATAATTTCTCTGTATGATGATCATTGGATCATTAAAAAGTAGCCAGGCCCTTGAAGCATCTGAAAATGGTAAAGTGGATGCAGACACAGTGCAGTACTTGATTATGTAGACATGTCAAACATACACACCATTGGTTGTCTGATGGATCGAAATAGATGGAAGGGCATACCCCATTGACTCTTCCTTTTAATTTTCCATTTCCTCTTAATACTCCAGGTTCTACAACTTACATGGCTAATTGCAGGTTCTCCAAGACAGCAACAAAGGCACTTATATAAACAAATAAAACCTCTTTGTTAAGGAACAAAATTTAAATATTTATACTGCCTCAAAGAGCACATTACCGAGTTCTGAAATTCAGTTAAATGTGATCCTCTGTGCTTCATATAGGTGTGAAGAGTGAACTGTTAACTGTGCTTTCCTCATTGCAACCCCATTTCTAGTTAACTATTTATATCACACACCGAAACCCAGTGTTTCTCAAGAATCTTCAACAAAGAACAGACCAGTTGCCCTCCCACACTGTCACTCACTGTCAAGCCAAGCAGTACAGGGCAAATACCAACCAAATAACAAACCTTCTGCAGTGCAGTGAAAGGGCAGCATGCGTAGTCTGCTGCTGCTCAAGTTCATGTGTCACCTACTGTTCAGCTAAACATCATCACTAATTATTCCCAACAAATTTCAGCATGCAAACTGAAGAGCACCACTACCAGTCTACCACCCTCTGCTCTGGCTCTGGGAGTCTAAAAATAAAAACATTGCATGACCGACCTACCAACTCCAGGAAGGATGATGACATATTGCACTGCCTGGCACAGAATCTCGGAGCTGGCTAGGCAAACAACATGGCCACTTTCCCACTTCCCAAGCTCAGAGAATGGGAGGTCCCAAACATTGATAACCTCTGATCAACAAACACACAACAAAAAAAAGGTAATAAGTTAGCAAGTCATAATCACACAATAAAAACAATCCAATATTATTTTTAGTACCCCAGCAGTCAGTGAAAGCAAAGTAAGCTTGTCAAGTTCACCCACTCTCAACGAAAAAAAGGAACAAATAGGTTCTCAACACAAACCAGGCGAGTGAAGAAAATCAACAGTTTATTATTGTTGTTTGCAACTGCCATGGGACAACAGAATACACAAGAACACAGCCTGCCTGATCTGACGAAATATTCATCAAGTTTGCAGAAAGCATACATCTAGTAGAAGCAGTCAACCATTTTGGTTTCATTCATGTCAGTGTATTGAAATCAATAGAACACGAGGACAAGAGCAGCTGAATATGTGAAAACTGTTTGATTTTGTGCATGAATTCAGTTTATTAGAGACATACAACAAACATTTTTAGATTATGTGAAAAACCTTTCGTTCGATAGTACGCTCCCTCATAGCACAAACATGTTTATATGCTACTACTAAACACAAACTAGTTTATTTGAGACCTAGCAAGTACTTTTCATTGTCCAAATGTCCAACGCAGTGCTCACTGCATCATGCATCATGTGGCTATGCAGAGCCAGGAATTGTGGTTCGTGGATGACAGTTCACACAAAAACATATGAAGAACAAAACTTATGTTAGCACAAAAAAAGGTGCACCAACTGTAAAGGCATCCCATGTAATGAAAATAAAAGGTCGTGTTCTCGGTCCAACAAAATCTGAGGATCGTGAGAAAACTTGGGGTTTGCTTTGCAGAACACTACAGGTGTCCCCTCGAGAGTACAACAAAAGAAAATCTAAAAAGGCTTACTTGGATTCGAGGAACTCCCTGATATCAGACTGCTCTTCATAATCATCATCTTCAAGATTAATCGTAGGAATTGTTCGCTCATTAGCCCTATTGTGAATTCTAGCCTGTAGATTCACAGACTGTTTGAGAAGCATTTGCCCATCCTTCAAATGGCAATTATCATGTGCATGTTTGTCTGCATGATCATTTATGAGCATTTTCTCGCTTTTCAGATTGTAGCTATGCAAATCATAGACACCCATATGCTTGGGTTCTGACACCATTTGATAATTATGGACAGAATGTCCATCCATGCCATCACTTAGCAGCAGCTGTTCACCAATCACAGGATGGTTCCCCATCCAGTCATTTTCATGTTCCAGCTCATCTGCATTTTGATCCAGATGTAAATGCTTGTTGCACTGTTGGATTCTAGTTGTATCATGTGCATCCATGCCATGACTTGGAAGTAATTTCTCAGTGTCCAGCATGTGAATATCCTGTGCATCTTCAACAGCCCCACTCTTCAAATCATACCTAATCAAGTCATGCCCATTCTTCACCATGTGATTATCCCCTGCAGTCTCATCTTGACCTTGAATTTCTGAAGCATGACACTTAGTTTGCTGGTGTATCCGGCCAATTAAATGAGGCACCGAATCAGAAACATGATCTGCTTGAGGATCACCAGAAATCTCAGTCATTTCACAGGTATCTGGAGTTTGGATGACGTTGAGGTCAAAAATTGCTGGCAGGTCTGGTTTATCTCTGTTAAAATCGCCAGCACCAGCCTCACCTTCACTCTGTGGATGTGGAGCCACCATTTCATCCCTTGCTTCAGAGCAGTCATGGTCCTCACCTAATGTTTCCCTCATACAAGTATCCATGACCATGGGTGCATTGGCAACTTCCCTGTCCTCTACAGCAGTGCTGAGCTGGGACCCCCCCTGCACCGGTTCCTCAACAGATTCCGACGGATGAACTTTGGTATCAGAATCAGACAGTTGGTGCTGGGTGACATCCATTTCGACACCATCCTCACCATTCCAGCGAGCAGCAGCAAACTCACCTTCCTCATCTTCAGAAATGTCTTGTTCCAACTCACCATCCTCGCCTTGGGAAATGTCTTGTTCCAACTCACCATCCTCGCCTTGAGAAATGTCTAGAGTACGATTCAGTCCATGGATCTCTGACTCCGTCTCCCCATGTTTGATAGCCATGGCGTGATCGGCACTGCCATTCACATCTGCAACCACCACTGAACTAGGCACCCTCCGCTGCTGCCTTGGCATTATTTCATCAGCATGGCCGTAGGGCACATCACAGTCTGCAGCAGCAGCAGCAGCAGGAGGAGTAATGCCAGAGTCTGGCACCTTGGTGTGATCCAAATCTCTGCTGCTGCTGCTGCCAGCGTAGTAGCTCCTGGTCCTGCTTCTACTCCTGCTCCTGCTCGTGCTCCTTGGATCCACTCTGCCGCCATCAGCGGAAGGCCGGCGGTCGTTATGCGAGTAGGACCTCGACATTGGAGGTCTCCTGGGCTCATCGTAGTCTCGAGTCCGGCGGCCACCCCGGTCCACATCACGGCCGGAGTCGTGGTACTTACGCCTGTCGTCAAAGCTCTGGCTCCTTCTGTCCCATCCTGTCGACTTCCGTGCCCGCCTGTCGTCATCCTCCCAGGCGCGGGCCCAGTCGTCATCATTCCGGCGCGATCTCGGATCGACGCCGCCGCCGCCGCCACCGTCGTCTAGCTTTCTCCCGCGGCTGGCGGAAGGGTGCGCGGGGCGTGGGGCGGGCGGGTCTTCCCTGGCCCGGAGCACGTGCTCGGGGATGACCCCTTGGTCGACCAGGTAGTGCGCGGCGAGGCGGCCGGCCTCGAGCAGGATGCGGTGGTTGGCGGCGGCGGCGATGTCGGGTTGGGGATCGCCACCGCGCCGTGGCGGCGGGGTGCGCCTCTGCGGGCGGCGCTGGTAACGCGGGGGGGGGGGCGGAGCAGGCGGTGACCGGCGGCGGTGGCCTCCTCCTCGTCGTCCACCACCCGAGGGTGGGTGCGGGTGTGGGTGCGGATCGCGGCCGCGAATGCGCGACCTCGGCGAATGCATGGAAGGACCTCGATTCGACTGGACGACGCGGTTGGGTGGCACTGGCAGGCCGGAGACGAAGCGGTCCCAAATCCGGCAAGGCGTCCAGTTGGGTGGAGGAGGCCAAATCTGTGACTTGACGTTCGTTGGGAGTCCGGCGAGGCGCAGATCTGAGGTAATCCTGCGTTCGTTCCGTTTGTTGGTCCTCGCCGGCAGGCGTTTGTTGGTCCCAGGCGCGCTGGCGAGGTGTGGCGCCGCGCCGCTGGTGGTGGAAGGCTGCGGGGGGAGGAAGAAGGGTTTGCTCTGTTCTGCTCTGCTGTGGTGGCCGGTGACGGTGCTGGGGCAGCCGGGCAGGGCAGGGCAGGGCACACCACCGCACACCGATTGCCAATAAATAGATAGGGCAACAAGGGGAGCAGAGGACGACGATGAAACGCGAGCCTGCCTCACTCCTTTCCTCCGTCTTTTTTTCTTAGTTCCAGTTACACGGTACAACACACGCATATAAATATACTTACACTTATGAATGAACATATGTAATAGACCTTACTTCTATGAATATTTTCGAAGACTAAGTTGATATTATTACTAGATTTTTGTTTCATTTAACTAACTATTTTTATTATACATGTATACTCACACTTATGAACAAACACATGTATATAATATACATGTACTCACACTTATAAACAAACACACGTAATAGCCGTGTTTCCCCTCCCTAGAGAAACATGACGTTCCTTGGAGATGCTTGTGGATGTGGAGGAGGACCATGACGTGCTCGTGAAGACTCCAATAGAGGTCCACCGTGCACGTCCTTAGGTCAACATCCCAACGCGCTGCCACCCTGACATGCCCTGGCCGGTCTACCCTGATGCGGCCCTCTCCTTCCACCCCCCGCACACGTCCCCAAGATGGCCTCCACTGCCACACACAAGAGCGAAGAACGGAGAGAAAGGGGAAGAAATGCATGCACAGTCAGAGATAAATATGTCTAAACATTGAGATAGTGATAGTTGTTAGTATGTGGATCCAAACATGCATGGTTGGATAATCACTAGTCAACTAATCTATAGTCCTAGCAAATCACTAGTCCTAGTCCATCCATATAGGACCTTAGCTATCCATTTAATACCATCAAGAGTAACAGTCTCATAAAAAAATTAAGTTCAAGGCCAATACTCATATCCTATATCCTACCTCCCTTACGAGAGAGTTGACAAAATCAAAGCAGAAACAAGAATAATCCGGCTAAAGCATCAACACTGTAATAAAAAAAAGAACCCTACCCAAATCAAAATCAATGTTTAATATATATGGCAACCATATGAATGTTGTCCACACACTTATTAAAGCATGCATATAATTTGATAAACCGTTACTCAAAAATTATAAAGATGTCATGTAGTTTTCAAGAATTAAGAAGAAAAGAGACAAAAGGGAGGGATGCCTCTCAATGCCAACCAAGGCTATTTGAAGCTCAATTGCGACAATAGCCTGATGTACAACAGTACGAGATTGAGAAAAAAATTGATGGTGTAGGCTGCGGCAGGTTTATCCGAAGCTCAATTGCGATGGGTCTTCTATGCCAAACTCTCGAACAGGCAGCTAGGGCTTTCTAATTCAAGTTTATGATGGAGATGTGGCATCCGAGAGGGGAAAGATTGACTATCTCCTAAACGCTTTCTAGGTTGAGCTCATCGCCTACCTTTAGGGTATGCAGGCTGCAGTTGATTTGGGCATTGGTAGAATCATAGTGGAGACCGATGCAAAGATGGTAGTCTAGGCTCTAACAACGAAGGATTATGATGCTATTGCTGCGAGAATTATGATAGGAAGATAAAGTCTCTAATGTCCATGTGTTTCATTAGTTTTGAGTGTGTGTTCAAAAGTAGAGGTTATAACAAAGTTACTCATGAGCTAGCTGTAATGGGTCATCTGTCTAGTTCTGGGGAGGGACTGATCTTGAGATCCATCCCCGAAAATGTTTGTGTATTTGTTGCTAATGATTTGTTAGTTGTTGAGTAATGAGATCATACTCGGTTTCAATAAAAAATGTCAACCCAAAAGAAGTGATGCCAGACGCTAATGCACTCTTTTTTTCTCCTCTTTCATCATTGGTACTCTACCCTACTCTGCTCCAGCAGAAATTTGGCAATTTCTTCGCTAATACTAGAAATAAATGGAGCTGTTCTCTATACAGTGCGTTGGTAGTGTGCTTTCAGGATGCTTCACTGTGATGGGCATGGACGGTGGGTGGGTTGTCCAGCCCATGTGGGGACGCAGGTGCTGCTTGTCATGGGGGGATAATAATTCCCTAATCCGGGTACATCTGTGATTTCGTGGTGGGGCCAGTCAATCAGTGTACGTTTCAAGGCAACGAAGCAGCTTTTCTTGTACTACTAAGACCTGACCAGGACGCTTCAGTTTGGTATGGTATCATCTCACCTCATGATGCAAAAAGCAAAATTTTAGCCATCCCTAATTTCGGTTCCTTTAAAAGCATTCCATTTTGGCCACTTTATTAATTGGTGGGACCGCGGAGGAATAAAAGGCATCCTCAGCTTCACTAAAATGATGGCCGTCAAAGGATGCCATTGCCAATTAGCATTAGCCAATTGATTTGATGAAGCCTAGCATATACCAGCCCAACAAAAAGACAATGTCATGTCCCTATTCGTTTCTTCCTTTCTGGGCTTTTCACTTCTTTTATATAGTGGCCCAGCCCAAAAGACACAATCTATCTAGATTCTAGATACATTTATTACAGTATTCTATCCACACAAAACAACACTTCAAAATGAAGTGAGCTCCCACCGATTCCTACCTTCTTTTTCTGGTTCCAAAGCAGTAAAGACAGAGCCTTTGGAATGGATGCCATCTCCAAACTGATAAATACTCAACTTAATAATAATAACTTCCCTCCTGGTGATGATTCGCAATTCCAAGTTTCCAACAATTATCCAAGCAAGGCAATAATGACCATGCATGCACTTCATTCCAATCACAGGTTTTTCACAACCAACCTTGCAAATATTTCAAAGTATCAGCTGCAAATCAACAAGCAGCCAAAAACCAGGGGCAAAATGGCTTTAAATCACATGATGGGCCAACATGTATACACAAATCACGGGACTTAGAATAGCTAATGATACATCTCCGCCAAGATGAACAGAGCAGGTAAGTTGAGCAAAATGTGCCGGCAACCATTAAGGTGGAATTGTAGCACAGACATGCTTGCTATAAGGCGCACGGGACTTAGAATAGCTAATGATACATCTCCGCCAAGATGAACAGAGCAGGTAAGTTGAGCAAAATGTGCCGGCAACCATTAAGGTGGAATTGTAGCACAGACATGCTTGCTATAAGGTGCACAAGAAATTTCATTCTTCAAGAAGATGGAAAAGACAAAATAATGTCCTGTATAAGACTTCTGCAGATGACTATTCAACAATATGCCATGTAACACATTTTCCTACTTCCCACGTATTAACCTGGTCCTGCACAGCAAACATGGCACACAATAGTTCATATTTAACCTATTGTTCAAAACTTACTCCAGGACAGTGCCCCACATGATAGATAAAAAAAAGCTTCTTTTTCAATGAATAAGATTTCTACCCAACTTGTACGTGAAGAATTCAGTACTATCACTTCCGCTTTCGCGCCAACTGGACAATGAACTAATAAAGAGACAAAAGGCAAACTGGAAGCATGTACAAAACTATACCAATCATTCTTTTGGTAATGCAAGCAGTAGCATTCCTTCTTTTATTGGGATCAGTGATCACACACCTACTATCTATGGTGTTTTGCTCAATGCACTGAACGATTGTTTGTTCCATACAAACAAGACAATATGATATTCCTTTCCTCTACAGATATGGATCACATTCATTTAGGAGTTATTCCTTCAAAGATAACTAGAGAAGACATGCCCTATTCTGTTCAAAGCATGAGCTTGAGAAATTTGATTCAAAAAGAAACAAATGTTGTAAATGAAGCAGATTAGTATCAAACCTCTAGGTGCACCTTCATGTGGACCCATCTGTGGCCCAAGCATCTGCATCACAGCTCTCAAAGCCTCCGCAGCCTGCTCGGGTGCAGCCACATTTATATGGATGCCATCATCCCTGCGTAAGCCTGGTTCACCATGTTCCCCTTCATGTCCATTAGAAGCCTGGCGTGCCTGAGTTCCTTGATTGCCTGAGCCCGAGAAGGCAAAGGGGGGAGGAACAGCAGCACCAGTTGGGAATGAAGCAGGTGGAGTATGGTTATTTGAATTCCCTGTTTGGCTCGATCCTTGACCACTTGCATTGCCATTTGCTTGACCAAAAATGTCATTCAAATTTATATTTATCGAATGTCCTGGTGGTGGTGCACCAATATCGGATGACCAGCCAGCGAAGAATTCTTGACCTGGAGAACTACCTGGTGGAAACAGATTGAAAGGAACACCACCACTTGTAAATATTGGATGTGGTCCTTGAGCTTGGCGTGCATGTGTATTCTATAAAAAAAATGATGGATTAGCTGTCAATTTAGACCAAAGAACAAAATAAAAGCATACAACATAATAAAACATAATCTTCAGTAGACATACAAACTAGGAGCATTTTTACAAGCAAAGTATTTCATTTTACAAAAAAAAATAGTGCTTATTTGTAGGACACATCTCAAACTCCACTTTAGAGGTATAGGCAAATTTCTAGTGACAGTACCTCTGGTGGGACTCGTTGGTCAGCCAGTTTCTTTTTTGTGACCTAAGTTTATTGGACAGAGAGCAAAGCAAAGAAAAAAAAGGTACATTAGCTTTCCATACTCATGTTCCAAATGAAAATAAAGTAGAAAACAGAAAATCTTTACCTCAATATTCTGCCTAACATTTTCATTACTAGGATCAAGCTCAGCAGCTGCAAGAAAAGCAAAGTAGATTAACATTCCACACATTATTGGATAACATAACACTATAGTGCAGAAACATGCAGGTTGAAAAAGTCGAGCAGTTAGTTTGATCAGGTAGAAGAAAACCCCATTATAACTGAAATATCAGTAATCATTGGAATAAATTTGAAGATCCAGATTTTAGTAGTTTACACAGTGCTTAAAGAATGCCACCATAAGAAAGTAGTATGGATTTGGCTGTGGAACTTGATTAGGACTCAACAGGGAACTGAACTAATTTTTTTCTAATTAGATTTCTATAAAAGTACAGATGTTAAGGAAGAAAGTTGCATTGGGGTTGGATGCCACGGTATGCTGAAAGTTACTCAAGAAACAAAAAGTTGCAAAAAAAAAAAAAAACAAAAGTTCAACTTCTAGATCCACAGTTCCTATTCCAATAAAAGACGCAACACAGGCAACTGCTCCTAGGGGGTGTTTGGATGGGGCAGGCAAAACTTTTGCCCTGTCCCATCGAATCTAGTCACATATGTATGGAAATTAAATGTAGTCTAAAAAAATAACTAATTGTACAGGCAGCACTTTTAACCTAATTAGTCCATGATTTGACAATGTGCTTACAGTAAACATTTGCTAATGACGGATTAATTATACTTAAAAAATTTGTCTCATGATTTCTTGACGAGTTCTGTAATTTGTTTTTTTATTAGTATTCGAAATCCCCTTCCAACATTCCGATGTGACACAGGCAGAACTTTTTCCACACCATCCAAACACCCCCCTACTAACTGCGGAAAAGGTTAAAAAGGGCAGCACAACAACAGATACCTTTCAAGTATCCCTTGTACAGAGCATCGTGGTAATTCCCCATAGCAAAATAAGCAGATCCAAGTCTGCTATATGCTTTGCTGTAGCTAGGGTCAATGTCAATTGACTTCAGGCAGTCCTCAATAGCTCCATTGTTCATATTAAGAAGGGTATATGCAGCAGCCCTGGAAGTGGCATGTACATGTTACATCAAAGTGGAAGCAAGTAAATGACATCATGGATTAACAAAAGCTAAAGAGTCCTTTGGTTGCCAGAAATGAGAAGTTCTCAATGGGCTTCTAACTAATTCATTATTTACGTTTATTTCTCAAATACGTGCTTTCCTTCCTCAGCTGCTCTGATATTGAGTTCCTAGGAAGAAACTAATAACAGGTACAAGGTACTGAGACTTGCTACCTAACCACAGGTTATAGAATAGGAACAACGTAAAGTAAGAACGGGTTCAGGCAGTTAAGTATTAAACTGCCATTAGTCCTTGAATCTCAAGATCCCATCCTACATTATTATTAAACATGAAACTGAGGAAATCAAATGTATCTTTTCTGTTCTATCAACTTAACACATTATCATGAGGAAAAAATTTCACAGCCATAGTTTCTCCAATTGGTCCATACCTGTTGCAGTAGTAAATGGCATTTTTTTTGTTTAATGCAATGGCACAGGTGTACAGCTCTACTGCTTTAAGGTGTTGGTTTGATCTCATGAATTCATTACCTGATAAATAAATGATAGGCAGTCAGTTAACAGTACCGAGCACATTGACATTCATTTATTAATGCATATAGAAGGCTTCAACTATAACATTATTGACTTTTAACTTTACACATTAAAAATAGCAAAGATTGCCAAGTTAGAATTTGCACATTAGCGCACAAGCTAACGAACCACAAAGGGAATGCATGTTGTTACTCAAAATACAACACATGAAATGACTAGACCACATACCTCTTGATTTAAAGGATTCTGCAAGGTCTATTAAGCTTGCCTTTTTCCTTCCTGACTTCTGCATCGCCTAAACAGAAACAAAAAAAGGGTCCATAATTAATAATTGTACAAACATGTCAAGAACAATCAGGACAAGAAAAGGGAGATATAGGTGCAAACCAACTAATAGTTCCCTAAGGAGCCAGGGAAAAAAACAGAAAAGAGGGAGAGAGATCATTTTACCAGTAATGCATCATTAAAATATTGTGTTGCTTTTGAAAGTAGGCCAGGATCTTCAGCTCCAGCAGGTGATGCCTTAAAGAAATTGATTTCATCAAGTGCAGCATAAAATTTTGCAAATAGTTCGTCCCCTGAATGATCTGGCCAAAGAATAAAAAAAGTTTCATGAGAACAAGTTAATTTTAGTTGCCTCGCAAATGAAATCAAGAAAAACAAGAGGCAACTATATCTGAATAAAAAATAAAATTTATGCCATAGTCATACCTAGGTCAAATGTATCCTCCATCTGACTGTCATTCTGATCACGACAAGCAGAAAGATGATATGAGAAGATAATATATCTAAAGAATACAATTAGGGGAAAGTAAAACTGTATGGATAAGCAATTCAGCATATGTTATAGGAACTCCGAGTAACATGTACATCGAACAAATTGTGCAAAGATACTGTCAGTAAATGCTAAATATGAATAAGCATGTATGCCTGTGGGGCAACACGGAAAGGATGGTTGTCAAACAGAAACATAATTCATGTGTCAAATGGGGGGGTGTGTGTGTGTGTGTGTGTGTGTGTGAGAGAGAGAGAGAGAGAGAGAGAGAGCATACATTGGATGTTGTGCATTTGTTTGAGTCCTCTTCGATATTAGATGTACCCGCATTTTGAGATGGCTTGTTTGATACAGATTGTGACAGCAAAGAAGCTCTTGCCTGGTCTCTTTCATCTGCTTCCAGAGAAGCAAATAGCTCAAGCAACAGTCCTGGTTGTATCGCCTCACGAGTGGCTGATGAGTTAACACTAAAAATGGACTCCAGGCAATCTTTAGCAACTTCAAGAGCTTCAGGATCAACACCAGGAGCTAATTCGACTGCACAAAGACATGGCTGTCTAATGTCAGAAATTCGAATGGCAAAAAAAAAAAAAAAAAAAAAAAAAAAAAAAACAAATGAGCAAAAACCAGAGCAACGCATGTGCTTCAGATGTTCTAATTCTATTAAAACCGATCAGCTTATTTATATATTGGTTCTCAACTTCTCATCAGCCAGAGTATTGAATGCTGTGAAAATGTGCTGCTTTCCGCAGTATAGCGTATTATAACATTTCATTGGGTTTTAAATTCACCTGCAGAAATCAGAGATGCAGTGCCCACGACTGTATCTTAGCTCCTTAGAAATAAAGCCACCACTTCCAAAAAGGACCCTGAATTACTGCCACCCACTAGAAGGGTAGAAGGACCTGTAACCCTAGTCCAGAACTAGAAGGTGGGGTTTTTGCCCGTGACAGACGTGGAGCTATGGTCTCAATACGCAATCCCAAATGGGATGCACATCGAGTTCCTAAAAAGGTGCGCGCGATGCTCTAATTCCATGGGTTTGGTAGCACACGGGATACCCATATTGGATCCATTCCCAGGCCCCCACGGCCACGGCCACGGCAGAGCAGAACCATGTGTGCTGTGTGGGTTGAATGGATCATCCAGAGAGATAAGGGGAACGAATCGGGGAGTGCCGAGTAGCAGCGAAACGACGCGGGTGAGGGATCGGATCGGGGAGTCGCGTGTGTGGAACGGAGAAAGAGGGAGAGGGAAGAGCGAGTACCAACCGGAGTTGAGGAAGTCGAGGAAGGAGAGGACGATGCGGCGGGAGACGGGCGAGTCTGAGCGGGTCATGTTGCCCATAGATTCCGTGGGCTGGCCGCTGCAGCGCCGGCGCCGGAGGAGGCGGGGAGGCGGACGGCGGAGCAGCGGGGCGGGCGGGCGGTACACTTTTTTTTTCTCTCTCAGACTATACGATTGATTGATTGATTGCCTAGACTAGAGTAGAGGCAGCAGCAGCACTTTGGCAGTTGACTCCTCTGCCTTTGTTGGTGCAAAGGGTTCCTACCTTGTGCGAAAATTAAACATCGTTGAGTTTTATTATTTTTAAAACACACACACACACAAATTTGGAACGATCTGTGTTAAATATTGGCATGATTACATGAACGTATAGAATTTGTGGATCCAATTTTTGAATGATGGGGATAAGGCATGGACAAAACCGTCCACTCGTGTAGACTATAAAAGAAAAGGCTTGGTAAAAATAATGCTAAGATGGAAGAAAAGAGAGAAAAACACCTGAACGAGTCATGTGCTTGCAGTGTCAAATACTGAAACAATGTGATGATCAACACTTTAGAAAAATAGTAATTGCATAGGACTGTTTAAAAAGCTCATGGAAAAGATCTGGATGGGTCTCTAAGATATCAAGATGATGAGAAACAACTTCAATAGTTTTTTTTAATTATTTTCTATGTATGTGTTTGTTAGTCGAAATTGTAACGAGGTAGTTCATGTATTAGCAAGTCGACTAACCAGACGGCTGGTTTGATGTGACTAAATGAAAACACGGACACTCTACTTTTTGATCTTTTAAGCTAAAATAAAAGTGCAATAAACGATCAAACCAAGAGAATTCCCCCGGGCAGTTGTTACAGGTGAACGATCAAGCAAATAACAGCACTGTTCCATCTTCTTTGAGGTACTTGTGTTGTACTACATATACAAATTAGGAATGCATGAATGCCTCAGACCAAAATGTCTAATAACAAGAATATAAGCGCTAATCTGTATATCTATCTCCTTCCTCTGCTTCCCCTGTTAGCCTTTGCCGGCGAGGAAGCACCGAGGGCCGGGAAGTCATCAGAGGAGAGGCTGAACGCGCCGGCGTTTTGTGTCATCGGAGCAGCTGCTTGCGCCCTTGTAATAATCCCTTGTCTCACAATGGAACTAGCAGACTGCTGGGTCCTGCTGCTGCTGCTGCTGCTGTCGTCGTTGCTGGTCAGCACCGGGCGGACAGGGACAGGGACAGGGACATGAGCAGGAAGAAGAGGCAGGGGCGCGAGGTTCTGGAGGTCCGGGTCGGGCCTGAAGCCGAACGGGAGCTTGGCGGCGTCCATCTTGCGGAAAGTGATGGAGATCCTCTTGGCGTGGACGGCGGGGACGCAGTGCTTGGCGACGTCGGCGCCGTTGCCGGCGAGCACGAGGACGGAGCCCGGCGGCAGCGGGATGGAGACCGGGCCGGCGAACTCGCCGGGTCCGACCACCCTGATGTCCCTGCCGAAGAGGATGGCGCACTCGGCGAGGAAGGAGACGGTGCAGAAGGGTCGGGCGAAGTCGTGGTGGTCCACGTGCGGCGGGATGCAGTCGCCCACGCCGTAGACGTTGACGATGCAGCTGTCGGGCACGCAGTCCGGCGGGAGGACGCGCCACGACACGAGGCGGCGGACCATGGACTTGAGCGGCGGCGGCAGCGGGTCGGCGTCCTCGCCCCGGATGATCCCGGGCGGGTTGCCGTCGCGGTCCGTGGCGTAGTTGTAGCAGCAGCCGAACTGGATGGTGGCGCGGCCTTTGCCGCGCATCCACTTGCGGGGCTCCGAGTAGGTACGGCCTCCGAGGAGGCCGCGGCGGCCTTCGTCCTGCAGGTCGTGCACGTGGTCGACGATGCGCTGCTGCTCGGCGGGGGAGAAGACGCCCGTGTGCAGCTCCAGGCCCTGGAGGACGTTGACCATGCGCCCGTCCACGCGCTCCATGTGCCGGAAGTCCTTCTTCCGCCGCACCCTCTGCATCCCCTCCGCCTCCTCGGTGACTGCTGGTGGATTGGACTTGGACATGATGATGGAGGACGTGCCACCACGAGCTGCTGCAGCGGCGGCGGCGGCCATGGATGGTCTGCGCGTGCGAGGTTGATGGCAAAAGGGGATCTTGAATTGATCTTGGGGGCTCTGCTCTCACGGAACTCCTGCAGGGACAGGATGGATTGGATGGATCTCGTGCAGCAGCAGCAGCAGGGATTACGGTGGGCGCAGCCGACTGAGACCGACTCTCGGTTTCGTTTTCATATAATTAAATAAGGTAAAATAAATATATAATCTTTTTTTTTTGAGAGGGTACAACGAGGAAATAAATATATAATCGTGTCCGTATCGCTTTCTTACTCTTGCCGCCGCCGTCCTGGGTTGGCCCAAGGCCCCAATTTTCAAACCTTGCCAGCGCAGGACGGCCCAATGGACTTTACTTGCTGGGCTTGGACCAAACAAAGGCCGCCTCATCTCCCATTCTATTCCCCATCTTTATACGCTGCAGAGGAGAGAGAGAGAGAGAGAGAGAGAGCAATTGGCGCGCGGACAGGTGACAACCATCCAAACCCTAACCCCCTCTGCTCCCAGCCGCCAACGCCATGGGCTCCACTGCCGCCGCCTCTGTGCTCCCGGGTTCCGCCGGCGCCGGCGAGAACCTCGTCCTTATCCTCGACTATGGCTCCCAGTACACCCACCTCATCACCCGCCGCGTGCGCCAGCTCGGCGTCCTCTCCCTCTGCGTCTCCGGCACCGCGCCGCTCGCCTCCCTCGGGGGCCTCCGCCCGCGCGCCGTCATCCTCTCCGGCGGGCCCCACTCCGTCCACGCCCCCGGGGCGCCCGCCTTTCCCGACGGGTTCCTGGACTTTGCGGACGCCGCGGGCGCGCACGTGCTCGGCGTCTGCTACGGGATGCAGCTCCTCGTGCAGTCCCTCGGCGGCCAAGTCGTGCCCGGGGAGCGCCAGGAGTACGGCAAGATGGACGTTGAGGTCACGGCGCCGTCCTCCGCGCTCTACGACAAGGCCCAGACGGGCAAGCGCCAGACGGTGTGGATGAGCCATGGCGACGAGGTGCTCAGGCTACCCCAAGGCTTCGAGGTGGTTGCGCGCAGCGTGCAGGGAGCCGTTGCCGCCATCGAGAACCGGGAGAAGCGCTATTATGGGCTCCAATACCACCCAGAGGTATACCAACCGTTACATACTTATGTCTATGATGATGAATATCATCACTCTGCGAAGCTAGAAAATCGTCTACAGTAAACGGCACTGTTTAATCATTCCAGTCCTGCTTAACTGCCTCATCAGTTCACCAGCATATAGAAGAGCTTTCTTATTTATTTGATCAAATATTGGTCTTCTTGGTTCAGACTGCAGCTCGTTTATTTCCTTCATTCATGGTAATGGAGCAGCAGCAGCTCAGTAGTTTAGTTCTCTCTTGCCAGTACAAATAATATTTTGCATGTTTTGTCCCTTCTTCTGGTATTATTACTGTTGATTGATTATGTATCCACAGCATTGTGCTTTGACTTTGCATACCAGCTGGTTGCTCTCTGCGAATCTGTTGGTGCAATAGCATGACTGTATTGAACTTTCTCATGTAAAGGTTACACATTCAGCCCAAGGAATGGAAACACTGCGTCGCTTTCTCTTTGATGTTTGTGGGATCAAAGCTGATTGGAAGATGCAAGATGTGCTGGATGAAGAAATCAAGACCATCCAAAGTACCGTTGGCCCTGATGAGCATGTTATCTGTGCATTGTCAGGTGGGGTTGATTCAACTGTCGCTGCCACTCTCGTTCACAGGGCAATAGGAGATAGGCTTCACTGCGTTTTTGTTGATAATGGTCTATTGAGGTAACAATATGCTTCCTTATCTCTGTAGTTCTTTTGAATAGAACTTGTTCTTATCTCGAATCAGTGTGCAATGGAACTAACACAGAACCTCATTTGCAGGTACAAGGAGAGAGAACGAGTAATGACAACCTTTGAAAGCGATTTGCACCTGCCAGTTACATGCGTTGATGCCTCAGAGCAATTTCTCAGCAAGTTAAAGGGTGTCGAAGACCCAGAGCAGAAAAGAAAGATCATTGGCAGGGAATTCATCACTGTCTTTGATGACTTTGCTCACAAACTCGAACAGAAGATAGGGAAAAGGCCTGAATATTTAGTTCAAGGGACATTGTACCCTGATGTAATTGAATCATGCCCACCTCCTGGGAGTGGAAGGACACATTCCCACACCATCAAAAGCCATCACAATGTTGGTGGCCTCCCAAAAGATATGAAGCTAAAACTCATTGAACCACTCAAGCTCCTATTCAAGGACGAGGTACCAATTTGAATTCATTTGCTTAATATAATTTGTAATTTTCTTAGTTTCGTGGATGGTCAGGTGTGGTATGATGAAAGGAACCAAGGAACCTTTATTCTTTTTGTTATAATGATTTTTTAATGTCTGTAGGTACGGAAGCTGGGGGGTATTTTGAATGTCCCAGATTCATTTTTGAAGCGGCACCCATTTCCTGGGCCTGGTCTTGCTGTACGTGTCCTAGGTGATGTTACACAAGGCAATGCTTTGGAGGTTCTTCGTCAGGTTTGAACTTTCAGGATTGTTGAAATTTTGCTACAGCACCTTTGATACACTATCTGAATTGGCAGTTTCTCAATTTATTTCTTTCAGGTGGACGAGATATTTGTTCAAGCTATTAAAGATGCAGGCCTCTATGATAAAATTTGGCAAGCCTTTGCTGTTTTCTTGCCAGTACAAACAGTTGGGGTTCAGGGTGACCAGCGAACACACTCCAATGCTGTTGTTTTAAGGGCAATCACCAGTGAGGATGGCATGACTGCAGATTGGTATGTACCAGTGAAGTTCCAATTCTGTTCCACTTTTTTTTTTCCCTTAGCAAACTTTAGGTATGCTCTGCTAATATTCTGTCCCAGTCATATGTTTGCTTTGTCTGTTGCTGTTAATCTTTCCATACTCTTATCACTCTAGAGTCTAGGGAACCAATAATTGGATCTCATCTATCTATTCATGGTCTAATTGGTTACAGTTGTAAAAATCTACAAATGTTTGCATGAGACAGTAAATTTCTTTATTTCTTTGGTGGTTTGCCCTTCTCCTTGTTGCCCTGGTTGTCCAACCTGAAATTCTCTAGGTGCCCCTACTAAGGCCAACCATTTGGTTTTGCTTTATTCCATGCCATCTAATCTGTCCTCCAACTGCAAAGTGCTAATGATGCTCTCTTACAATGCATCCTGAATGTGTTACTGATTGAACTTGTGATGGTGCATGTCTAGTCTTGATATGATTTTAGTTCGAACCATACAAATTGTTGGAATCTGCAGAACTATCTTCTATGACATGTTAAGTTCTTTTTCTGTTGCCCTGTCATAGTGTTTGTTTTAGAAAGCAGCAAACTGCAGGCAATATGACTTTAAACACTGGACTGGATCCTGCATATCAAGACATTCTCTTTTTAAAATTTTCAGGTACTATTTTGACCATGCATTCCTGGTAGATGTGGTAAACAAGATCTGCAACAATGTGCGTGGCATCAACCGTGTTTGCCAGGACATCACATCTAAGCCGCCTGCAACAGTGGAATGGGAGTAGGAACGGATGGTCTTATGCTGCGAAGTGGGATGGGACAAATAACTAACCTCATGATGCTATGGTGGAAGGAAGAACAATTTACCTTTTGATGCTGGGATTGAAGGAACTATACCCTCGTGATGCTATGGTGGAAGGATTTAATTATAATGGTTGTCCTCGTGCAGCACGTACTGTCACATACTAGTGTCGGCAGCTGACTCAGTTTTGTTTCGTATGCGTATCACTTTCGTATTATTAGTATCAAAAGTGTCTGTCGTCGCTGCCGTCTTGGGTTAGCTCAAAATTTTTGTTACTCATGGACCGTGCCCAATGTTAAAGCCCGCCTTATTGATTCAGTCTCAACACGGTGCATGGTTTGCTGTCAGTTGGACGCCTGACGGCGCGATGGCTGATGACAGTTACTGAAGCTGTATCGTCAAACACTACTGAATCTGAATCTTGCAATAGATGGGGCAAAAAATAAA
Organism: Chrysopogon serrulatus; assembly: GCA_015844335.1. Lineage (NCBI taxonomy): Eukaryota > Viridiplantae > Streptophyta > Magnoliopsida > Poales > Poaceae > Chrysopogon > Chrysopogon serrulatus. The sequence continues at coordinate 28,040 of JADLZL010001650.1, read as the reverse complement.
GGAACCCAGAGGTGTGCATTCACTGCGAAAACAATAATGGTTGCCTGCTGTTGTTGATTTGTTTGAAGACACATGAGTTTCTCTGCCACGAAAATTTCATGTAGTGGCGAGGAGCTTCATAAAATGATCCACAAACATATGGTATCATTTATCTAGTACACTTGCATGAACATCACAAAAGGCATTTAAGGAGAAAAGTGACCATTTATCAATAAATTTGGTTCATCATGAATTGTTGCTTAATGGGACATGTAAAATATATTGTAACTCTGTAAGCCCTACTGATGTGCCAATGTATACATATAACATTGAGATTTTTTAAGCCATTTTTCGACAAGCAACGTTATTATGTCTTTTTCATTTAAATATAGAGTTGCAGGTACCCCTGCTGCTGCTCTTGGAAGTCAGATTAGCATGCACAAGTACAACGCATGCCTTTTGTTACTGTTATCATGGAACCTTAGTTTCTCACAATCACAAGCGACTCTCCATGGGCCCTTTTTTTTTTCTTCTTTTTCTTGTTACTCTACGCTGGTGTGTAGTTCCATTTGCTGTAGCCTGTGCCTGTTGTCTGTAGGTATAAAAAAGGTGCTACTGCTCGAACAGGATAGATTTTTACAACAATCATGAGAAACTTTGTGCCAAAGATCCGTAACCAATGAGAAAGGCAGAGGCTAATGCCTTGGATGATTGCTCAAATTTTGTTCCTGCTGGGTTGAACAGTTCTGCATACCAGCCAAAGCTGCCAATCAACATCTGAATGTCTCCTCTGATCTTGTCCTTGTTCAGCACGTACTGATGTGATGTGCTAGTGCGTTGGTCCTCCACTTGACCACTCCGTACTTCATCAGTTGCAGATACACTCTGACATGCTTACTGGTAATTGCTACTGACAATATACACGTCTGCCGAAATGAATGTCACTAAACTCATTCAGAAGAGAGAAGACAGCAAGTTAGTACGTAGTAGCTTTTACTCTGCTGCTAGTCTCCGTTGGACTAGGACTAGTAGGAGTGATCTGAACCTGAATGACCGACCTACTTGTACGTACTTGTGATGATCAACTAATACGAGTACTAATTACTGCTTACTAGTAACAGGGAAGGAACCAACGCTAGATGCATGCAATTGCATGGACGGACGACTGACTATGTAGGCTCTAAATTGTAAGCTAGGCCTTGTAGACGACAACAAAGCATGGGAGGATGGCTCTGGGATTGAACACCAGCAGCTCCTCCAGGTTGGAGTACACCCCGGCCGATCCAGCCACCGAGTCGTACTCCTCCTCCTCCTCCTCGCCCTCGGCGTCGGGGTCGGCGGCGGCCTCCTCCTCTGACACGGACGCCGCCTGCGCTTCTTCTTCCTTGGGCCGCTTCACCCTTCCCGCGATCACCCGGCACACCAGCATCGCCCTCCGCTGCTGCTGCCGCTCGGCCTCTTCATCCAAGCCGCCGCCCTCGGCCGCCGCCGGCACGGGCACGGGCACGGCGTCGTGGGCACGCCCGCTCGTGGCCATCGTCAGCACCCCGCCGTCGCCAGCGCTCCTGCTGAACCCGTCGCGGATGATGCCGCACGCGGCGCACCCGGCCCCGGCGCCGTCGCAGAGGTGCGTGGCGCCGTTGAGGCCCAGCGAGCAGGCCAGTGTGGCGCAGTGGAACCGGAGCAGCTCGTTGCCGTCGGCGGTGCACCGCGGGTGCCTGTTTGTGCTACTGCTGTTGGAGTTCTTGGCCCCCCACCAGCGCCGGCACCGGCTGCTGGCCGCCACCAGCTACGGCGGCGGCGGCCCTGGCCTTGACGGCGTCGCGGTACTCCTCGAAGCGGGCCAGCGTCCTGGGCGTGTTGTGCACCTTGAGGATGCGGTCCACCTTGCAGACGGGGCTCTGCTTCTTGAGCCAGCTCGACTGGAAGATGATCTCGATGATGTTCCGGCTCGTGTCATCCGCGCCAAGCTCCGACACTGCATATCATACGCATGCCGTTAATATTCCAGATGTTCAATTCACAGTTGGTTGGTCGTGGTCAGGTCAGCAATACCGATTTGATTAACTCATCAAATCATGTCAGTCTAGCTATTAGTCAAGAGTATCCCGGCCCATCTGGTCAAAGTGCCAGTACACCAACCGCACTTGCATGTTGCAACTGTCCACATGCCAAATTAAAGGATCTGATGGATACTGCTGCTAGCATTACTGATTTTTTTTTTTTTTCAAAAAATGTTGGATCTCATCAGAAATGCAGAAGCAGCTTTGCTTTGCTTTTGCTTTCTACTGTTACAGTAGAATCAGCAACATACTACAGTAGTATATATGCTTGCTATGCTAGCTAGTCGTGGGGACTAAACAAAAAACATGAAAAGCAGCAAGAATAAAGTGGTGCTCTCACTTTCACACGGCAGTAAAGAACTCCAGAAGACAGCAGCACAGATGAGCTGAACTAGCATCATAGCATATAGGAGTAGTGCGTAGCAACATCACCGACCGAAGATTTATGACGTCCAGAAGTGGAGAGGAATTACTAGAACAGATTTGGTTGGTGAGCTAATTCAGTTTAAATTACTGATTCAAGTAGTCGTAGCAATGCAATGCAATGCAAGAAGGATTGAAGCAAGCAAGCAACCCACCTGCGTGCCTGATGGACTGGTGAAGGTGGAGGCTCTCCTGCCTGACGAACACCTCGCCGCAGTCGGGGCAGGGGCAGATGGTAGCGGCCGTGGCCCTCATGGAGGTGCTGCCGCTCACGGGGTCCACCACCATGTGGCACTCGTAGCACCCCGACAGCCGCCTCAGCTGCATGCCGGCCCTGAACGACGACCCGCCCGACGACGACGACGACGACAGCGACGACCCGCCCCGCTGCAGCTGCTTGCTGTTGCTGCTCGCCGCCGTCGCCGACGAGCTGCGGCCAGTGCCACCCTTGGCCTCGCTCAGGGGCTTCTTCACGCACCGCTCGCTGCTCCCGCTCACGGACGCGCGCCGCTTGCAGGGCTCGCCCGCCGATGCCGACGCCGTGCCGCCCATGGTTTCCTCCGGCGGCGGCACGGGCACCCTCTGGTTCCTGCTGTCGCTATCGTCCCTGAGCTTGCAGATGGACGGCGCAGAGCAGCCCAGCCTCTTGCTCCTGCTGCCGGTGTCCTGCGCCCGCGGCCGCGCGTGGTGCTGGCCGTGGCCGTGGCCGTGGCCGTGGCTGTTTCTGCACGAGAAGAGGCTCTTGAGCGCTAACCTGTAGGACGGGCTCTCCGGCTCCGTGCACTGCCTGCTCTGCTTCTTCTCTGCTTTCTCCTCCTTCTCCGGCCTCTTCTTGGCCGTCGTCAGCTTCTTCTTCACCATGGCAGTGGCACTGGCGGCAGCGGTGGAACTGGAACTGCTGCTGCTCTTCTTGGCCTCCCTGACGCCTGCCGATCTCCCTGGTTCCACCATTGCGATCCAAGCTCCTCTAGCTCGCTTGCGAGCTTTGTTCAGCTTCCTCCTTGTTATTCTTGGGATTTCCCTTTATTTTTATGTGTTCGTGTTGGGAGTTGTGAGTAGCTAGTTCTAGTCTGCTGCTGCTGCTTGAGAGGAAGAGGAGCAGGAAAGAAGGATTATGATGATGAAAGTGAAGCGAGGATGTGTGTGCTCAACTCAATTGAGTGAATGAATGGTGCTTCTTCTGCTACCTGTCTTTCTATCTCAAGAGGAAGCTTTATTTGTATTGGTGCAGCTTTGTGCTTTTGGTTTGGGGGAGTGATCTGATGAGCGTGGAGGTGGAGGCGGAGGTGGAGGAGCAGGAGCCTGCTCTGCTCTGCTCTGCTTCTGCACCTGCTTATGCTCCAGGTAATAGTCATTGGATTAAGAGCATGCAGGCATGCAGCTTGCTAACTCTAACAATGGCGTGGCTTGATTAATAATTGAGTTATCCAGCATGGCATGCATGTTATGGCATGGCATGGCACAAACACATCGATGGTCATCTTGATCCCATATTCCCATGCCTTGATGGCGTCCCAAGTACTCTATAGCTACTAGCACAGTACACACTGTTGGTTTGTTTACTCAGCTCCAGATTATATTCGTCGCAATGAATATATATACTATGAAGGAACAAAACTAGCTCGATGCCCAATACCGAGGTTGAACTGAAATTCAAAACATCGCTAGATAGATGAACCATGACATTAGCTAGCATTGCAGAAGAAATTCAAAACATGAATAGGAACAAAACGCTTGTACAGTAAAAGTCTCAATTTTGCTTGCTTTGCTGGAAGTGTGCTTCTGAACAAGTTGTACAACTTGATACTATTACAGTACAAGCTGCAAACACTGAAATTGCTTGCAGATCACTCACTCCGTTTACACTACCTCTGTCTGCCTAGCTAAGTAGCTATCCTAGATGAATTCGAGATGAATTGAGTCCAAAATAGCACATGCATGTACACTGGCGTTTCTTGGTCTTGTGGATCCTAGTGGCGGTAGCATGCAAGATCTGTACGAAATAAAAGCAGAGACGGCGAAATAACAAGTTTATGCAGGCAGGCAGCCCCCACTGGTGGTGGACAGTATGTACAAGGGAATCCTAAACAGGCAGCTTATTACTCCGTACATTACAGATGTGTACTTAGGCGATTGTGATTGCGTGGATTTGGTTTCCTTTGGACCATCTGTAGCTGGTTCTGATTTTTTTTTTTTTTTTTGTCACACGTACTCTTCCCTTATCTGTTCGATAAAATTTGGCACCTTGGCCCTGCCTGTTGGTTTCAGAAAAGAAACAAGATTTTAATTCGGAAAATCTATTCTATAATGAACTAGTATTTAGTATTGGGTCAGAAATCTTTCTATGTAAATAAACTTGGTCAAATTTTGGGTCGTTGAATTGACCTCTTAGAAAGCGGGAATTTCATTCTTTTTTCGCATGCAGAAAACAAGCAAGGCAGGCAGAGCGGTGAAAGTGAAACCTTCTACCTGACATGCAGAGCGGTGAAAGAAAACAAGAAAGGGAGTGATATGTATGTATACGATATACGATGAGAGCGACGCCACAACCACATGACATGCAGGATTGATTATTCGGATTCGCATTTTTGCTGCTATCTATCAGTATCAGTGCAGGGCATGGTAGGGGAAGTTGCAGCAGCGTGCATGCATGATTATTCTGAACCGTAGTGGATATATGTAATATGGATCTGCTTGCTGCATTTTTGTTGTTTTTTTTTTTTCTTTTTTTTTTGGGGACCCTACCTAAATCCATGCAGGTTTGGGAGCTCCAAGCAGCCACTCCGATGGGCATGGGCCATGGGGTGGTACCGGCTGCCTGCAATCCATTTCAGTGCTGATCCACAAGCAAGTCAGTTAGTCAGGCTCAGCTCAGTCGGTCCTCATGACTCAAGACTGAAAAAGACCATTGCCCCATGCCTTTTGCTGACCTGCACAGTCAGTCACCGCTGATGAATGAGGAGGAGAGTAGTAGATAGAGGAGACAATCATACATGCATATCATATGCCATTAGCAGCTAGCCAACATCTCAAAAAGCCATCCCGTCAGCATATCAGCAACCAACGGAATAAGGAACAAAGCAAGGGAGCTAAGCTGCTTTTTTGCGTTTTGTTTTTAATTCCTTTTTTTTTTCCCAATGTGCGTGCGCAAGGGCGAGGCACCATGTGTGTGTGTTCATCGATCACCATGCATGCTGGTGGGGTGCTGCGCGAGATCGTCACTCAGATGCTGCGCTTTATTCTGTGTCGTCCCGGCGGCCCTCTCTCTAGCTGGTAGCTGCAGCTGCAGCTGCGTATGTAGAATCCCGAAATTGTTCATGCATTGCATGGGCTCTATGCTTCTCTTTGCCTGTGAAGTTTCCTGCAAAGGTTGCGCTTTTCCTAACCGAGCTCGGTTGATGAGTCCTCGTCCGTTATTAACAAAGGAATAGCCCACCACCACGCACGCATTTGTACGTAGTAGTGCATCCACCCTCCGGTCCGGTCGCCTTTATCTGCATGGCTCAGCTAGCACAACAGCAAGCAGCTAACAACAACTGCATTGCATTGGAGTAGGAGATTTGATCACAAATAAAGCGTCTGAACAAAGTGATGGCGGCGTTAAGTTGCTGTGAATTTCAGCGTAGCAATCAAGCCAAAACAAGGAGGGAGGGAGGGAGGGGAGGGGAGGACTTGGAGGAAGAAGCACGAGGCGCAATCATCCATGCCGCTGTCGCTCTCAAAAGGAACAAAGCATAACTCGATATATTACGCAATAAGCAAGTACATTATACTACTGTTAAGGCATGCCACCGTTCAAACATAAATGCTAATCTCAAGACAAGACGCTGATTCCAAGAATGACTATATATGGGCTCCAAATTAATGTTCATACGGCTCTATTGTAGTATATACGCATAAAGTAAAGGGGTCTGTCTGTGAGGGCGATGACTGAAAGTTTGCTTAGTGAAACTCCGACTAGCGATTTCCATTAAAAAAGATACAAATAAATATGGGTAGTTGTTTTGGAACCAAATTCTTCCATGATGAATGAATCTATCTAGCTACCTACCTGGAGTAGTCTAGCTCATCAACCAAAATTTATCTATTTCCCTCAAGAGAACAAAATGTACACTTTTTTTTCGCGAACATGCCAGGCATGTATTTCATTAAGAGGAGAATTCAGTTAGGTACTTGTGGAATCAATGTTGGACTCAAGAGAACAAAACGTACACTTATTTGAAGTTGCTGTTGCTGCACCCGAGAATTATATTCTTGCCGAGATCGATGCTGCCTTCTTCTCCATAACATCAGCGCAGCTATATATCTTTCTCAGGTACCACATTTTCGTTCCCAATTATTATTCATGGGACCAGCAGGAAATTGCAATTAATGCTAATTCAGCCGGAAACAAAGGACATCTTCGTTCCCAGTATATATATGTTGTAATAAATTTACACAAATTAAAATGCTTCCCTAGCTCTCCTTTTATTTTTTTTAACAAAGAATCATGCCTCCGAAATTCGATGCATCTCCTATGAATAATAAAGTTCTTTTATTGAAACCAACCATGCATCATTGAACTTTCAAACCTGAAAAACCCTTTTAACTGTTCAGTCTCACCCTCCAGCAACAATACAACACACACGTGGTCCTAATCTCTTGCCTTAATCGGTTAGAGAGGAGCAAAGAAGAGGACCTAACTAGTAGCCCTATGTACATCACATGCATGTATGTGTACAGGCAGCTACCAACAGGCCGGTGATGGTGAAGTGCATCGGCATGTATCTCCGATCCGGCCCTCCCTCTGTCCAGGCATGCATCCGAGTCTGAGATGCTCCGGGCCGGCCTGTTCCATTGCGGTTCCAGTGCACTCGATTGCCGCATGTGCCATGTTATGACGCTTGTATTGTAGTATATCATCATCATACCTGCAGCATTTTTCCTTCCCTTTTTTGCATGCATGCATGGCTGTTTTCATAAAAAAAAAATCATACCTGCAGCATGCTGCGGCTTTGGCTCACTTCACCTGCACAGTTAAGTTAAGGCACCAGCAGCAGCGCTGTTGTGCTAGCTGCTTTGCTTCTTCAATTCATCTCTATCTGCGGTCTAAGCCCATGCCTATCCAGCGTATCTCTGTCTCGATCTGTCCTCAGGACGATTCTCCCACTGAGCTCACCAATCTTCATGTTTGCTCACCTTGCATTGTCCCCTAGCTTAGCCAGTTAGATACATAGGACTATAATTTATAGTTCCTAGCTACTTTCAGTTTCAGTCTCATAGCATCAATATTATTGTAAACCATATGTTTTGTAACCATTTGAAATGATGAAATCAAATCCTGACAGAGCACAACATTGTTATTGCGCCTGCAAGACACGTCATACACAACCTGGAGCTAGCTTGGATATTATTCCTTTTTTTTAATTTAATTACATCATTGCAGTCATGCATGTGGCCTGGTGCAATGCTGCTGTCTGCACTTGCACTGACTGAACCACATGCTTATTAATTAGTACATGATAAAAAGGGACAGAGGAGCAAGGAAAGAAGAATCACTTATTATGCTGTCTCTGTGCATGTCAAGAAGCACTAATATATAGTAATTAATTAATTAATATGTTCACATGTGTGTGTCATATCATCAGTTTGAGTTTGTGAGAGAGACTGCATGCCTGCTGTATTATTTGGCAAAGAAATAAAATCACCTGCAAGGGCATGCAAGCATGTTTTTTTTTTTTTTTTTTTTTGTTCCTTGATCGATCAATCAGAAAGTCTGAATCTGATGAGAGGAGGGAGCGAGGAGGACAAGATAAGAAAAACAGTTAGCAGCAACAGTATCTAGTGCATCAGTCCAGGTCCAGCAGCCGGCTATAGCTGCTCCTTGCTCGATCGATCCTCCTAGCTAGCTTGCTAGCTTACACTGAAAACTGCAACGCCAAAAAGCTGAGGAGCATGAGCCTGAACATGCTGATCGCCAAAGATCCGCTCGAGTCACTGCAGACTAGCCGATTGTTGTGGTACGAGCACACTGATTGCTTCCTGGAATTGAACACAGAAATAATCAAGATGGAATCAGATTCCTTGGGTGGCTGGCAGTGTAAGGAAGGTGTGTATGCAATTTCAATTCAGAGGTCGGTGAAAGGATAAGTAAGGTTCATCAGCAACCGCAAATGAAGCTAATAGGTGTTACCTGCTGGAACAGAATGTAATGACGTAGTCGGCGTTGGAGCAGGTGAAGATGCTGGTGGTGGGGTCGTCGTAGGCGTAGCTGTAGGCGGTGGGGCAGGCGGCCTTGAACTTGTTGGAGTAGAATGTGGGCTGGCACCTGGCCGGGTTCCCGAACAGCCCGCGGCAGCAGTAGCGGTCGGTGTCGAACACGTCGCAGGCGCTCCGGCACGCCACCGTCGTCTTGCCGTTGGCCCCCTTCACGGCCAGCTCCTTGGGGCAGCTCAGCCGCAGGTCGCCGTCGCACCCCGCCGCGCTGCAGTTGCCCTGCCCGTTCACCGGCTTGATCGCCATGGGCAGGTTGAAGCCGTCCACCAGGCTCACGTCGTAGTAGTCCACGGACGCCAGCGTGAACTCGGCCAGGCTGGCCGGCGTCGTCGGGCCAGACGACCCGCACTTGAGCGCGCTGCCGCAGGAACCCGTGGCGCACGACCCGTTCCCGCCGGCGTCGAAGCTGCAGCCCGTGCGGCCCCAGACGCGGCCCGACCACCCCTCCGGCGCCGTGAACACCATCGACTGCCCCGGCCGGAGCGCGAACCCGCCGCCACCGAAGCTCTTGCCGGGTGTCACCGCCGGCCAGATCACCGTCTTGCACTGGTTGATGATGGTGAACACGCGGGCAGACTCAGCACGCCGCGCCGCGCCTGGATCGCATGCATCAGCAAATCAGCAAACGCATGTACGTTACGTACTCCTATATAAGAGGAGTCTATTTAATTTGTTGACATCTTGTTTGATCCCACCAAGTTGAAGAAACACGATGAATCAGTATGCACATTGTTTCTTCTCTCCAATGTATAAAAGGAAAGATGATTCTCCCTCCATCCAAAAAGATGATTCTCACTCCATCCAAAAAGATGATTCTCACTCTTAGACAAGTCAAACGATTTTCAAATCTATAAAAATGTACTAATATTTGTAATATCAGATAAGTGTCATTACCTATTTGGAGTTATAAATGTTAATAGCAATTTTTTTATAAACTTAGCCAAATTTAAACAACTTTGACTCAACTAAAACCAATAATTGCATCTTTCTTTTAAGGAGGCAGTATACAGCAACATGTACTAGCAATTTCTGAGAGGGGGAAAAAATGATCTGACAAAACAAAATGGTGGCAGCCTCTTTGCAATACTAGACTATATTATAGACATGACCGGAGGCAAGCTCTGTTACATGTCTTTTCCTTTCCACAAGGGGAGGTAGTACTGCGAACTGAGAAAGGCATAGGAAAAGGAAAAGGAGGATGAGGGGGTGCATTCATTCAATTCCTGAGCTTTCGGCAGGCATGAGAAAGTGAGTGAGATGAAATACACGTGAAGTCGTGTTCTAGAAAATGAGAAAGTGAGTGAGCACTTAATTTTTCTAAGAAAGAAAACAAGAATGTACAGTAAGCAAGTAGCAGTACCTGACAGTAGGAAGCAGAGGAGGAGAGCCAACAGAGGCAGGGAGGCTCTCTTCTTCTCCATGGCTGTGGGTAGCAGTGCATCAGTGCATGCAGACGCAAACAAGATACCTGGAGAGACCTCGGGTTTAATACCATGGAGATGGAGGTGGAGGAGAATACGTGATAGGAAGGCTCTCTTGTCCACAGCAGCAAGGAAGGTAAAAAATCTTGGCTTGCATGGCAGAGTCATCTTCTTGTACAGCAACAGTGGCAACCATTTCAGTTGTTCCTTGCTTGCTTGCTCCACATCCTCCCTCCTCCTCATGTCTCATCCCATTCTAATTCCAATTCCATTCCTACGGTCCTACCATGTTTTTTCCTTTCCTTGTTCTACTCCTATCCATAGACCATAGCACCTCCATGCTTTCAGCATATCGTCGGTCAGCTCAATCAGAATCACATGATATAACCTACATAGATGTAGCTCACCACATTTTTCATCTTCTATTATATCCACTTCTCCCTGAATCCATCCAACAATCAATGTTTGTTAGCATATATAAGCCCAAAAGAAAGGCCACATTAACATATCCATATGTCATAATAATAAGGTGTCATCGTCCCTAGCAATTGTGCTTCTTTGGAGTCCACGACTCATGTCGTTTCTGTGCACCAGCTGTTGAATTATACATTTTTCATCATGGGAATAATATAAAATTATACCCTGGCTCAATTAGAGAAATAATATAATGTCGTTTACTGAGAAAAATAACTTCAAAATTTTATCTAATATTATTAACAATTTATACTCTGTTTTGATACTATGGTAAGGTTTAGTTGACTGAAGTTAAGGATTAAAACTTTAGTCCACTTTAGCTTAATTGTTTGGTCTAAAGTTTTTATGAGGTTGGTTGTCTCAACTTTAGATAACACTGTAGAAGAGTTTGGAGCCTCAAGAGCTAAAGTTTAGACCATTGAATCAAAAGGGCCTCAGAACTTGCCTGGCATCTAAACAGGTAGCAGATGCTGTAGTTATCAAAAAAAAAACAAAACAGGTTACATAGATGTTAATGCAAACCAATGCGCACTAGCAGTCGCCATTTTGTCATTGTTTGGAATCATGCTACGGCAACGGATTGGACCCTCACCGAATAAAGGTTTCGTTCCAAAATGGCCCGTACTAAGCATCTAAACAGGTAGCAATCGCCTGAAGGACGACCCGCCCGACGATGACGATGACGACAGCGACGATCTGCCACGCTGCAGCTGCTTGCTGTTGTTGCTGCTCGCCGCCGTCGCCGACGACCTGCGGCCAGTGCCACACTTGGCCTCGCTCAGGGGCTTCTTCACGCACCGATCGCTGCTCCCGCTCACGGGCCGTGCCGCCCATGGTTTCCTCCGGCGGCGGCGGTGGCACGGGGACCCTCTGGTGCCTGCTGTCGCTGTCGTCCCTGAGCTTGCAGATGGACCAGCCCTCTTGCTCCTGCTGCCGGTGCCGGTGACCTGCTACCGCGGCCGCGCTTGGTGGTGCTGGCCGTGGCGTGGCTGTTTCTGCAAGGCTCTTCAGCGCTAACCTGTAGGACGGGCTCTCCGGCTCCGTGCGCTGCCTGCTGTGCTTCTTCTCCGCTTTCTCCTTCTTCTCCGGCCTTGCATTCATCTTCACCATGGCAGTGGCGGCAGCGGTGGAACTGGAAATGGTGCTGTTCTTCTTGGCCTCCCTGACTGTCAGGAACCTGTTAGAAATACTTCTCTAAATTTAGCTATTCACATGGAGCAAAAATTAGTGACAAGAAAGTGTTCTTTCTCTCTCACTTATTGTGCACAGAATTTCAGTGGCCTTGCATTCATCTTGGCTGCATCCATGTTTCTTCATACCTTTGTCTTCAACTCAATAGTGATTTTGTGGATGCAATTATGGGACCCCGATGGATTTCTTACCAACTTACAAGCCATGGTCCTAGCTTCGTGGATTGGTCACATTTCAGTGCACGTCAATTGGTGCAGCATCTGTACCTATGCTCAGTTGGTGATTCAGATACATGTGGCGTTATCTAAAGTTCAGAACATCACCACATATTAGCATGGATTACTGATGAGCAGAGATGGTGTTGATCAGAAATCATTCTATATATCAGGGAGATATCAGAGTCCTTGCAGTCTCAGAGTTTGTTGTCAATGTTGCAGCAACGGCTTGAGGACAACCCCCGCGGGGGAGGATGTCAGCCCAGGAACCTGTTAGAAATACCATAAGTTGGGCCAATCAAGAGGTATTTGGCCAAGGCCTGGGCTTGCTAGCAGGCCAACGAGGAAAGCAAACAGGATAAAACGATCACTATCATCACCCAGGACGGTCAAAGAACAGACCAACGAATCGGCAGCGGCGAGAGTGAGAGCTCGAGTCGAGGCGAGTGATTACTCGAGGCTAACTTCGTTCCTATCCATTTTCTCTTGTTCCTTTGATTTATGTATCCAGAACCCTCTATATTCTATTATTCTAGAAATTTCTTCTATCCATTTTTTTCTCTTGTTCCTTTGATTTAGTTGTAAATCACGAGAATGTATCGATCGAATCTTTTGAGCCTAACCCTCTATTCTACTATTCTACAAATCAGTTGTTCTTCGTATTAGCATCTAGGTCGGTGACACTGACGCCTAGCGATCTCCCTGGTTCCACCATTGCGATCCAAGCTCCTCTAGCTCACTTGCTATCTTTGTTCAGCTTCCTCCTAGACCTAGCTAGCCTTCTTGTTCTTGGGATTTCCCTTTCTTTATTTGTTCGTGTTGGGAGTTGTGACTAGCTACTTCTATTCTGCTTGTGCTTGAGAGGAGGAAACAAGGATTATGATGATGAGAGTGAAACGAGAATGGACCATGCCATGTGTGTATGCTAAATTCATGAAAATAGACTAAACTATACAGGAAACTCACTTTTGGTCCACATAATTAAAGGGAAGAAAACAGAGAACGTGCAAAACTAGACCAACCACCGACATAGCCGAGGCTCAAATCCGTTCAGGAGTCCACCATGCGAAGGTGGTGACGAAAGGGGCCAGCAAGGGTGCGGCCGATTGTTAACTTTTCTACTGTAAGTAATATTACTGTAGCAATAGAAAAGGGTAAATGGGAAGCTCAAAAAAAAAAAAAAAAAAAGGGGAAATGGATGAGTGACAGCTATGGTATGGTATTGGTTGGGATCGTGACAATCAATCGCACATGCCGCTGGATCGTTTGATGCGGACTGGACCACATACTATGATAGATGATACATGTGCGGATCCAGCTGGTTACGCGCACTGCAGGACAATTAAGGCTCGCTAATCAATCTGTAACACCCAGCCCATCAGCTACTCTGTTACAGCAATAGTTTTTTTAGAGATTATACTAATACAGTGCACTGTAACTGTACCTGCACGTACAGACAAAGAGCAATGAATTGTACATTGTGTATACGGTTTCATGTTTATAAGGGATCTCGATGTCATGAATGAATTGTACAGTTTATTCCCATTTGCTATGACAGAATTTTGACTGACAGGTGATCCGATCCATTGGAAATCTGGAATGGAAATAGGGATGGATGGATGGTTACCAGCTGAGGGTATATACACGCTTGATTCACAGACATGCCATTGCCATCACGCATCCCATCCCACCCACCCTATAATGTATCGATCGATTCATTGATTGATTGATCTCATATTTTGTCATATATGTATACGATGATCCACAAAATGAAGAAGAAAGTAACAAAGATAATCAATACACAGAAGAGAAGACAAAAGAATGGCAAAGCAAAAATAAAATAAATAAATACATACTCCATTACAGTACAATTGTTTTTTTGGGAGATGCATGGCCATGGTGATATATATGTTGAGGAAGCAGGATCGATATTGTAGAGTATAATAGTTTCCTGTGTTGAACAGCAGCTGAGCTGAGAGGACCGGACGAAGATTGAAGATGAGAGGAAGAAGGAGGAGGAGATGAGAAGGAGGAGACGACGAGATGAGTTGAACTGAGATGATATGAGATGAGATCAGGAGTAGTGGCAGGCCTTCTGGAGGGAGATGGGCTTGTTCTGCCTGCTGGGGTTCATGAGCACCCTGCATTCGACTGACAGGGTGAACTTTGGGCTTCACCAGCGCGCCCAGCACGTAGGCCCGCGAGTGCAGCGTCGTCCTCAGCACCATGGGCACCGACGCCACGGGCGTGCTCGCCTGCGCTCCCTTGCCGCCGGCACCCGGCGCCGCCGTCAGCGTCGGCCCGCCGCCGTACAACGGCACCTTGCTGCCGACCACGGCGACGCTCACCGTGCGGCTGCTGCTGCGAGGCTGGTAGAACTTTTTCAGCTGCAGGTGCAGCAGGTGCAGATCATGAGTAGAAATCATAAAAATTTGCATGACTCCTTTGCTGAATCAATCAAATCAATTGACACTTACGTCTCCGGACGCTAGCGTGAGCTGGCTGTAGGAGAGCTGGAAGGGGTCGGCTGTGACGTGGATCCCGAAGAATGTGCCCTTGTTCCGGTAGGAGAACTTGACGGTGGAGTTGGTGGTGGCCATGTCGGTGGGCACGAGCGAGGCGTCGGTGCCGGCCTGGATGATGAAGTTTTCGAAGCGGATGCTCTGCATGACGATGTGCGGCTTCTGCGACCTGCTGGCGCCCCACAGCACGAGCGCGAAGAAGGAGAAGAGCGCCGCGAAGCCGAGCAGGAAGACGAGGAAGTAGTAGCACTTGCGGGGCACGATCCGGGTGTGCTCCTCCTCGTCGTCCAGGAAGCCCTCCTCCTCGATCACGCCGATCTCCTGCCACCCCTTGCCGCCCGGCGCGCCCTTGTTGCTGCTGCCGTGCCCGCCCTTGCCGTCGCCCTTGCCGCGCTTGTGCCCGTGCCCGTGGTGCTGGTGCCCCGAGAAGCGGCTGGAGGAGGAGTCCCGGCCTACGGACGAGTGCGAGTGCCGCGGCGACGCCATCGGGGCTCAGCGCCGGGGTGGAGTGCACGGACGTCGCCGTCTTGGTCTCGCCGTCGTGGGAGTCGCGGGACGGGCTCTGCACGTAGTACACGGCACCGCGGGTGCGCGGCGGGGACCGCGGCGGAGACGACGGCGCCAGGCTCGTCACCTCCGAGTCCGTCTTGGCGTGCGGCATCTTTGCTTGGCTGATGGATCGACGGCCGCTCGGCTCGCCTCTGACTGACGACCTCTACCAGCTACCACTAACAGATCCAACAATGGCAGAAGCTCAAGAAGGCTCCTGCCTTTGTGCTTGATCTGGCTGCTGCCTTAACTAACCACTAGTACGAGAGGAGGAGGAGGAGGAGGAGTATTAACTAGTAGGTGGAGTAATAAGCGGCGGAGGATGGATTGTTGGATTATTAAAGAAAGAGGGAGAGAAAGCAAAAACAATGGTATGGTAGGCAGGAGAAAGGGCGAAAGCGAGTGTTAGTTGGCTCAACTGAAACCGTCGGTGGAGTGAGCAGAGCAGAGCGAGCGGCTCCGGCTACCAACACCAAGGGAAAGGAAGGAAGCTGCAGGAGGGATCGGGATCACTTCACTGACAGTACAAGCAGCTAGCTAAGCCTAAGCTAGGAGCAGCCGAGTGAGCGAGTGATATGCATCCACTGCTCGGCATTTCAGCAAACGCCACCAGCAGCAGCATGTGTGCCGGATTCGTCGGTTGCGAGACAGACTAGCCTCGCCAGTTCATGTGCGGCTGGATGCCTCCTGTGTTGTCTGTCGGTCCAGCAAAGCAAAGCCACCACCACCCACCTGCTGCTGCCACCAGCCACCTTCCATCAATCCGCTTGGGCTTTGGATCTTTTCTCTGTCTACTCCGTAACAGGAACAGTACATTTGGCCATCAGTTATAACAACAAAAATTCAGACTCACCTTACTACCTGGACTATCTGCATTTCGATTCAGAGAATTCACCTGTAAAACATATCAGCCTTTCCTTTTCTTTTCATTACCTATGCAAATGGAGCCATGTCTTCGGATTTTGTCCGTTTCATATGACATTTTAGAACGGTTTAAATGGCTCTGAATTTACACAACATGGTTGTCAGTCAACTGAACTGAACGTGGTGCTCAGTCAACTGAAGCAATTTACAGATCCCAGTCAAAACTGAAAACTCAACGAGGGGGTTGCCAACAACCACATGGAACATGTGTTGCTCATTCACTGCCACTTGTGCCTTCCAATCACCACTTCACAATTCCTTTTTCTTACAAAACAAAACCAAACGAACAAAACAAAAACACTGCACCTACCGCTTCCCACCCACCCACAGACACATGATATATATAATATAACCACCAAACAAATTAAAAAAAAAACAGCAATCACCAGCAAGTTGCCTACGATGGTGCATGGAATCTCTCCCATCCCCACGTGGCCCAACACGCACTACACCCATTCACCGACACCAAAGAACCGCCAACAAAAGAGATCTATCCAACTGCAATCAGGGGGCAAGAAAAGAAACCACACCGCCATGCCAATACCACAAAACAGTTGAGTAAAGAGTGCATAACCTTGATGCCTTGCCTTCTCAAACAGTCTCTGCAAAAACATACAATTCAGACGTGCATTCGTCTGGTTCCACTTCCATCCCAGCAGGATCAAGATCAACCAGTGGCTTTCGCTCCCAGATCCGCCCAGCTTCTGACTGACTTCGCCACAACTAGCATACAGATTACACTACTACTGTTTTTTTTTCCTGCCACAGGCCAACTAGTTGCCTTTACATTACACAGGCTAGTTCCTGTGGCAAATGCTGACGCTTCAAAACTGAATTCCCATCAGCAGACAGTAAGCGCATCATGTACTCCCACCACCGACACATACCCTGACATTATCATTATCATGAGCAGGGCAGACATTTTGTGGCCGTGTCCAAACAGAGAGCACTCTTCATCACAGGGTCTCTGGGGGAGATTGAGTCTGCCCGCTCTCAAGCAGCATGCTGCGGCTGCAGTAAGACCTGGTCGTGCTCGATGAGGAATGGAGAGACCTCATGTCACCGCTGTAGGGGACCAGCTCGTTCTGGTGATGGGCGCCACACTTGCTGCTCCGGGGATAAAAGCCCCCCTCTGCGTCTTCCATGCCCTCGCCAAAGCTGCCGTTCCCGGGATCCAGCCTCTCCGAGAGCATCCTCAGAACCTGCCTGATGGAGGGCCTCTGCCGCCCTTCTCTCTGGGTGCACCATTGCACGATGCCGACCACGAGATGCAGCTGGTCCACGTCAACACTGGCCCTGATCCTTGGGTCTATAATTTCAGGAGAGATCCCTCCAGATGAAAGGTGCATCTGTGCCCACTCAACCAAGTTCTGGTTGTCTTGGATTGCTCTCCGTCCAGTCACAAGCTCCAGAAGGAGCACGCCATAGCTGTATATATCACTCTTCTCTGTCAACTCTTGAGTTACCACATATTCAGGATCCATGTACCCTGCAGTTGATCCATTATACAAAACAGGTGAGTGAGCTTATCAATAGCTAGTCTGCAACCTTTCCTGGATGTGTTCACTAAAGTACTGAAGTCATAGCAGTAGCCAGTAGGGATTACTTATTCTTCACCTAAGCTGCAATCTAGCATTACCTAACAAAACCTAAGTTGTAATCTAGCATTACCTATCAAAGCCGTTCACATGTCTTATGTAGATTTTTAGGATAACTACCTGAGCAGGAATGTAAACAGTTCTATTTTATAGTTTCTCTAACTGATTCACATTACAACAGCTCACCTGGGGTTCCTCGTATATCTGTGTTCACAGCTTCAAAGCTGATAGCTCCAGTCCTTGATGCATGTGCAAGGCCAAAATCAGCAACCTAAGTAAAAGAGTGAGGAAAAATTGAGCAAGCACTAACCATGACTTATAAAGGTTACAACACTGCATCACAAGACCATACCTTTGCAACAAAATGCTCATCTAAAAGAATGTTGCTCGATTTGATGTCTCTATGACAGAGTGGAGGGTTACAAAAGAAATGGAGATACTCCTGAAACAAGAAGAGGACATGAAAATCATCAACATGCAGTATAATTCATATAAAAGGAAGCTGTTCACACACAACCAGTTGTAAACGAAAACGACAAAATGTAGGTCACAGAACTCCAGGGTAGTATACATGTACAGAAAACATGATATAGGCCAGCAGTGCCAACTGTGAAGCATGAAGCATGGTCCATGGAAATCTCAAAATGAAAAATAGATTTGTAAATGCAGCACCAGTAAATGTTATCATCCCTTCCGCACCACAAAACTATTACCCTTTTTTCTTCTTCAGAACCTCAGGTCAAACAGAATAGCTTAAAATAGTATTGCAGCAGGGTACGTATATGAGCTGCAAAAATGTGTCTATCAGCAGCCTTACATTGGTAACCATAAAAGAAGTGCATTCCCATATCAGTAAAGTACCAGCAATATTTTCCCGAGTCAATCCTGTTGGTTCCAGTTCTGGAGATTGCTAGGGTAATTTAGTCATAGCATAAGTGGCTAAGCCTAGTGTCACTTCTGTTATCTCAATCAAATGAAACATTGTATAATAATTAAATGGAACTATATCCATCGGATGAATAAGAGGTGGAATTCGTTTTCCTCTTTCTCTTCTAAAAGGATGGTCCAATACTAATTCCTGATGCTACATTTCCTCTTTTTTTTGTTGTGTGTGTGGGGGGGGGGGGGGGGGGGAGGTGGGGCTATGGATCGGTTCAAAACAAGACTTCGAGATAAGGACTATTCAATTTTTTCTGAAGGGGTGCAAAATGCTTCATATAGTACAGTCTGTGCATCTCAGCAACTTAATGCCATTTCTAGTGATGGTCTGGACCTGGATGATTGCTCTCAGTGAAAGGGAGGAAAGATGCCCAGCTAGATTTGATATGATGCTACCGGCATAATTAGTTATGTTGTTCTCAAAAGAAATTCCACTGTGAACTGTAGTCTAGTCTCCCAGCTTGATGCTTTTTATTCCAGATGCTGTAGACATTTTAGTGGGTATAGTTAACACAAGCAAGCAACAACAAAGAAACTAAGGAAAAGTGTTTTGAGCTTAAAAACAAAACCAACTAGATAAAACAAGTCAAATACTGTAGTTACTAAAACATGTTGATAGACAACTTGATGCATAATTAGTTGAACGCTAAAGGACTAAAGGATACTTTCCAGTGTTTTGACTAAAGCACAAACAAAATACAAGGCATGGAGCAGTTCAATTTGCAGAGGCAGCCTTACCAGAGCATTGGCCACGTCCATTGCAATCTGTAGCCTTGTCTGCCAGCTTAATGGCTTCCTTCCAGATGCTGTGAAATTTAAAATAAGAACACATAAGGGAAGTTCAAATATATGTTTTCCGCATAGACAAGATTTGAAACAAATGAGAACATACAGTGCAGGTGATCTTTTAGACTTCCATTCGACATGTATTCATACACAAGAAACCTGAAAGGTTCAAATGCAAGCCCTCACGTCACCACATATTACTTAGAGTACGCAATGGTGAAAAGGAAAGAACATTACCTTTCTTTCTTTTCAATACAGAAGCCCTTGAGGGTCACGAGATGGCGATGATGTAACCTAGCCAAGAGTTCCATTTCCCTACAGAACTCTTCTTCAGCTTGCTTTGAAACCTTGTCCATCCTTTTCACCGCAGCTATAGAGCCATCACTGAATTGAGCTTTACAGACAGTTCCAAAACCTCCCTTTCCAATAACTGTGCTGAAATCATCCGTTGCTTTCATTGTTTCTTTGAAGCTATACCTTTGGAACATTGGTGATTGACCTGAACAAGGTAAACAGAGTGGTTAGATTACAGACAAAGGCAAAATAAGATAGTCTGCTTGTTTTTCTCTCTTATCTGCTATATAGCTTCAGCAAAACTAGATCAGTCAATGGTCAGCATTAGATATATATAACAGACAGTTTTTGTTATTATTTGTTAGTGCTTCCTGCAACAAGCTTAGTGCACGAAAGCAACTCAGTTGGCATAGTGCAAGTTCTGATGCCCATGGCAACATTACATAAGAAGCGGGAAATAATGAGCTTATCAGTTTACAACATACATGATTGGTGAGACAGCAAACACAGACAAATTTACTGATTCATAGCTTATGTAGAATGGAAGCATGTTCACAAACCTTCAGGGCATCTCCAGGATTGATTGTGGTGAAATGTGTTATCTGGATTCCGAGCAGGAAATTCAGCACTCTTCAATTCCCTGCTCTTTCTCCGAATCAGTACCACTAAGACGATTTGCAGCAGCACAGCAAGCAATATAACACCAATCCCTATCCCTGGAATAACTGTAATCCGGTAGTGCTGTTGATGTTTCAGTGGAAGACTCTTGATCTTTGGGGGTGGAGAATCAACAGTGACATTTGGAGAGGATGCTGGGGTCGATGTGACAGATGCTGGTCCTGGAGTACTCCCAGAGTTAGATAAAAATCACTGGGTATGGATGGTCATGAATTGAACATAGTCAAAATGCATTAACATTAATTAATACCTGGAAATGTGGTGATTCCCTGGACACCAAAGAAGCACGTGACGATATCTTCATATGAAAGAATGCCCTGTTGAGTCGCTAGCGTTACAAAAACCGCGTTGCGGCACACGCTCAGGCCAACATTATCGTCTGAACCGATGAGGCGATGGAGGTACACGATGCCATAATTCAAGCATGTCTTGCAGGTGATGTCCAGTGACAGAGGGCCCCTGCAGCTCCCGATAACATCGTTGAAGTTTGGGGACTGCATCATCTCCAGCACGGTCTCCCGCCCAGCGCACTGATATGAAACCCTTATCTTGGGGCCAAGCCCGCAGAAGACATCGGCATCAGTGGGGATACCCCGCAGCTTGAACGTCTCGGACACCGAGCTGAGACAGATCTCCGCAAAGGCAGGAGGGACCCCCAGCCTGCCGGTGGCGTTGGCGTAGCGAGCAATGGAGATGGCAACGAACGCATTGATGTAACGACAGCATGCCGCCCGCTGGGTCGGATCAGAGCAGGCCGTGGCAGCTAGTGTGAAGTTTGCCCAGCTAAAATCCAGAGGGCAATCTGTGGAAGAAAAAAGAAATCGCTGCTTTTAGTAAGGGCCTAATGATAGGTAAGGCGTAGGACACGCAGAAATTGGGTAAAATCAATGTTCACTGCCCAACTGCCTGATTGAAACGACTAGAAGGTCAGCGAGGGGGGGTAAAATGTGTGGTTTTTCCTACAAAGATGCTGTTTTTACGCGATCGTCCAGCATAGGAGCTCAGGGCAAGCTCATCCATCCATCCTATAGATGAATCAAATCAGACACAACAGACGACTAGCATGGAAAAGCAAGCGCGGATCACTTTGCACATCATATACATCCTGCAATAACCATTTGCATTCTGATCCCCAACCATGAAGGAACCAGCACTATCACGAGAGGATCACAAATAGTGAGATTTATTCATCATAATACGCAACGCAATAGATGAGGAGAGAAGGAAGGAGCTGACCTCCGACGGCGGTTGCTGCGGGGCTCGATGAGAAGAAGAGAGGGGAGGAGGCGAAGAGCGATAGGAGGAGTAGAAGGGGAATGGGGGAGGACCGGCGGCGGAGGGGCAGCGCCGGCATTTGGAGGCGGCGGAGTGGAGTGGGAGTGGGAGTGGGAGTGGAGAAGGGGACGGAAGAGGAGGGTTTTGGATCGCTGGGGCGGCGGCGGCTGTGGCGAGGAGCGACAATGATTTGTTTTTCGCGTTGCTTCCCGGCGTACGAGTACCAGTGGGCTGACCGTGGATAGTGGCGGCTCCCCGTGACAAAAAGCCCCCTCCCTTCCCCGGTTCCGGTCCTCCCCTCCCCCTGGGGTTCTGTAGCGTCGCCCACTACCCTAGGCAGACTGCCCTGCTGCTCCCCTCCCTCCCCTCCGTCACAGTTCACAGCCCTCACTCACAGCTCACGTGAGCACATGAGGCTGCCTTTCTTGCTCACAGCTCCACATCAAGCTCAGCAATCACAGACAGACGTACCCATTCAAACATACACCATACACAACTCCTAATTACTAGCTAGCTACAAATTAGCTAAACCAAACAGGAGAGCTAATAGGTAGATTACTATTTTTTAGCCAAAATAAGTCTTTAGTTAATTATTAGACAACTAGTCATCTAATCATAGCTAATCTGGACTAACTTTTAGCCTCAACTAGTAGCTAGCCATATCCAAATTTACTCTTTATCATGCTTGTTTTTTTTCTTCTCATTTTTCCCCTAAAGGAATGTCTAACATCAAATTCCAAACAACCATTTGCACACAACTATGAGGACTTAATATTGTGGTTATGGAGATCTTCGCTCTTAAGAGGATCGAGGGGAGAATCTTCAACAACTCCTCAAATAAGGTTGCTATTTTTATTAATTTGACAAAAACATAAAAATTTCTCTCCAACAACTCCTCAAACCAACTTGCTATTTATCCCAAGTTGCTATTCACGGGCCTCGCGCGCGTATATCTCCGCAGCGTGGAAAAGGACTTGCTATCGCACCGGCCGAGAGAAGTTAGCGGGGCTCTTTGTTTCTTAGCGGGCCTCTCATTCATTTAGCGGGGTTCTTCGTTAGCTTAGTGGGCCTCTTCGTTTGTTAGCGTGCTTTTTCGTTTTGGCAAGTGAGTTTAAAGAAGTTGTTGTTGGAGATAAATCTTTTTTTCACTTGCCAAACAAATTAGCAACTTGTTAAAAATTAAGATTTGGCAAGTCAGTTTTAAGGAGTTGTTGGAGATGTAATCGCTGATTTGCTTAGTTTCATTTTTTGATAACTTTTTTTTTGGACCAAAGGTTTTTTTACTTTTCACGGAAATAGACAGAAGACGGAACTTAATAATTTAGGACTTCTATTTTGTACAAAACTATTGCTGGGATGAGAATCAAAAACTAATTTTCATAAATAAAAATGCTTAATTTAGAGAAATGCATGCATTTTTATCTGGGATAACAAGTTGTATAAAAGACTGAAGAAGTAAAGATGGCAACCAAGAATCGCTCCAAAGGCAGTGGAGAAATTGGGAAAGGAAAGATTTGATGGAGCAAGGGTTCAGGCACCAGTGAGTAGCCGGCGGGGGGTGTTGAATAGAAAATTACTACTGTAAAAGCGAAGAAGATGAAATAGCGGTGAGTTTGTGTGGAGTGGAGGAATTGAAAGCAGATGAGGGAAGATCAAGGGGAACGAATTCCAGCGCCAGCATTAAACACATGCTACCCGTTGATTATCAGTGAAGAAACAGTACCATTAAATCCTGAAAAACATTACCGTTAGATTCTGAAAATGTCAAGAAACAAGTTTCGCTGTAAAGAACCCAACCAATTTGTAGTATATGAGAGAGTTTAGGACTGGACAGCAGTCACCAATATAATGCAAGCAGACAAGGACCTGAAAATTTGAATGAATACTATTCCTACTCCAGTACTCCTGCTCATATCGTGGCTTTTCAGTCTGGCTGGTTGACGCGCCCCACGCCGCATGCTTCATTGCTTGTGGTCCATATACTCGATAGTACTCCAGAGAATGGCTCATTCAGAAAGAAACAGTGGAGACGAGACGAGACGAGACGAGACGGAGGAACAAGAGAATGATAAGTAAGATGGTGATGCGTGATGACAGATACGTACACCTGCTTCTGCTTACAGGGAGGGAGTTCTTGAGTTTGGACTGTAGTTGTTGCATTATATTGCATCAAGGATGAGAGCGAGGTTTGAAAATTTTACAGGAACTCTACAATAATTTCACATAGCATGCATGGCCGGCCTTACCTATTGATTGTATAATCCCAAGCTAAAAAAAAAAAAAAATGCATCACTAGATTGTATAACAGTTAAGGAATCCACCTGCCATCACATGAAACTAAACAAGGCTTAGCAGTTAAGCCAGTTGTTGCAGGCTGTAGTAGCAGATTGTAAAATGGCAAACGACCAAACTATCCAGCAGGCTTGCCGAAAAATTACACAGTTTTTTTGTTTGTTCATGCAAATCGATGGTAACGGTACGGTAGAGATTGATTGATCTGTTTGGTTTCACTGGACGACTGTACAAATTCAATAACTAAAGCTAGCAGAGTACTACCTCGTCTCGCAGTTGCAGAGGATAATTTTGCAAATGTCGTTGTATTTTAAACCTCGAGTGAGGATGTGAAATCTGTTTTCCATGCATGCTTGTATCTAATAAAAAGGACAGACATTCAAAAGGAGCATAGTACTCAATTGCATATAATCTGATCTAGCTATTTTAACACTGTTGGAACTTGGAACTGCCCTAATAAGGTTGCCTACAAATCAATGCAAAACCAGGTTTAATTTCTGTGACTAGGTTTTCACATTCCAATCTACAAATTGGTTGCTTTCTTACTACTACAATTTGTGGATGTGGACTAATAGGCAGGTAACTACTGCGTATATAGCGCGAGAGATTGCTGAATTAAAGGACGGCACTGTACGGTAGAGATTAGAATTAGAACGTGAGGGATGGAGGTGCCTGCAGCTTGTAAGCTTCTTTTTGTTCAGACCATCAGTGCTGCAGCACATGCATTCATGATCTAATCTGAGAGATACGAACGAAATGGTGGATGGAGGGACAGAGGCAGAACATGCATGCGTGCCTTGCCAAAACAGCAGCAGCATGCCGCCCTTACCCTACCCTACCCCAACAACATATACCTGCCCACCAGGCCACTAGAAGAAGAGCTGAGTGTGTTTGCTGTTGTCGTTTCTCCCTCTGGCCTGGTTCCCCTCAACCGAATAACAAAGTCCGGAATGAATTGAATCTATCCGGGCCCTGAATCTGAGATTGTTCGTTTGAATTTTCGGCGTTGTGCTGCGGTGCGCAGCCGCTGTGGCTGAAATCTCCCTCACGCAGCACTGCAGCAGCCAATAAGTGCCATCTTGCAAAATTTTACTAACAATCATCCTCTGAATCTGATCTTGGCTGCTTGGGTTGGGTTCGTTTTCGTTAGCAACAGGGAGCCGCTACCTCTAGGGATAACCAATGACCATCTCAATCTCAGCCAGCCGGCCGGCCGGGGAGATGGACAGATCAGGAGGTCCGTATAGTAATTTTAAGTAAAGTTCAAAGTAAAGTGCTGTATGAATGCCACACAGTAGTAGCTCCGATCCGATCGATGCACTGTCGTTAAGTTTGTCGATCTCTGCCTTCCACTCTGGTCTCTGGATCAGATGAGACGGACAAAATCACATGGGGCATCGACGACAAGTCAGCAGGGGTTATAGGAGAAGTCCACAGAACAAGAAAAGTATTTCAAGAAAATCTATACTTGGCCGGCCAGCTGCGCTGCGCTGCACCTCCGTGCAATCCCGCGGTTCGCGGGCGTCCTCCAGTTGAACGCACGCACGTACGTGCCAGCAGCAGGAATTTCAGCCTGTCCACGGCCGTACGTGCCGCCGTCCAATCCAGAGGGCAACGTACACGGGACGACGCGATAGCAGACGATGGCCGTGGCCATGGTCCGGCGGCGGCGTTGCTTCCTCCTCCCTGTGCAGCTGGGAGCGGCCATCGCCATTACTATCGCCGCCTCGTCGTCCTCATTATTCGGCGTGGCGTCCGGCGCCGCGCTGGTGGGCGACTCGTGCAAGGCGCCGGCGTCGTCGTCGTCGTCCACCTCATCAGACGGCGGCGGCGGGTGCGGCAAGGGGCTTCGCTGCACCTCCTGCGTGCCTCCGCCGGGGACGGGCCCTGCGGCGTGCGCGCGGACGACGCCCGTGGACCCCAAGACGCACGGCACGGGGCTCCCCTTCAACAGGTACGCGTGGCTGACGACGCACAACTCGTTCGCGGTGGTGGGCACCAAGTCGCCGCTGGGTTCCGCCATCATCTCGCCGCCCAACCAGGAGGACTCGGTGACCGCGCAGCTGCACAACGGCGTGCGCGGCCTCATGCTGGACGCCTACGACTTCAACGACGCCGTCTGGTTCTGCCACTCCTTCCAGGGCAAGTGCCTGCCCTTCACGGCCTACGTGCCCGCGCAGAGCGTGCTCACGGAGGTCCGGGTGTTCCTGGACGCCAACCCCTCCGAGGTGGTCACCGTGTTCCTCGAGGACTACGCCGCGCCGGGCTCCCTCAGCAACGCATTCAACGCCGCCGGGCTGTCCAAGTACTGGTTCCCGGAGTCCTTGATGCCCAAGGGCAATGGGCGGCGGCAACTGGCCGCTGCTCAAGGACATGATCGCCGACAACCACCGCCTCATCGTCTTCACGTCCAAGAAAGGGAAGCAGGGGACGGAGGGGCTGGCGTACCAGTGGGACTACGTCGTGGAAACCCAATGTGTGTATTATTTATTTATTTATTACTATATGCGTCGGCGTCATCGTCATCGTCTTCTTCTTCTTCACCACCAACCCGATGATTGCAGATGGTAACGATGGCATGAAGGGTGGCGGTTGCCCGAAGCGTTCCGAGTCGAATCCCATGGACTCCAAGGCCCAGTCGCTGGTGCTGCTCAACTTCTTCACCACCAACCCGAGCCAGAGCTGGGCCTGCAGCAACAACTCGGCGCCGCTCATCAGCAGGCTCAACGCCTGCCACCAAGCATCCGCCAACAGATGGCCCAACTACATCGCCGTCGATTTCTACATGGTATGCTCATTTGCTTGGTATACATACAGTACATACATGAATGATGTATATGTATATATCCGCCATGCATGACATGATGAATGACAGAGGAGCAACGGCGGCGGCGCTCCCCTGGCCACCGACGTCGCCAACGGCCGCCTCCAGTGTGGCCGCGACAGCATCGCCTACTGCAGCAAGCAGTCTTCGGCTTCGGCACCGGCGGCATCGGCTTCTTCTTCGCCGTCTCCTGCCCCGGCGCCGGATGTTGCTTCCATTTCATCGTCTCCTGCGCCGGCACCTGGGCCTGCTACTAGTTAAGATACAGATATGGGCCTCAGGTGGGCCGGCGGACCATGAGAGAGGCCTATCCAGTGCTCTCACTGCTCGCTGATGAATTCATTCTTAGATCGACGAGGAACCAATTAAATTAAAATTAAGATTAATTTCCTTCTTCAACAAATTATTACATTGTCAATTTTTTTTGTACATACTCTACATAAGAGTGATGGTCCACCAGGCATATATTCCATAAGTGTGATGGTGCAGAGCTTAATGGAATTACCTTTCGTTATTTCTCTTCTTCATATTATATATAATATCCCAGTGTACTCTGCATCTGTACTTAAGATTTCAAAATAGGCCACATGCACTTACCAAGCGTACACAAGCTTTAAAATAATTTCAAGCCGTTGATCTTTTAGACAATGATGAGAAATTTTGCCTCTCCCGTAGTGAAAGTGGATATATATATGCATGCATGTGGATGGGAGTTGCAACAGCTAGCAGCTTAGCGAGCACGTGTGTACTGAGCGCAACATGCATATTTCCATGCTCCTGGTCTCTGGTCTGCGAGACACAACACAACACAATGGAGTAATTAACAGTCGGTTCGGTCAATCCATTCGAATTCAAATTCAAATGCATGGTTACACACGTGACATGCATGGCGTGGACTCGGCCGGTATTCATTTAGCTGATAAATTGCCACGATGTGGGCCGGGTCTTGATTTTAATTTTTCCTGATCGGAACAGCTGATGAGGTGATTAGTAGTCCAGTGTAACTAGGAGTACTTCATTCGCACCTCATATGCATATGCATCGCTCTAGCTAGCTACTAAGTAGTCAAGGGCTCGAGATTTCAGTTTTGTCTCTCTGTTTTTCTTTTTCAGTCCTACATGGACCAGTCGTAGCTAATAAGTCCACCACATGCATGGATGAAAGTTAATGTAATAAGTCCACTGTAATTTTGGAGTTGCATATGACTTGTCCATATTTCTGGTTTCTTCACTTTGAGGTGTCTCGATCCGGGTCCCTTCTTATTAGATGCAAGAAACAAATGGCAGAATTAGGACTGTGGTCTCCAGTGACTCCATCCACTCTAGAAAGTTTGGGACA